>JAQHUG010000397.1:1079098-1194028 GCA_028555095.1 Dicrostonyx torquatus | reverse complement strand
GAGAGAGAGAGAGAGAGAGAGAGAGAGAGAGAGAGAGAGAGACTGACTCTGGAACTGGAGTTACAGACAGTTGTGAGCTGCCATGTGGGTGCTGGGAATTGAACCTGGGCCGCTGGAAGAGAAGCTGAGCCATCTCCCCAGCCCCTTGCACACCTTTCTATCACTGTCCCACTAGTCTCAGTCTGTCCTTCCATATTCATTCTGGGGTTCAACTCCCTTCACAGGCGCTCCTAAGCCCAAACAATGTGCCAGCCTACTCCAGAGGAAAGCCCCTAGTCACCCCTTGCAGAGGCCAGGCAGACCGAGGTCGGGTGCCCCCCTAGTCCGGGGGATCAGTCCCGCCCCATCCCGGCTGGCTGAGTCAGGAGGCAGGAACTGGGCGGGCGGGAGGCGCCTAGAGCAGCCGAAACCAGGGCCAGAGTCGCTGGCAGTGAGCTTGGAGCCCAGCGGGGCTAGGACCAAAAGTCCCAAGCCAGCGGGACACAGTGGGTGAGCGCGGGTCGGGGACCATCCGGAACCCACCATGAACTCCAAGAAGAGAGGTAGGACTCGGCTTGGAGCTTCAAGGCTCTAGAGATGGCCACAAGGGATGCAGACAGGATTCTGGGGGCCTAGGATGCGTGTTTCGTTGGAGTAGGTTGGGGTGGCGGTTCGGTCGGGACTCCTTTCCTCCCACGGTAGGAGAAGCGTGAGTCCATGACTCAGTTTCCAAGAAGGGTCTATAGAAAAGTGGAGGAGGCGGGGCACTTCTCTCGGAACTGTTCCCACTCTGGGAATCCCCGGGCGCCGGGAGGACGCTGGTGTCAAGGCGCCTGCGAGTTGGTGTGAGCTGGGCGGTGGGTTACAAACCTGCACCGGCCAGGCCTGTCTCTCGGCTCTACTGAGATCCTAACCCGCGCCCCGCCCCATGACCTTCCACGGCCTCCCGGGGTGGTGGCACCCGAGCTTTCGGCCACTTGGGGGGGGGGAGCAGGCAGGGGAAGGGCTGGGGATGCCGCTCCGCCCCCGGGTAAACAGGCGCTTCCGCACATTCTTCGCGCGCCCCGCCCCTTTCCTGCTTCTTCCCAGCTAGAGGAGGGTCCCCGCGCGACCCCCCTTCCTGTCCCGCGACAGGCGGAGCCCTCACCTCCGCAGGAAGTAGGGGCAGAGCAGGGGCAGAGCGGAGGCCACGCTGAGTCCGAGGCCGAGTCGCCTGCCACTGCCCTGTCATTAGCGAGGGGGCCAATGAGGCTAAGACTGCCAAGGCTGGAGCCCATTGGGGCAGCTGTTCCTGGTGACCAGGGAGGGCCTGCTCCAGCCCTGGGACCCAGCCACGGGAAGGGGGCTTCTTCGGGACCCGATTGGTGCTGGACACACACACCCGCCACCCTCAGGGAGCCCCGCGCGGACTCATTCCATGATGTCCCTGTCGGTGCGGCCGCAGCGCCGCCTGCTCAGCGCCCGGGTCAGTAGGAGCCAGTCCTTCGCAGGCGTCCTCGGCAGCCACGAGCGCGGGCCCAGGTACGCGACAAGGGGTTTTTAATGGGGTTGAGAGAGTTAGATGGGGTTGAAACTGGGTGTGTAGTAAGGGTTTGGGGGATTCTTGCTAACCCCTTTTTAAAGGCACTCTCTTCTTCAGGAGTTTCACGGTCTTCAGCCCACCAGGGCCCCCACGGAAGCCTTTAGTGCTCTCCCGAGTATCGAGGATGTTTTCCGTAGCCCACCCAGCCCCCAAGGTGCCACAGCCAGAGCGGCTGGACCTGGTGTATGCCGCCCTTAAGCGGGGATTGACGTAAGCAATACCCTCCTTGTGCAATGTCCTAGGATTCCATCTAAGTTTCTGCAAGTTTGAATCTTCCCCAGCTATGCACCCTTTTCCTACTGCCAGCATCCTGTCAGCTTGAGGCTGGATAAGTTGACGCTTGTCACTTTGCCTTTCCCCTAGGGCCTACTTGGAAGTGCATCAGCAGGAGCAGGAGAAGCTCCAGGGCCAGATAAAAGAGTCCAAGAGGAATTCCCGCCTAGTGAGTAAATGCCAGGGGATGCCCTAGACCAGTGTCTCTCTCTTGCCTGTATAGTGTAGGGGCTGGGCAAAGCAACCTTGTATGATATTGAGCTGTGTTCTGAGGTGAGCTGTTAGGTTATTCTGTCCCAACTTCTTGGAATGCACTTTCTGCTTGAGACCTAGTGCCATACTCAAAGAAGTGTCCAGTGTGAGAGTTCAGGCCTCACTCATGACAGCAAGAGATTATATTGCAGTGGTAAAGGAGAAGGCCAGGGTTCTTCCTGGGAGGACAGTTGTCAAAGGGAGGAAACATTTCTGTTGAATCCTGACAAATAGCTGGATAGGCAAATACATTCCTGGGGTCCTCCTGACTCCTTCTAAGTACCCCTTCTTGTCTCCCTCTCTAGGGCTTCCTGTATGACTTGGACAAGGTGAGTAGCTATAGAATGGTGTTGGAAGAGGGTCGGCTCACAGGGAGAGGAAAGAGTCCTAAGACTTAGGCTCTTTCTGACTCGACTCTCCCTTAGCAAGTCAAGTCCATTGAACGTTTTCTTCGACGGCTGGAGTTCCATGCCAGTAAGGTACTTGTACAGCATACATGCAGAGTGGGATGTGGGTTTGGCTATCACAGGGAAAGGGGGAAGGTCCAGTGTGGGCGACCCCAGTGGTGAATCTCAGTCCCCTGCTGCTACCCCGTTACCACCTCCCCAGATTGACGAGATGTATGAAGCATACTGTGTCCAGCGGCGTCTCCGGGATGGTGCCTACAACATGGTCCGTGCCTACAGCACAGGGTCCCCCGGGAGTCGAGAGGCCCGGGATAGCCTGGCTGAGGCCACTAGAGGGCATCGAGAGTACACAGAGGTGAGAGATGAGGCCACTGTGGCAGAGGCACATGGTGTGGGCTGGTGAGAGAGAGCCGGTTCTTCATTTCCTCATGTTCTTACCCCTCTTTCCAGAGCATGTGTCTTCTGGAGAATGAGCTAGAGGCACAGCTGGGCGAGTTTCATCTCCGGATGAAAGGTAATGAGTTGTCGGAGCAGAAGAGAGGCAGGAGTGGGTATGCTTCAGGCCCTCAGCATGGCTCATCTTCTCCTTTCTGTGCCCAGGGCTGGCTGGCTTCGCCAGGCTGTGTGTAGGCGATCAGTATGAGGTATGAGGTTGTACTGAGAAGACCAGGGTGGAAGGAAGGGCCACAGTCCCAAGAGCTGCTTCATCCTGCCTGTCTCCCTAGATCTGCATGAAATATGGCCGCCAGCGATGGAAACTGCGAGGCCGAATAGAGAGCAGTGGGAAGCAAGTGTGGGACAGTGAAGAGACTGTCTTTCTTCCTCTGCTCACAGAGTTCCTGTCCATCAAGGTGATTTTCCTGACCAGATCCATACGACAGCTTGTTCCTATGACCCCATTATCCTATGGATTCCTTTTAAAGATCTCTCCTAAGGCTCTCATTCCTGTAGTTCCTTATAGCTCTATGGCCCTGTAAATATGACTCCATGACCTTCATAACCCTCTTTGTGTGGCCTTGAAAACAATCTTCCTCATGACTTTGATACTGAGACCTTTTCATGAACTTCCGAAATTGTGAATATTAGATTTCCATTGAACTCCTATGAGAGTGTGACCCTATAAATCCAGGAACCCTACCAGCTTGGACTTCTATGATGCTCATGCTCCCAGATGGCCTCCATGGCTCTGTGGTCCCTGGAACTCTCATCCTCCTGTAATCTGCATGCCTCATGACCCTGTGACTATCTTACAATCTCTATGCAAACTCAGATTTCTGAATGCCCTGAAGCTCATTAGCACCTACACTCACGTGACCCCTCCATGCACTCTTGGCTACAGGTGACAGAACTGAAGGGCCTGGCTAACCATGTCATTGTGGGCAGTGTCTCCTGTGAGACCAAGGACTTATTTGCTGCCCTGCCCCAGGTTGTGGCTGTGGACATCAATGACCTTGGCACCATTAAGCTCAGCCTGGAAGTCATATGGAGGTTGGTAGGCGTGAAGGGCTTAGGACAGGGCAAAAGGAAGGTAGTGGTATGGCTAATGTCCTTTTCCCTTCACAGTCCCTTTGACAAGGATGACCAGCCCTCAGCAGCTTCTACAGTCAACAAAGCTTCCACTGTCACCAAGCGATTCTCCACATACAGCCAGAGCCCACCAGACACACCCTCACTTCGGGAGCAGGCCTTCTATGTGAGTCGAAATCCAGGTCCCAGGTCTTACTGTCTCCCAGAGTCGTCTTTTTGGTGTAATCCTGAAATGTTTCCTTCTCTTAGAACATGTTACGGCGGCAGGACGAGCTAGAGAATGGGACAGCATGGTCCCTGTCATCTGAATCTTCAGATGACTCATCCAGCCCACAGCTCTCAGGCACTGCTCGACATTCATCAACTCCCAAGCCCTTGGTGCAACAGCCAGAGCCCCTGCCAATCCAAGTTGCCTTCCGAAGGCCAGAGCCCCTCACCTCTAGCTCCGTGAATGAAGAGCCAGCTGTGGTCCCCGCCCTGGTCAATGGGCATGCCCCTTACAGCCGGACTCTCAGCCACATCAGTGAGGCCAGTGTGGATGCTGCCCTGACTGAGACTGTGGAAGCTGCGGGCTCAGAAAGCCTAGTCCCGGGACCTAGCCCACTTGTATATCCAGATTCCACCCATGTGGAACGTTTCAATAGTGTTCCTCCTATCCCAGACACTCGCCATTCTGCCACAAGACCCACCCCAAGTACAACTGGCCCTGCTCCCACATGTACAGAACCTGCCTCGTCTACGCCGTTAGACTTAGTTCACAAAGCTACAAACTCTGATCCTTCTGAATGTCCAAGCCTCACACATACAAGCTCTACATACAGTGCTGTAAGCACTGCCAACAGTGTTCCAAGCCCAACTTCCACTACTGTAGATTCTACCCACAATCCGACGCCCTCCACCCTCGCCACTACAGGCTCTAGCCCCAGTGCTCCAGACCCAATCGATGCTACCACAAGCTCTCCTTACACCACCCCGAGCCCCACCCACACCACCCTGAGCCTCACCCACACCACTGCCAGTCTCACCCACACTACTGCCAGCCCTACACATAGCACCCCAAGCCCCACCCATATCAATATAAGTCCTACTTGCACTACTCTGAGCCCCAGTCACAGGACCACTAGCCCTACTCGAAAAACTGGGGTGTCAACTCATACCACTACAAGTCATACCACCAGTGCTGTGGACCCAGTCCAGACCACTACAAGACTCATTTCCACAACGGAAAGCCCTACCCCTTGTATAGACCTTGCTGTAAGCTCCAGCTCCTCCACAGACCCTGCACTCCCAGGCACTGAACCTCTGCCTTGTAGCCACCCAGCCTCCACTCCCTACACTAAAACAGACCCCATAGCATCCTGCACCTCTTACCAGAGTCTTGCTTGTTCTGGTTCAAAGTCCCTCATAAGCCCTGCCCCAAATTCCCCAGAACAAATTCCTAAGAGCCCAAGTTCCTCTCCCTTATCTGCGGCCCCTGAACCCCAACATTTAGAACTTAGTCAGGCCACAGCTGCTCAAGCCTCAGTCTCTGAAGCAACTGAAGGAGCTGGGGACAAAAGGCTTGAAGAGGCCCTGGGGACCCTAATGGCTGCCCTGGATGACTATCGTGGTCAGTTCCCTGAACTGCAGGGCTTGGAGCAGGAGGTGACTCGCCTGGAGAGTCTGCTCATGGTAAGGAGGCTGGGCTGGGCTGAGACAGCACACAGAGAGCTGCAAGCCAGTGGCAGCATCTCTGACCCCTTTTACAATCTCAGCAGAGACAAGGCCTGACCCGAAGCAGGGCCTCCAGTCTTAGCATAACAGTGGAACATGCCCTGGAGAGCTTCAGCTTCCTCAATGATGATGAAGATGAAGACGATGGCCCTGGAGCCAGGTAAGGCCAGACTGGGAACTAGCTGGGCAGGGAGATATGAAGCGCAAGAGGTAAAGCAATGTAAGGCAGAGGAGGAGGGGGAGGTTGGGAGAAAAGACAAAGTGGTGACTGGTGAGGTGGGGCTTGTGGCAAGTGCAGTTGTGGTTTTTCCTTGTATACCTCATGTATCTTTGATGTCCATATCATCAACTCCATTGATCCCAGTGTTTCTGGCCACCCTGCTCATCTCTGCAATGTCTGCCTCCCCTGCAAGTCCCCATCAGCTTGTGAGCCTCCTGCCTCTCTTCTTTCCCTTGACCTCACCTTGGACCCACCCTGTGAAGGAGCCCTTTTAGCGCCTCACCATTTGCTCTGTGTCCCCCAGTACCAGCCCCCTCCATCACAACCCCGACTCTCCCGGAGGCTGCGGTCTCTCAGCTCTCATTCCTGGAGTAGACTTTACCGATTCAGATTTGAGAGTCGTACCCAGTCCCTCCTCCCTTTACGACTTCCCAGGTTCCAGTCCCAAGCCCTGCATCCCTCCCAGTCCATGTTTTATAAACCATCCCGCTTGCAATCCTACTGGCGCCCATCTCAGGTCCGGCAGCCCCTTTCTTCTTAGGAGGGGAGCAAAAAGTAGACTGACTGTAAGACCATGTTACTCATTGCAGCCTCATCATCCTGGAAGTCTCTGTGAACTTACCTATTGTCTGTGTCTGCACTTTGTTCTTCCATTCTGGGTGGGAGGAGCTTAATAAAAATAATCTCTGGTGACCAGAAGGTGATGTGTGTTGTTGGGGTGTTTGATTCATTTTTCTCTTAGGCCCACAAACAGCCCAGAGGCTGTGACAGAGGACAGATTAGACTCATCAAATGCCCAGTCCCTAAGCACAGGGTGTCCAGCCCTGGATGCTACCTTGGTCCAGCATCTGTACCACTGCAGCCGCCTCCTGCTGGTGAGGGGATAACACCCCCCCCAACCCTTGCCCCAGGGAGCCCTACACTCCATTCCTGGTCCTCTAAACCTCTCAGTTCCACACACCAGTGCCCCAGGGTCCTGGGCATTTGGCTCCTATTGCATGTAATACCTCCTATGCTCTTCCTGTTTCAGCTCCTCCCAATGCATGCTGGGACCTGTACTCCCCTGACTCCATCCTCCCCAACCCTTACCATGAGGTCTAAATTACTTGGCAACCCCTGTCCTCTAGAAACTGGGCACATTTGGGCCCCTGCGCTGCCAGGAGGCATGGGCCCTAGAGCGGCTGCTGAGGGAGGCGCGCGTGCTTGAGGAAGTGTGTGAGCACAGCAAGCTATGGGGGACGGCTGCCACCTCTGCCCAGGAAGGTAAAGGCCCCTTGGGCTTTGGCTGATGCCCACCTGGAGTTCATGCCTAACCTATTCCCATTTACATGCCCACCCCTCCTGCCTGACCTGCTCTGTTGCTGATGGCTTTTCTCACCCTCCCCTCACAGTGGTGCAGTTCTCAGCCTCTCGGTCCGGCTTCCTGACTTTTTGGGACCAGTGTACAGAGGGACTCAGCCCCTTCATCTGCCCCGTGGAGCAGGTGCTCCTCACTTTCTCCAGCCAGTATGGTGCCCGTCTTTCCCTGCGCCAGCCAGGCTTAGCTGAGGCTGGTGAGTGGGCTGCCTACCTGCCCCTTCCTTCCTTCCTTGTCAGCCCTTACTAATGAACAAATTGAGCATTGAAGAGAATTAGTGATTGCTTGTTCTCAGACTAGAGTGTGGACAAGGAGTCCCTGGGCTTGAGCTAGAACAGGGACATTATTATCTTCCCCCTTAGAGACCTGGGTATCACAACTCAGGCTGTGGTACTGTCTCCTGCAGTGTGTGTGAAGTTCCTGGAAGATGCCCTGGGGCGGAAGCTGCCTAGGAGGCCTCAACCAGGCCCCGGGGAACAGTTCACCATCTTCCAGTTCTGGAGTTACGTAGAAGCCTTGGACAGCCCCTCCATGGATGCCTATGTGACAGAGACTGCAGAGGAGGGTGAGGCAGTGGCCCTGGTCACAGAATGCTGACCCTAGGGGTAGTCCTGAGGGTGTGAAAGATGGGATCATGAGGACAAAGTCACCCCAAGAGTTTTTACCAACTTGTGCCACCCCCTTCTTTTAGTGTTACTGGTACAGAATCTGAACTCTGATGACCAGGCTGTCGTGCTGAAAGCCCTGAGGTTAGCACCTGAGGGGCGCCTGCGAAGGGATGGGCTTCGGGCTCTGAGCTCCCTGCTGGTCCATGGCAATAACAAAGTCATGGCTGCGGTCAGCACCCAGCTCCGGAGCCTCTCACTTGGTCCTGTCTTCAGGGAAAGGGTGAGTTTGGCAGGATTCTCTTGTGGGTAAGGTGAGGAGGGCTGAGGGTGTCCAGTGGCTAAATCTGCCCTCCCACTCTTGCCAGGCTCTTTTGTGCTTCCTGGATCAACTTGAGGATGAGGATGTGCAGACTCGAGTGGCTGGATGCCTGGCTTTGGGCTGTATCAAGGTGATCCCCGCCAACCTACCTACCTGTCTACCTACCACTTTCACTCCAGGGATATTCTTGCTTGTTGTACTGAACTTGCCTCAATGTTTTGTTCCCTCATAGGCTCCTGAGGGTATTGAGCCCCTGGTGTACTTGTGCCAAACAGACACAGAAGCTGTGAGAGAAGCTGCCCGGCAGAGCCTACAGCAGTGTGGTGAGGCTGGGAAGTGGGAGACATGAGATCTGAGAACATCTTGGCCGTTGGGAGTAGGGTGAGGTAATGCCAGGCGTGGGAAGTCCTGGAGGATGTCAGGGCCACTCTTGATCTTATCCTTACACATTATAGGGGAAGAAGGACAGTCTGCTCATCGGCGGCTAGAAGAGTCCCTGGATGCTCTGCCTCGCATCTTTGGGCCCAGCAGCATGGCCAGCACAGCATTCTGAACCGGCTTCCAGTGTTCCTTCCCCCATTTTCAGGGCTCACCAGGCACTGGCAGGGAGGGTGAGGGCTGGTTCCAGACACCTCTCCCGACAAATCCCTATGAATGAAAATCTAATATATTCTTTTGTTACCCCTGGGGTTGGTAGAGTGCCTGAATGAAGTGTCTCCCAGCCTTGGTTCTGCATATCTTTTGCCATAAAGTGTCAGGGGCCTGGCCATATCTTGCTCTGCCTCACCACATCCCTTGGTTTTGTATTTTATTTACAGAGTTTTACAGAAAATAAAAAAGCAAAATGCATTTCCTACATGGCTTGCTGCACTTCTGAACCTCTGCTTCAACACCTTCGGGTGTGTTCTTCCTGGCACTGCTGTGCCCTCACTCCAGCTGTGACAACATCGTGTGCATTTGCCCTGGAAATCCTGGTGGAAGAAAGCCCACAGTCCAGGGTTGTGCTTGGAGAAGAGACACAGAAGGAAAGGGAGCTCTGCTCTGCTCAACAGGCTGAACCTGCATCTGGGCCTGGGAACTACGGGCCCTGAGTGGATCTAAGCAGCTGGCCCAGAGAAGGCCCAAACTGCATATTCTAGACTAACTGTGGCTAGAGGGCAGAGAGAAAGAAAAGCTAGCATGGCGTGCCTGAGCTGTTGCCACCAGGGGGCAGCAGAACTGCATCAGTGGGTGGTAGGCTTTTGCATGGGCCCCTCTGACGAGGCAGCTTCCTACCATGGAGCTTCAGGAGCAACTTTAGGCTGTGGGGAGAAGCAGGAATCCTTGCTTAGGGGTGGAGTTGGAGCCTGGGAGACAGGAGACCGGAAGGCTGCCCGGTGAACCAAGACAGCAAGGTCCTTCCCTCCCTGAGGCACCTCTTTCCCTGCAATAACAGACTGTGAACTCTGTGGCCCCCAACAGCCAGCAGACCTGTGATGAGGAAGTAGGACTCCCAAGAGAGGGCCTCCCTGACTGCAGCACAGAAGTTTGTTAACCTTGGTTAGGAGACCTTTGGGATGGCTCTGAGGGTGGGATGGGATTTCAGGATGGCAGGCCTTTGCTAAGAAGATCCCGAGGGGTTTCCACACCCATGGCTAGAGAAATGGACCCTCCATCCTCCTACCAGAATTTCTGTTGTCTAGAGAAACTGAAGATCCATAAGGTCTCCCCAGTTTGAGCCCTAATTGGTATCCCAGTATCTGTGGTGATATAGCACAGTAGTGTGACACTGTGTGCACAAAACTGTCATGGGGAGAGGGGGGAGCGCTCAGGAAGAGCCAACAGTTTCCTAGGTGGGGGTGGGGTGACCCAGATCCCTGGGGAGCCTTACCCCAGTGTTTTAGAACTGCCTATGAAGAGGGTTTTGGCTGGGCCTTCACCACCTGCTGTGGAGGTCATGCTGAGCAAAAGAAATGGCAACAGGAAACACCTGTGAGTGGATACTGGCAGTTTGCTATAGTCTGATGGGGGTGGGGTAAGGCACACACAGACAGCCCTTATACACTGGCATGGCTGGGCAGGATAGGGCAGTTCAGCCTTTTGGTTGGTCAGCTGGAGTAGATAAATTGGTAAAATGGAGTAGATAAAACAATCAGGTGACAGACCACACCACGGTCACAGTTTGGAGGCAGTCCCAGAACCACCAGTAGAATCCCTGTAGGCAGGCCTGTGGTGAGTGGTGGGGAGAGAATGGAGTCGAACCTTGGCTGAGCAGGGTGTAGGAAAGTGAAGGCAGTGACTGGGCCAGAACACCCTCATAGCACAAACCACGGACAGTGCCTGACAAGAAATACAGGATGGGAAGATGTCATTATTTCAGTCCGTCACTGAATATCCCTGTTCTCCAAAACAGAGGAAACAAGACCCCTGTGTCTTCTACAAGGAGGGTACTAGGGCCAGAGCCTAGGCGTCTGTCCTAGCTGAGAAAGAGCGAGGGCAGAGTGGAGAGGAGCTAGAATCAGAGCACAGCCAGGTGAAGAACTATCAAGGTCAGGAAAAGACCCTCAGGCCTTTGCCCTTCAAGACTTCTGGGCTTGAAGTGGTGTGGATCAACCACAGGACAACCACTAGCCCTCTCCTCTCAATTCACAACCTCAAGTCAGGCTGGCTGGTCTCCTAGCCCAACAGAGGTCTCCTTCTGTCAGACGGTGGGAGGCACACATGGGGCACCGCTTTTATTTCCTACCCTGCTGTCCTGCAGGCTGGGGAGACATTTGTTCTTCCGGTCCAGATTCAGGGCAGTTGGAAGCCTGCTGTCCCAGGCGGTGGGAGGTTGGTGATATTATCAAGAGTCATGGGTATTGGCAAGGAAAGTGTGCAGCTAGAGGGGCAAATGGAAATGGGCTCCCAAGGCCTGTAACATGCTGATGGGTTTCGTCATTTAAGACCAAATAGGTCACACTCCTGTCTTATCCACTGTCTTCAGAATGCTGCAGAGGAAATTGACTGATGTGTGCAGGCTGCAAAAAAGGGCCAGGCTGAGGTGGTTCAGGACACAATTTATTGTGTTGGTGGCTGCAGGAGTTTCCTTCCATTCCTCTCCTTTCCTCTTGCCCTCTTCCAACCTTATCTTTTCTTCTTGTTTCTCACTCTTCTTTTCTCATGCATTCAAAGCTGCAGTGAACCAAAAAGAAGAAAAAGCATGTTTATGAAGGCAAAGAAGCAGATGGGCTGGCACACGGGAAGAGGACTGCTTCCTTGTCTCCCCCACAGAGCGGGGGTGCCTTCCTTGTACGTTTCTGAGCCTGGTATGTGGGTACAATTTTCTGGATGCCAGCATATGAGATGTTCTCTGCTTTCCCTCCATCCCCTCAGAATGTACTCTTCAAGCTGCCCGTCCCCAAAGATAGAAGGCTCTTGCAGGTAGCTGGAGCGATAACTCAGCAGTAAAGTGTTCTGGCAGAGGACCTGAGCTCAGTTCCCAGCATCCACAAAGTGATTTGCAACCTTCTAGAGGCACATACATACATGCAAGTAAAACCTCATGCACATAAAATAAATGTTTTTTTTTTTTAAAAAGCTGGGTGGTGCTTTTAATCCGAGCACTCAGGAGGCAGTGGCAGGTAGATTTCTGTGAATGCAAAGCTAGTCTGGTCTACAGAGTGAGTTCCAGGACAGCCAGGGCAATTACACAGAGAAACCCTGTCTCAAAAAGCCAAAATAAGAAAAAAAAAAAGGCTCTTGGCTTGTTGACCTGGATGCTGGGCTAGGCTTTTCTGGACCTGGATGATATGAGAAGGTGAGATTGAAAGACTCCTGTTCCTCTAGAAGTTAAAGAAGCACAATGTGTCATTTAGAAAATAAAGCTGTCAGTGACCTGCAGTGAGAGCCATTGGTCTAAAGTTGACGCTAAAATTCAAGGCCCAGTTGCCTCATGATCCATCCCAGGAACATAGACGTCCAGGAAATGCTGACTTAGAAAAGCTGATAGCAGATGCTTTGCTGTCGCTACCAACTATCTGTTCCTAGCTAACTCCTGACCTCGTCCTCCTGTGCAGGCACCCCCTTAAATAGCACTCCACTGAGTTCTACTCTCTTTAAACACATGGCTTCCGTCCACATTCTGAAGCTAATGGCAGTCGTTCTGTTTTTACTTGTGTTCTAGACACTTGTGAATCCAGTTCCAGATTGGATACTGGAACTGGATTAAAAATAAACGGAAATGAAAAGATTGCTGTGAATTCAAAGCCAGCCTGGGCAACACGGTGACTTCGAGGCCTAGCTGGTCTGTATTACCGTTCTTTTTTTCTTTTTTCTTTTCTTTTTTTTTTTTTTTGTTTTTCGAGACAGGGTTTCTCTGTAGCTTTGGAGCCTGTCCTGGAACTAGCTCTTGTAGACCACGTTGGTCTCGAACTCACAAAGATCCACCTGCCTCTGCCTCCTGAGTGCTGGGATTAAAGGCGTGCGCCACCACCGCCCGGCTTGTATTACCATTCTAATGTAGTAATCCCAGACAGTTGCAACTGCTTCAGTGTATGCATCATTACTCTGATGATTCTACTAAGTGGCTGGCAGCCCAAGCCTGAGGATGACCCCCAAGGGACTGACAGGCCCTTTCTAGTGGAACTTTGTGAGTTCTAGTTTTGTTCTTCGAGACAGGGTTTCTCTGTAGCCTGGCTGTCCTGGATCTCGCTCTGTAGACCAGGCTGGCCTTGAACTCAGAGATCCACCAGCCTCTACCTCTCAAGTGCTGGGATTAAAGACATGCACCACCACTGCCAGGCATCCCCCCACATTAAACAATGCTTTATCGGTAGACTTCATACTATGTGGTTCAACCACTTAAAGTGCACAATTTGCTGGACATGGTGTACAAGCCTGTAATTCTAGTACTTGGGATCAGGAGTTTAAGGTCATTCTCGGGCAACACAGTAAATATGAGGCCAACCAAGACTACTTGAAATTATGTCCCAAAACAAAACAAAAAAATTAGCACTACAATAAATCATCTAACATAATAGCTTTGGATGTATTCAGAGTTTTATACTAAGGACTATAATTTTAGAATAGTTTTGCCTACCCATAAAAGAATGTAACTTCCTTTTAGCTATCATTCCCAGGGTCCCTGCATTCTCTTATTTCATCCTCCCCCCCAGACAGACCTAGGCAATTAGAAATCTATTTTTTACTTCTATGAATTTGTTTTTGCTGTATATTTTTTATAAAGGGAATAAGATTATGTCTTTCCGACTTACTCAGTTCAGAGCCATCTAAGAACTTCCCTGTCTGCCATGACTCCTGACAATTACTATTTGATCATCCTGCATTTCCTCGTTTTTGTTTGTTTTAGACAAGTTTTCATTATATAGCCATAGTTGGTCCTGAACCTGTAATCTTCCTGCTTCTACTTCCTGAATGCTGGAACTATAGGTATACACTACCATGCCCAGCTCTATACCCTTTACCTCTATTACCTAAAGCCAGATCTGTATGAAGTGGACAAGAAATGTCTTTCAGGGCTCTCAAAAAGACTTGGTGAATAACAGCATGTGCTGTATAAGCCTGGTTCTGAATTGGATCCCTGTAATCCACATGGTAGAGAGAAAGGAACCTGCTCCTGCAAATTATCCTCTGACCTCCACACTCTCAGGCAGACACAGGCACACACATAAATATCACACACACACATATATGTATATACACATACACACACTATATATATGTGTGTGTGTGTGTATATATATATATGTATATATATATATATATACACACACACACATACACACTCACCATATAAAACGCACACAGTTTTTCAAGATAGACCCTGTCCTGGAACACATGCACACACACACACACACACAAAAGAAATGTCTTATAAGGCCAGGAGGGATAGCTCATCCCTGTAATCCTAGCATTGAGAGGCTGAGATAGATTTCTTTGAGTTCTAGGCCATGCTGGGCTATAATGTGGGATCCTATCTCTAAACACAATAAACAGAAATGCCTTTGGATGTATATCTCTGCAATCTGTTACCTCTGTGCTTCCTAGATCCAATTACGTCTTCCCAACTTACATCTTACTCTATCTCATGCAACCTCTAAACATTTTAGGATGAAAGTACCGTATGTTTAGTGTAGAAGAAGCCTTAAAGTTCAGTGCATCCCTTAGGAGCATCTCCTGTTTCCCTCCAGCATTACCTGTCTAGAGCATAAGGCTGGGTTCAGTTACTCAGGACATACTTACAGACTAAGTCATAGCTCCAAATGCCTCTGCTATCTGTCTGCCAAAGTTGTCTGAAATTCATCATTAAAGCCCTCTTGATATAGCTCAGAGGTTAAAGGTGCTTTCTGCTCTGATGAGTTTGATTACAGCTCTTCCTATGAGTTGAAGCCATAATATCCAGCTTGTCTTGGGGGCAGAAATCCTTTTGTCCCTCCTAAACAAATTATATGGAATTAAGGAAATGAGAGTTCAGTGTTCAGTGAAAGGGCACATGCTTAACATGCACAAGGTCCTCTGCTTAATTCCTGGCCAAGATATCTCCTTCTTCCTAGGTAGCCTTAGAGCTATAGCATCATCTCCAGAGGACTGCCATAGGAGCAGAAATGTTAAGCTAGTGGTGTGGTACACACTGTAATTCTAGTACTCGGAAGGCTGAGGTAAGGGAATAATTTCAGCTGGGCAGTGGGGGTGCACGCCTTTAATCCCAGCACTCGGGAGGCAGAGTTAGGTGGATTTTTGTGAGTCTGAGGCCAGCCTGGTCTACAAGAGCTAGTTCTAGGACAGGCTCCAAAGCTACAGAGAAACCCTGTCTCATAAAAATAAACAAATAAATAAATAAAATTAAAAAATAAAAATAAATTGAGCCTAGAATTTCAAAATCAGGTGGGTTAACATAGTAAGACAAAGAAGGAAAGGAGGGAAAGTAGAAAGGGAAGGGCAGGAGAGAGATGTTATTTGAAATTGGGCCTGGTGGCAGAGGTTTATAATCTCAGCTACTCCAGAACCTGAAAAGTTTAAGACCAGCCTGGATTACAGAATTAATTTAAGGTCAGCAACTTAGTAAAATATCAGGCTTTAAAATAAAAAGCGCTGGGCGGTGGTGGTGCATGCCTTTAATCCCAGCACTTGGGAGGCAGAGGCAGGAGGATCTCTGTGAGTTCGAGTCTAGCCTGGTCTACAAGAGCTAGTTCCAGGACAGGCTCCAAAGCTACAGAGAAACCCTGTCTCGAAAAAAAAAAAAAAAAAGCCGGGTGGTGGTGGCGCACGCCTTTAATCCCAGCACTCGGGAGGCAGAGGCAGGTGGATCTTTGTGAGTTCAAGACCAGCCTGGTCTACAAGAGCTAGTTCCAGCGCAGGCTCCAAAGCCACAGAGAAATCCTGTCTCCAAAAAAACCAAAAAAAAAAAAAAAAAAAGCAAAAAAGAGCTGGGGATATAGATCTGCCTAGTGTGCCCAAGGCCATAGGTTCAATCCCCAATATAGAAAAAGAAGATGATTAATAAAAATTGGGGCACTAGCACACGCCTTTAAGCCCAGGAACTTGGGAGGCAGAGGCTGGCAGATCTCCGGGAGTTCACTGTCAGCCTGGTCTGTAAAGGGCAGCCAGAGCTGTTACACAGAGAAACCCTGCCTCAAAAGAAGGAAAGAGCCAGGCAGTGGTGGCACATGACTTTAGTCCTAGCACTCGGGAGACAGAGGCAGGCGAATATCTGTGATTTTGAGGGCAGCCTGGTCTACAGAGTGAGTTCCAGGACTGGTTCCATAGCTACTGAGAAACCCTGTCTTGAAAAACAAATCAAACAAATAAACAAAAAAGGAAATAGAATCTAAGGTAGGAGGGTTTCTGAGTTCAAAGCCAGCCTGGTCTGGTCTACATAGAAAGACTTGTCTCAAAAAAACAAAAAAACAAAATGAAAGAATCTCTTTGAGAATTATTGAAGAAAATATATGCTTTCCCAGAAAGAATGAATCTAAGACCAAGAAAACTCTACTTAGAAATGTAGCTGATTCTATTGAAGACTCTAGAAAGAAGTCAAGTTATTGGAAGGTAGGTTGGGACTAAGGGTAAATAACAGAAAGCAGGATTACATTTACTGTGCAAGAAGGGGGGACGGCTGGAGAGATAGCCTAGAGGTTAAGATCATTGGCTGCTCTTCCAGAGGTTTTGAGTTCAACTCCCAGCAACCACATGGTGGCTCACAACCATCTGTAATGAGATCTAGTGCATGCAGGTAGAACACTGTATACATAATAAAATCTTTTAAAAAACAACAAAAAAAAAAAAACCCTTGGTCCCTCTAACTATGTAAGAAGCTTTACTTTTCAAGTTTTTTATCACTATGTCAATACAATTATCAACATCATAGAGGAGCAATCTGAGATTATGCAGCCACTAGGAAATCAACACATCAACACGAGGGCCCACAAGATGGCTCAATGGATACCAAATCTGATGACCTGAGTTCAATTCTTGAAACCTACATGAAAGAACTAACTCCTGCAAGTTGTCCTCTGATGACCGTGGCACACATGTTCCTCTTCCAAAAAAAAAAAAAAAAATGTTTTTTTAAAAGTCCACATAATACCTGAATCCAAGTGTCTTGTTAGTTTTTTTCTCCCCCACTCCCCGTTTCATTTTTGTTTTTTTGAAGGCAAAGGATTCTCTGTGTAACAGCCCTGGCTGTCCTGGAACTTGATTTGTAGATCAGATTGGCCTCGAACTCATAGAGATCTGCCATCCTTTGCCTCCCGAGTGCTGGGATTAAGGGCACCACCCTTATTCCACATGTTGCACCACCACATAGTTACATTTTTTTGTTATTTTTTTGTCAACTTGGTACAAGTTAAAGTCATCTGAGAAGAGAAAACTTCAATTGAGAAATTTCCCCCATTTATGGTATATTTTCTTGATTAGTGGTTGTGTGGTGGTATAGGAGGGTCCTTCTGTATTTGGGTTGCTTTCATTGGTTGAGTAAAGAAACTGCCTTGGCCTTTTGATAGGGCAGCCCTTAGGTGGGCAGAGTAGACAGAACAGAGTTCTGGGAAGAAAGGAAGTGTGAGAGATGCCATGATTCTCCGGCCTGAGATGCAGGTTAGAATCTTCCAGGTAAGACCACTACCTTGTGGTGACTTACAAACTATTAGAAATGGGTTAAAATAATATGTAAGAATTAGCCAATAAGAGACTACAACTAATGGGCCAGGCAGAGTTTAAATGAATACAGTTTGTGTGTAATTATTTCGGGTATAAGTTAGCCGGGACCAAATGAGGCCCGCAGCTGTGAGCTGTGAGCCTGGGAACACAGCCCCCACAGCCCACTCTTCCTCATTCAACAGTGTGGCAGGGTGCCCAGATCACTGTGAGTTACTCCTGGGCAGGTAGTACTGAACGGTATAAGAAAACAGGCTTGTCGGGTGGTGGTGGCGCACGTCTTTAATCCCAGCACTCGGGAGGCAGAGACAGGTGGATCTCTGTGAGTTCGAAGTCAGCCTGGTCTACAAGAGCTAATTCCAGGACAGGCTCCAAAAGCTACAAAGAAACCCTGTCTCAAAAAACAAACACAAAAAACAAAAAGCAAACAATAACAAAAAAGAAAACAGACTGAGTAAGCCCAGAAAAAGCAAGTCTGTAAGATTCTGGCTTCTGCTTCAGTTCCTGCCTCCAAGATCCTGCCTTGAATTCCTAACTGACTTTCCATGACAGACTGTGACGTGGAAGTATAAAGTAAACAAATCCTTTCCTTCTCAAGTTGGTTTCTGTCACAGTGTTTTATCACAGTCAGAATCCCTCACTAAGACATTATGACAGTCCGACTCCCACATCCAGACACGTCGATAGTAAATATTTAAGTTTTATAACTAACATCTTGCATCTTGGGTCTGTTTATCAAAAGTTCTCTAGACAGCCTGGTCTATAGAGTGAGTTCCAGGACAACCAGGACTACACAGAGACACCCCCCATCCCACCCTTATCCCAGTCCCCACCCCCTCGAAAGACCAAACAAAAAAGTTCTCTAGTAACTTGGCCTTGGCTGTGCTAGCCCCTAGGCTCCCTCCAGTTACCATTTCACCCTGGGACCTTTTCCTTGCTTCCCAGGAGACAGCATTAACAGCTGTATACAAACTTGTTCTGTTTTTACCCTCAGATGACTAATTTAGTTTCATTATTTGTTTCAATTCAAAATCATAATTTTTAAAGGCTAAACTTGAATGTAAAGTTCTAATCTTATGAAAGCTAACTTATTATAGATTGTTAGGAAATAGAAGTTAGTCAGTCATCCATAAAGTACTGATATAATTACAGGAATAAGCCTTATTTAGTTTCCTGTATATGTTTTCAAAGTCAAACTTAAAGTAACTAGAAGCAAAGTTTGTCTAATCAGACATACTTAGGCAGTCCTCATACTTGAGAGATCTGCAGAATATGGCATTTAAAATAATGATTAAAAAGCTTATTATATTGGACAGAGACTCCGAGATCCTAGCAGTGACCCAAGGTCTCCAAAGAAGATTATGGGACACCATGATGTTGCCACTTTGGATTACGATGATGCTGACCACTGGGCAAGGTGCCCCAGTGCAACACCTGCTGCTAGGACCTGGTCCAGACTGTGGAAAAACAGCAGGACATTGGAGAATTGATTGCACCCCTTTTACCTAGACAAAATAAGGTCAGTCTTTTCCATGTCCCTCTTCCACAGGGAAAAAAAAATTCACCTTATGGGTCTGGCTAAGACTGTTAAGACTGCTGTTCTGATACTTCCACCTCCAATGATATGGAGATCTGGGTATGGCTACTATATATGGACTCTGATCCCTGTCATTTTTAATAGATTCGGAAGCTGCTTGGTCTGTACTCAAGTACAATTTATTTATCCTTCTCTGACAGTATTGATGGTTAGGCTAGCTATAACTTTGTCGACTTAGCAGCAGCTTTAAGGGTCTCTTCTCCAGGGTGCTCCCTCCATCTGCTTTTCTTCTAGAGAGGCAGCTTCTGCCTCTTTTCTCACTCCCCTCTTCCCTTCCCCCCTCCATAACTCACTAAATAAACTCTATACCCAAACTCTCTCTGCGTGGCATATCTGTTTGTCTCCTGCCAAGGCCTCAGGCTATGCCAGGGGGTCCACTGAGGCCTTGGCTGACCCGCCATCCCTCATGGACTGGTCCTCCACCACCTCTTTATAAATGATAACACCTATTATCTGTCTTTTTTTAAGATAAGGATTTCAATATGAGCCCTAAAATTTCAAATATATTATTTTACTTTAAGTATATACATTTTAACTTCTGTTCTTATTTTAAAATTGTCTCAATAGGTTTCTACTTGGCTGGCAGATACATCTGGGCATAAGTTACTGACTATCACCTGCTTCGAATGACTGGGAGCCCTGGACTTGCTGAAAGCTAATGTGGACCAGTCCAGCTGATGTGAGTGCTCCCTGTCTCTTCAACAGAGCCTGTGAACCAGATGCTTCTGATGAGTGCCCCATTGCCTGAATTCCCTCCTTATCTTTGACCAGCCTTTCAGCCTTCTTGGGCCTTGATAATAACGCCCCAATGTCAGCTCAAAGTAGTTACAGAAGAGAACATGTCGTCCAATGCTCCCTGCCCAGAATAGGTTGAAATGCTGAGACAAGGGAACTCCGTGGCATGGGGGACAAAAATGGCTACCTATAATGTCCACTGACATACCCCCCAAAAAAGTAGGCCCAGAGTTATCAATTAATGTATTTATTAACTAAAATGGTTCCACAATAAGAAGATACTTTGATTCTTTATGCAGAGCCACAGAACCAAAGAGGACATTCAGGATTATAATTATAATTTGGTTGTACTCAAAGATCAGAGCTACAGGGCCTGGTAGGATAGCCACTGCCCTGGAAATATCTGTTATCTAATGGTTCTTACGTCCCAATACTGTCTCCTTAAACCCATGGGCAAGTAGGACCCATAATTGGGTCCTGTCATTGGTACTTGTGAAGGGGGAAATGTAGGACTCAGCCATAACAAGCTCAATAGAGGCCTGAGTCTCAGTAGCTTACACTAAGGCAATACCTGGCTCCAAGAAAGGCCACAAACTGAGACTACCCAGACACCACCCAGGAACAGACCTTCCGAAGGAAATTCCTAATGTTCCAACTATTATAGATAGGATCACCTGCCCCACACACCCACCGCTTTTCACCAGGACACCCCTAGACAAATGTCAACCAATGAGGGGTACTGAACCTTAGAAATCCCTCATCCCGAGCCAGTGGTGGTGGTGCATGCCTTTAATCCCAGCACTCGGGAGGCAGAGGCAGGTGGATCTCTGTGAGTTTGAGGCCAGCCTGGTCTACAGGAGCTAGTTCCAGGACAGGCTCCAAAGCTACAGAGAAACCCTGTCTTGGGCTGGAGAGATGGCTCAGATTTGACCTCCAATTCATGATCCTTCTGCCTCAGCTTCTCAAATGCTGGGATTACAGGTGTGTACCACCATACGTGGCTAGAATATGACTTCATTTGTAATATTTTTGGTCTCTACAGATTGACCCCAAAGCCTCACACACGCTAGATACAGTATTGACCACTGAGTTACACCACCTCTTTGCCAGCACAGATACTAGTCTACCAGCCAGTTAGTAAAACAGCACATTGCTTACCCGCCAAGCTCCCAGGCACTCAATTTAAGAATTTGAAATTACTCTAAGAATCTGCCCCCACCAAAGAGGCTGAGGCACAGGTTCGAAAATATGGTGACTTTATATATGGTAAACTGGACAGCCACCTGCTAAAAGGCCCTGGCCACTCCCCATGGACTACAAACCTAAGTGAAAGTCCATGGGAAGGATGCTTCCTTACAATCTCAAAAAGTAAAGTGTGTGTGTGTGTGTGTGTGTGTGTGTGTGGGGGTGATAGTTAGATGACTCAGCTGGAGACCATGCCTGATAGCCTGAGCTTCTTCCTTTCCTTTTTTTTTTTTTTTTTTTTTTTTGGTTTTTCGAGACAGGGTCTCTCCAAGTGCTGGGATTAAAGGTGTGCGCCACCATTGCCCGGCTCCTTTTTGGTTTTGAGACGGGGTTTCTCTGTAGTTTTTTTGAAGCCTGTCCTGTAGACTAGGCTGGCTTCGAATTCACAAGAGTTCTGCCTGCCTCCACCTCCTGAGTGCTAGGATTAAAGGTGTGCGCCACCACCGCCCAGCTGACAACCCGAGTATCATTCCTGGAACCCACATCATAGAAGAGAACCAACTCCTGTAAGTTATTCTCTGATCCCCACATATGTGCCCTGGCAATCATGCACACACATATGCCTCACACAAATAAATAAAAGGTAATAAAAACTTTTTAAAAGGAGCACCCTTAATACCTATTTTTCCTAAATGACAACCCTAACAAAACTACACAAACACACACACGCACACACACACACTTAGTCTATATCACATCCTAGAATATTCTAAAACTATCCTTTATAAACCAGGAATGGTGGCTCATGCTGTAAGCCCAGCAAGAAAGGGAGAGGCACACTAGTAGAAATGAAATTTGAGGCCACCTTGGGCTACAAAGTGGGAACTAGGCTAGCCAAGGCTATACAGCAATAGCAATACTCTGTCACAAGACAAAATACACACACACACACACACGCATACACAACACCAATCCCAATTATACAGAAAAATAAAACAGGACTAGCAAGATAGCTCAGCTGGTAAAGGCATTTGCCACCAGGCCCAATAACTTGAATTCCATCCCCAGGACCCACAAGGTGAAAAGAGAGAACTTACTTCTGCAAGTTGTTCTTTGACCTTCAAACATGAGCTATGGAACATGAGCATACCCACCCTCAGTAAATAAATACAAAACCCAAGAAAGCAACAACCAGTTTCCTTTATAAATCTTCGGCATAGCTGCTCCAGCTGCTACTTCAGGGAGCAAATCTACTTGTACTTTTTCAGTGCTGGGCAATCAAACCCACAGCCTCAAACACGTTAGGTACTCTGAGTCACATTCCCCAGCCCTGGTCTTACTATCCTGACTATATCTCATCACATCACTCTGGCCTCTCAGCTTGTCTCTTTCTAGCCTTAAATGCCTTATTCTTTGGTTTTCCTTTCCTTACTCTTTGGAGATGATTACACAAAGTAGGACATAGGAAATAGGATTTCCTAGAAGAAAACATCCTTCTGTTCTTTCCCGTATGTTTTCAGCTGACTGAACAGCAAGCACATAGGTTCCTTTTCTCAGGAAGCAGTCCTAAGGTTACTTGGGTCTTATTCCTGCTTCTGATACCTCAGAGGTTATACAAGAGTAAATACAGTTGAGGTTTTTTTTTTCCTTCCAAAGTCACTGCCTTATGTTTCCCACACTAAAGCCTTAGAAGATATTACTGTAAATTACTCTGAAGGTGATCTGAGATAAAACAAAACAGCTGGGTGGTGGTGGTGCATACCTTTAATTCCAACACTCCTGTGGCAGAGGCAGGCAGATCTCTGTGAGTTCGAGGCTAGCCTGGTCTACAAGAGCAAGTTCTAGGACAGGCCACAAAATTACAGAGAAACCCTGTCTTGAAAAACCAAAACGAGCCGGGCAGTGGTGGCACACGCCTTTAATCCCAGCACTCGGGAGGCAGAGGCAGGCGGATCTCTGAGTTAGAGACCAGCCTGGTCTACAAGAGCTAGTTCCAGGACTGACTCCAAATCTACAGAGAAACCCTGTCTCGAAAAACCAAAAAAAAAAAAAGAAAAAAAAAACAAAACCAAACCAAATACATAAACATACAAAAAAAATTCAGGTTTTTTAAATTTTTTATTTATTTTTTGAGACAGGATTTCTCTGTGTAGTCCTGGGTGTCCTGGAACTCTCTCTGTAGACCAGGCTGGCTTTGAATTTAGAGATCTGTCTGCCTCTCCAGAGTGCTGGGAGTAAAGATGTGTGTCAGGTCTACCAACTATTTAAACATCTCTACTGGCTTGAGACAAAGCTCAGTGGCAGAGCACTTGCCATGTGAATGGGGATTAAACTCCTACCACCAGAAGAGAAATAAAACTCCTCCCTTGTCCTTACTTCCTTCTGCACTTATCCCTGAACCGCTGTTCCACCCACAGCAAAACTCTCAAGTTGCCTTCACGTACTCTATTTCCTTACTTTCCTGTTTACTCTTTTTTAACCGTTCTCCTCAAGGCCAACATCTTCAGTTAGTTCATACTAGTCAAGCGCAAGTCACCAATGACATTTTCTAGTTATCTCCGAGGCAACAAATTCAATAACTAAGCCTCTGGCTCAACTGTACCAGAACACTCAGCACCTGGAAACAGGAGCCCCCCTTCCTGCCTCAAACCTCTGCCCTCGGATTCTACAATTCAACACTCTAGAGTTGACCTTCTGCCTGCTTCCTTCTCGATTACCCTCTCTCTGTAGAGTTTCCCAAGACTTAGTCTTGGAATTTCTTTTATCTGGTTGAATTGGCTCATGAAGTTTAAAAACATCTTA
Source organism: Dicrostonyx torquatus (assembly GCA_028555095.1). Lineage (NCBI taxonomy): Eukaryota > Metazoa > Chordata > Mammalia > Rodentia > Cricetidae > Dicrostonyx > Dicrostonyx torquatus. Next base: position 1,170,340 of record JAQHUG010000397.1, on the reverse strand, counting down.
TTTAGTTGCTGACATCTGAACATCTGGATTTTACATACATACTTCCAAACCCAACTTCCTGATTCTTTTGGAGGGAATAACAGTATCTGTTCATAATGGGCCAGCATTCCCATAACACAGTATAAATATATGGATAGAGCAGAAGCAGCTCCCTTGATGCTAGGTGCATTTGTTACCCACGTAGATAAAACAAAAAGGTTGGAAATACAGTCCTAAGTCACATTCCACGGTCTTGGGGGGAGAGGGTCTTTGTCAAGTTTACCACTGGTTGGGTAGGGTCCCTAGGCTCCCCGAGGGGAGAGGGAAGGGCTGAACGGCTTCAACTGGGAACCTAACAGAAATAATGTCTTTAAAAATCCACTGCTGTGGTCTGCTGTCTCTCCGGATTGAGGAGTCCTCGGGACAGCATAAGACCCTGTCCTGGTCTTTAGTTTCATATCCGGTTTTATAAAGCCCTTTTCTAGATCACCAAAGCCACTGGGCAAAGACAGCTCTTCCAGCCGTCGATCTCGGACAGTGTTGGAGAAGTGTGAAGGCGCGGGAACTCGCTGGGTCTGACTTGGCAGCGGAGTACCGCGCAGGACTAAACCCGGGTTGGGCCCAGCGGGGTAGGAGACTGGGTACGGCCGAACCTTGGAGCCTCCTCGACCCGCTGCCCGGGCCCGCGCGCTTAGTTCAAGTAACCTTAGGCCTCCCGCCCTTCACAGCTTCGGGGGAGAGAAAAGAGCTGAAGAATCACTGCAACCAGGCAGAGATCCGACCGCCCAGAGGCCGCAAACCTCCGCCCAGGAAGCCCCACCCAACGGGAACCAGGACGCCTCCGCCTTAGCCGAGCCCACGCGCGACCGGGCGAGGGCGCGGAAGGGCGCGTGCGGCGTGACGACGCGACTCGCGGCGTATCCCGTGACGCCATCGCGCCCGCTTTTGAAAGTTGGCGCCCGGGGCCGCCTCCCATGCTGCCCCGCGCCAACCCCTCCCCTCACCTTTCCTCCCCCGCCCTCAACTCGCCGCCGGCCGGCCCCCCCAACCCGTCTCTTCCCTTATCAGCACCCGCGGCCCCGGCAGCGCCGACGCAGGCGCACTGCACCGCGCCGCCGCCATTTTGTGTCCGAGCCTGTGGAGCGATTAAACCGTGCGCGGAGCTGCTTCTTTGGCGGCAGCGGCGACAGCGGTAGCCAGTGCAGGCACGCGGAGCTAGCCGGGGACGCCAGGTGGCCGGAGCGGTGGAGCGGCGGCGAAGCGGGCGCCGCGGGGGGTGTGGCGCGAAGGTAAGGGGGCCCGGGGTGGAGGAGGTTTCGCGGGCCGCCTCTAGGTGTCACGATGGGGCCGCTCCGGTCGGCGCTGGCTGCAGCCCGGCGCCAGCGCCGCCGCCGGGGGGTGTTTGTCTCCCTCTACCGTCCCTGCTGCGGCGCGGCCGCCGCCATTGCCCGGCTCTGCCGCCAGGGCCTGGCCAACCCCCTCCACGCCCGCCCGCTAGCTTCCCTCCGCCCAACATGGTAGGCCTCTGGCGGCGGTGGCGACAGAGGCCTCCGCGCTCGGCGACTCCATTTTCCTTCCTTTGTCTCTACCCTCCAGGCCGGCTTTTGGCCTGGCTGATCTTCGGGCCGCGGCCCGCCCTCTGCCCCTCCCGCGACGGGTGGCCCTAACCGAGGCTGGACCTCTTAAGGGTCGGTTTCCGCGCTTGTCCCGCTCGGGGCTCTTGAACCCTCTGCCGCCCGCGCGTAGCCAGGTCCCGGAACCGTGTGGGTATCGGGTCCCTACTGCCGCGCCTCGGACTGCCTGTCTTCCCAGTCCACCCGCTCCCGGAACCTACCCGGCCGCCGAGTGCTTCTCCGGCAGCTGGGGTGCTCTCTAGTTCCTTCGAGTCCGATCGTCGCCGCCGCTGGTCTCCGTCGCCGCCGAGTGGCGCAGGCGGCGCTGCTGTGGCTGCGAGCAGAGGGACCCCTGAACTGCCGAGAGCTCCCTCTGCAAGGCTGGCTGAGCTGCTCGCGCCTCGACGCCGCCCGAGCGGGCGGGGGAACGCGCGCTCGCCGCCCCCTCCGGGTCCCGTTGCGCCCCCAAACTCACGCCAGGGCATCGCTCGGGACCCGATCGATGCAGCCCCCAATTGTGGGCGGAAAAGACACGAATTTCCGCACCAAATAGTGTTTTTTTTTCCCCCTAGCTAGTTTGCACTCTTCAGCCTCTTGGAATGATAACAGACATTTTGTGCTCAGAGATCTCAAAGGGACTGAAACTTAATTTCACTCTGATTCTCAAGTGATGTCTTAAACGCCAAAATTGGGAGCATAGGCTGGTTACGTTTGTGCAGGCGATTCTGGAGTTTGCCTCCAGTTTAAAAATGTCCTGCCGGTAACTTCGCACTCTACTTACGACCTGATGCTCTAGGGCTAGGCTAAGACAGTTCCACCCTCTGGGATTGTGCAACCCGATCTGAAGCACCAGTAGGGCAGAATGAATTTATTCTTGACTAGACTGGTAATTTGACTGTTCGATGAAATGTGAGGGTTGATGTTGTAATTGAATCCTGGGTCACTTGCAGCAGATGGTTTATAAATGTGTGTGCCTAATGTAACTACTCTTTAGTAGCTGACTTCCTGTATTGAGTTTAGCATTAAGTAAACATCAGCATAGAGGCAATACTTTTTTTGGAGTTTAGATAATAAGAAAGCTAAAATTTCATGGCCTCCATAGACAGGAAAAGAAAGTAAACAGGGTATTTACCCAGACTTTAATTCTTTTACATTAAAAAGCTTACGCTGTTAAATTGCTGGGTAACCTTTATTTCCCGAGTCGCCCCCCCCCCCAATTTTGTTCCCAATTAGTCGCTGATGTGTGACTTAGGTTCTTAAGTAGAAAAGAAAGTCTAGGTTGACATTTATAGAAAAGAAGGTATTTAAGTTTATCAGAAGCTTTAAACACATCTTCCCACCCCAAACCCCGGACAGAGTAGTTTCTCTATGTAGCTTTGGCTGGCCTCCTACTCAAGAGATCCACCTGCCTCTGTCTCCTGAGTGCTGGGATTAGAGGTGTGCTCCGACATGCTTGGCTTGCTTTAAACATCTTGATATTAAGAAAAATTATGCTGTGATCTCAGTTTGTAGGTCCTTGTAACCCCCATTGTACACAACTATTTTTCCCCTCCCCCGCTGCGTAGCTTTGGAACCTGTCCTGGAACTCACTTAGTAGACCAGGCTGGCCTGGAACGCACAGAAATTGGCCTGCCTCTGCCTCCCGAGTGCTGGGATTAAAGGCATGCGCCACCATGCCTGACTGCACAACTCTTTGAACACTCCAACGTTTATGTCGTTCCATCTCCCTCCCTTAAATGAACCTAGGATTCTCCGAGCTAGTTAAGCCTTACTGGCCACATTGAAATCCTATGCAACTTTGTTCTTTGTGCGTGCCATGATATTGTTCTACCTTTGAGGTATGTTCTCAGTCAGTCATCATCTCATCCCTTCTTTGAACTCTCCTGAATGCTCTTTCTTCCTCTCCTTCCCCTACAATAAAATTTCACAGAATAACTAAATGGAGTGCCAGCCTTTTTATTTTTTTGTTTTTGTTTTTCAAGACAGGGTTTCTCTGTAGCTTTGGAGCCTGTCCTGGAACTAGCTCTTGTAGACCAGGCTGGTCTCGAACTCACAGAGATCCGCCTGCCTCTGCCTCCCGAGTGCTGGGATGAGTGCCAGCCTTTAGAAGAAAGTTTTTTTTAATATACTCGGCCCAGCTATGTAATTTATTACATTTTCAGTTTTTTGTTAAGTTTTGTTGTTTGACAAGTGTCATTTTTATTAAAATAAGCTGCACAAGGTCCCATGGTTGGTGTCTGCCAGTACTTTAGAAGTAGAGGAGGAGGAGGAGCTCAAGGTCATTCTTAGCTTCACAGCAAGTATAAAGCAACCTTTTGGTAAGTGAGACTGCCTTAGCAGAGTAATTGGAATTTGTGTTTGTAGTAACTGGGGTTTGAACTCAGGGCCTTGAGTAAATTAAGCAAGCGTCTCTACCTCAGCTATATTCATAACCCCCTTATTTTTTTGATAGAGTCTCTCATTAAGTTACCCAGGTTTTTCTCCAGTTCCAGATTTTTTTTTTTTAAAGTTACCCAGGTTTGAATTTAAGGTTGAATTGGCCTTGAATTTAAGCTTTCTTAGGTAGACCTCCCACTTTAAATTCTAACTTCCTAATACCTGGGATTTCAGACTTGAATCCTGACATATTTAAAGTTAGGAATTGTTAGGAGTACTTGACAAAGTTTAGTCCCCAGTACTATAAAAACAAACAAATGGCAGATTTAGCAAAATATATGTTTGAAAATGACATTAAATTCAGTATTTTGTACACTAAAAATTTTTAAATGGAACTAAAAGCAACTATAGCTCTAAGGAAAATAATTGGGGGTGAATTAATGCAAGATAAGACAAAGGGTCTACTTATTTAAAACTTTATTTTTTTATATTTTGTTTGTATGGTTTTGGTTTTTCAAAATAGGATTTCTCACTGTAATAGTCATTGTTGTACTGGAACTCACTCTATAGACCAGGCTGGCCTTGAACTCACAGAGATCCCCCTGCCTCTTCCTCCCTAGTGTGTGCACTACCAGTACCTGGTTTAAATTTTCGTTGGGTATAATGTCACATATCTTTCGTTGGGTATAATGTCACATATCTTTAATCCCAGCACTTGGAAGGCAGAGGCAAGCTAATTTCTAAGTTCAGGATCAGCCTGGACTACCTAGAGATCCTGTCTCAAAAACGAGCACAAAACAAAGTTTTTAAGCTATTAATTAATTAATTAATTAATTTGAGATAGGGTCTCACTGTATAGCTCTGGCTAGTCAGGAACTGGCTATGTAACCCAGACTAATCTCCCATCTCAGAGATCCACGTTCCTTTGCCTAGGTTTAAAGACATGAGCCATCACATCTTTGGCCTTTGTGTATGTGAGTGCGGCAGGTGTGTGAAGGGAGGTCCAACACTGTAGAGTCCATTTTCTCCTTTCTTTTTGGATCCCTGGTTGGCCTAGAACTTGCTGTGCAGACTAGATTGGTGCTGTACTCAGAGATCTACCTGCCCCTTGCCTCCCAAGTGCTGGGATTGAAGTCATGAACCTTTGCACCTGACTTGTATTCTTCTCCCTTTTTCTATTTGAGACAGGTTTTTTGTTTTTTTTTTTAATATGTATGAGGGCATCAGATCTTACATCTGGAGTTACAGACGGTTGTGAGCTGACATGGAGGGGGAAGACGGTGCTGGGAATTGAATGCAGGTCCTCTGCAAGAGCAGTCAGTGCTATTAACCACTGAGCCATCTCTCCAGCCCCAAGACAAGAGTTTTCTTCATAGCACTGGCTGACTGGCTGTCCCGGAACTGACTGTGTAGACCAGGCTGACCTCACACTTGATGTCTCAGCTTCCTGAGTGCTGAGAGTAAAGCAATGAACTTTTACTGATTCTGGACTCAAGTACCAGGCTTTCCTGGAAATAGATTATACCCACAGAGCCATCTAGCCCAGCCCAAGGTCAATAATGTGACACAGTTATATTACTATCTGCCTATATAAGGAAATCCTGCTTATTTAAGAGTTGTAGGAAAGTTCTCCTTAGGGATCTCTCCAGCTCTCCAGCCTTGTAAGATAATTTAGGAGGTGCAAAACTAGAACCTTAGATGTGTTCTAAGAGTTTAAGGGTCTATTTTTATTTATTTATTTTTTAAAGATGTTGAGAATTAAAGGAATCCAATTGGGACCAATGCCTGTTTTGGGAATTCCTTGGCAGAGTCCACATGTGCCTGAGAGGGGAGTCCTACGGCAGATACTTTCACACGTTTTACTTACTGGCTGAAAATTCTGTTAAGCCTTTTTTTCTCCTAGGGTTTGCTGCTGGCATCACAGCCATCCCACATAATCTACTTTATAGGCACCATCTCTCTCTTTCTCTCTCTTTCTCTTTATTGTAGGAATCCTAATTTGTCCAGCTTTATATGCTATTTACATGTCTTGGCTCCAGATGACTTCAAACTGTTGGTTAAAATGGTCCTTCTTCAAATAACTAAGATTTGTAATGGTTCAAGACTGAAAAGGAACTTACAGGTTTAGGAAGAACAATAGCATATATATATTCGATAGCTGTTCTCAGATATGTAGATTTGTCATATCACATGTATTTTCAAGACCACTTAAAGCCAAGCATGGTGGTACATGCCTGTAATCCTAGTTCTCAGGAAGCTGAAGCAGGAGAATCATGGATTTGAGAATAACCTTGTCTATATAATTATTCCTTGTCTCAAAAAATACCAAATCAAAGCAGCAAAGAAGTCTTCCAGGACTAGAGAAGTGGCTCAGCAATTTTGAGCAATTACTGCTTTTGCCAAGGATCTGGGTTCTGTTCCTATTACCCACGTGGTGTCTCACATTGACTATCCTGTTCTGACCTCTATGTACTTAATGTACATGTAGGCAAAGTACTCATGCATAAAATAAAAACAAATCTCTTTTATTTTGTAAATTATTTTTAACTTAATGAGTTAGGTCTCATGTAGCCCTGGTTGGCCTAGAACCCATGATGTAAATAGATTATGCATAGTCATTGTTCTGCCTCTGCCTCCCAAGTGTTGGAATTACATGTACCATCCTAAGAAATTGGGGAACTACCATACAGTCTTTCTAGTCCCTATCTTCATTGCTTCCGAGCCAATATCATGGTGCATTTTTTTCAGTGGTTTAATATTTGAATGCAAAGATGTGGTATTACATAGTCTTTTGACATATACCTCAAGAGGTGATATGTTCTTTCATGCACCTAATCTTTATTGTTGGAATAAATTTAAAATTTTCTGGGATAATAGACTTCAATATGAAATTGTTTCTTAGACAATAATAACAGTTTTATGTTATGCTACCTCCCAACAGAAGAGCCATGCCATCTCTTTTATCTTGAGCCTTAAAAGTATTGTATCAGCTTATTTTATTGAGCTAGTTAAATTATGAGATGGATTTCCTCTTTGTTGTACTTTATATACCAGATCCTTTGAAAACTTTTTGTTGCTTGTAAAGATTTATTTTTATTGTGTGTATGAATGGTTTTGCCTGCATGTATGTATGTATTCCATGTGCATATCTTGTATCCATGGAGGTTAGAAGGGGTCAGATTCCCTAGAACTGGAGTTATAGACAGTTGTGAGCTTTCTTGTGGGTATTGGTAACTGAACCTGGGTCCTCTACAAGAACAGCAAGTGCGCTTAACTGCTTGGGCCATCCCTCCAGCCCTTTTTGTTGTTTTCAGAGATAGTCTCACCTCAGACTCATAATCCTACTTCAGACTGGGACTATGGGTATACGCCACCACCTTTGAAAATTTGTGAAGTATTTCACTTAGGGCTTTCTCTTTTCCTCCCTTTCTTTATTTCCTTGGTGCTTTTTTGTTTGTTTTTTGGGTTTTTTATTGTTGTTTTTGGGGGAGGGGGGGAGGCCGGTCGGACAAGATCTCTCAAGTAGTTTGGATAGTCCTGGAGCCTGCTGTGTAGACCAGGCTGGCCTCAAACTCAGATCTTACTGCCTCTGACCTAGAGTCTAGAGTGCTTGTATTAAAGGTGTTGGTTTCCAGGCCTTTTTTTTTTTTTAAATAGAGATATTGTCCATTCTACTTGAAGTATCTCAGTTCATTGTAGTTTAGGGAGGGAAAATGTTCACTAAGACAAGTATTTGGTTATTCTATGATTTTCAAAGGTCTTTGAAAGCTTCTCCCTGTCTCTTGTTAATAAGCTTACCAGTTTGTGCAGCAAACTAACTTAATCAGTAACACTACATACTATTTACTGAAGATAAGGAAACAAACTGCTAAAGGATTGTTCTTTTAGCTGCAAGAATTAATTTTTGGTAATTTGAGTGTATGTGCCATGATTATAATGGAGTACTTACTGTTTTAACAATCAAATCTTTTAAATCTGTATCTGTTCATTGAATGTCTAAAAAGGAAGTGAACTGTATTTATTGTTGGCTTGAAAGGCATTCATAGAATGATTCAGTTAATATATGAACAGTTTATTGCCTGGGGTGGAGGTTTTGTTGTTTTTTTTCTTTCTCCTTATTGATATTTATTGAGCTCTACATTTTTTCTGCTCCCCTCCCTGCCTCTCCCCCCTTCAACCCTTCCCCAATGTCCGTATGCTTCCAATTTACTCAGGAGATCTTGTCTTTTTATACTTTCCCATGTATATTAAGTCTATGTAAGTCTCTCTTAGTGTCCTCATTGTTGTCTAAATTCTCTGTGATTATGGTTTGTAGGCTGGCTTCCTTTGTTTTATGTTTAAAAACCACCTTTGGCCGGGCAGTGGTGGTGCACGCCTTTAATCCCAGCACTCGGGAGGCAGAGGCAGGCGGATCTCTGTGAGTTCGAGACCAGCCTGGTCTAGTTCCAGGACAGGCTCCAAAGCCACAGAGAAACCCTGTCTCGAAAAACCAAAATAAAATAAAAATAAATAAATAAATAAATAAAAAATAAAAACCACCTTTGAGTGAGTACATGTGATAATTGTCTTTCTGTGTCTGGGTTACCTCACTCAAAATAATGTTTTCTAGTTCCATCCACTTTCCTGCAAAATTCAAGCTGTCATTATTTTTTTCTGCTGTGTAGTACTCCATTGTGTAAATGTACCACAATTTCTTTATCCATTCTTCGGTCGAGGAACATTTAGGTTGTTTCCAGATTCTGGCTATGACAAACAAAGCTGCTATGAACATAGTTGAGCATATGTCCTTGTGGCACAATTGAGCATCCTTTGGATGTATACCTAAAAGTGGTATTACTGGGTCTTGAGGAAGGTTGTTTCCTAATTTTCTAAGAAATCTCTACACTGACATCCAAAGGGGTTGTACCAGCTTGCATTACCACCAGTATTGTTGTTTTTGAGACAGGATCTTGCTTGTATCTCCAACTGACTTTGAACTATTGGCAATTCTCCTGTCTTTTTTTGTTTTTCCTCCCAGTCATATCTATCAGTCTTCCTTTTTTATGCTGTATGGTGTGTTTACGTGAATTTGCTGTCTCATTAAATGATTTCTGCTTTTCTTTTAGAATGACTATAAACCTGGAACCAAAGAACATGATGCACTAGCAGACAGACTTGGAGCTAGGGACTGCAGAACTGGGTTCTGTTTTCCTTCCTCAAACTGATTTTTCAGCCACGGAGAGGTAAGTGCCTTTTCCTTTGTTTGATCTTAAAAAAAGGACTAGCTGAGCCCAGTGATGTAGGCTTGTGGTTACAGCTACGCCAGGCATAGGTAGGAGAATCACAAGTTGAAGGCCACCCTAGAGAAAATAAAAAAGTAAAAAGATAGACGGAGTGGCATATGTATACCTGTAATCCCAGCCAGCACTTGGGAGCCTAAGAGGTGTAATGTTATAGCCTAAGTTCATTCCCCAGTACTGAGAGGGGAAAGTATGAGGTAATGCCACCCTTTTGGGTTTAGAGGATTTTCTGGGTAGTTTTGAGCATAGGAGATACAAGACATTGGATAATTGAGAGCATGCAAGCAATATTATCAGGTCCTGAGTATTAAACTGTGGTGCCATATACTAGATGATTGACAGGGTAGATAACAATGTTTTTCTGTAGAAACCTATGGGTTATATATTTTGACCATTGGGAGATGATGTGAAGTGGTAAATGACAGTTTATAGTTTTATAATTTTGATATGAACAGTTGTGATTTTGTTCTTGGAGAAACTAGTATCTGATAAAATTTTTCTTGAATTAGTCTAATTAGCCCATATTTGCCTTGTAGTGTGATAGTCTTTATCAATTTTTGTTAATCTATACTCTGCATGGATACTTGGAAAGGACCTTATAAATGTTGGGGTCTGTTCTGCTTTGAGATTTCTTTTTTTGTTTTGTTTTATTTTTCAAGACAGTGTTTCTCTGTAGCTTTGGAGTCTTGTCCTGGAACTAGCTCTTGTAGACCAGGCTGGCCTCAAACTCACAGGAGCTCCATCCGCCTGCCTCTGCCTTCCGAGTACTGGGATTAAAGGTATGCGCCACCACCGCCCAGCTCTTTTCTGGTTTTTCAAGACAGGGTTTCTCTGTGTAGTCTGGGTTGTCCTGGAATTCACTCTGTAGACCCAGGCTGACCTTGAATTTACAGAGAAGTAATTTTTAAAAATTGTTAGATTTAGCAGGGTGATGGTGGCGCACACCTTTAATCCTAGCAGAGGTAGGTTCTAAACCAGCCTGGTCAAGAGCTAATTCTAGGACAGCTAGGGCTGTTACACAGAGAAACCCTGTCTTGAAAAACCAAAAAAAAAAAACCAAAAAAAAAGTTAGATGTGCTAAGTGTGCTTCATGCCTTTAATCTCACCCATTTCTAGGGATGTAAAGTCTCTGAGTCCTAGGCCAGCCTGATCTACGTAAAAAGCTCCAAACAAGCCAAGGCTACTTATTGAGATCCTGTCTCAAAAGAAAAATTTTATTTATATATGTCAGCATTTTAAAAAATGTTTAATTTATTTTATTGTTGTTTTTATTTTAGACAGGCTTTCTTTGTGTAACAGCCCTCTGGCCTTGAATTTAATATTCATCTGCCTGCCTCTGCCTCCTGAGTGCTGGGCTAAAAGGTGCACCACCACTGCCTGGCCAAGTCAACTTTTTTTTTTTTTTTTTTGGTTTTTTTTTTGGTTTTTTGAGGCAGGGTTTCACTGTAGCTTTGGAGCCTGTCCTAGAACTAGCTCTTGTAGACCAGGCTGGTCTCGAACTCACAAAGATCCGCCTGCCTCTGCCTCCCGAGTGCTGGGATTAAAGGCGTGCGCCACCACCGCCCGGCAAGTTAACATTTAAGCAGAGTGCAAGCTATATTTCTGACTTGAAAAATAAAGTATTCAACAAAATGAGGTATGAGTACCTTTATTGGGAAGTGCTTTTTGTTTTTTTTTATTTCATGTGTATTGGTCTTTTGCCTGGGTGTAATGTCTATATATGTGTGTGAAGGTGTTGTATCCTCAAGAACTGGAGTTACAAACAGTTGGGAGCTGCCATGTGGGTGCTGAGAATTGAACTTGAGTCCTTTGGAAGAGAAGCCAGTGCTCATCTCTCCAGACCCAGGGAAGTGTTTTTTTATGGGCATCACAGTAGAAACATTTAGAGAAGTGATACTTTTGTTGCTGATGCTGACTTGCAGGCCTGTTGAAACAGTTCTGGCTTTGTTCCTCGGCCTCCCATGTGCTGGCATTCTAGGCATACACCACCATGCCTGGCTGTCATTAGCTGTCTGCACATGTACTTAAACATACATGCTTGTGCTCCTGTGCATATGGGAGATCAGAGGACAACTTTTAGGAGTCACTTCTCTCCACCACGTAAATTCTGGGGTTCAAGTGCAGGCCATTTGGTTTGGTTACAAGTACTTTATACCCTGAGCCATCTCACTAGCTCCAGCTTAGTCCTTTAACAATTTATACTGATTTTTGAGTGTTGAGAATATAGCATAGTATTAGAATTCTTTCCTAGTTTGCGTAAAGTAAGTTTGAGTCCCAGTAATGGGGGAAAAATCTTGTCATGGAGCTAGAGAGTTATCTCAGTGCTTACTGTTCTTGCAGAGGACCAGGATTGTATTTCTAGCACCTATCTGGTGGCTCATAGCCATCTGTAACTCCAGTTCTAACATTATTTTGCATCCACATTCTTTGTATTTGACTGAATGCTTGGATTTTCATTTGTATGTGTGACATTTTCCATAGATTTATATCATTGACTATTACTTTTAGAGTCAGGTTTCATTACTGGGTGTCCATTGTTAGTCTCTATATAATACAGAGAAACTTCTCTTTGGCTGCTCCTAAACAGAACACCGTATTTCTAAAAAGTAATCAGTTTGACAGATTGTTTTAGGAATCTAATATTCCTTTGTTCTTTATATTTCTTTTTTTTAAATTTTATTGATTTTTATTGAGCTCTACATTTTTCTCTGCTTCCCTCCCTGCCTCTTCCTTACCCTTCAATGCTCCCAATTTACTCAGGAGATCTTGTCTTTTTCTACTTATCGTTTTTATATTTCTATGAGTAATACGTAGTATACATGGATACTTTTGAGATTTTTCTTTTAATTTTCTTGTTGTCTATATTCTATCCTGTGACACTATTTATTATACTCACTGAGAAATTGGGGCTTGTTCCCAACTCTTGATCTGTGTTAAGAGCATTATGTTGCTATTTATTTTTACCATTATGCTATGAGGATAAGTATGTGTTGTTGAATATAAGCTGGGAGATTTCTGACTTAATGTTAGCCTTATAGGAACCCCCAACCAAATAGAAAAGGAATTGGTTCTATCCAGTAGCCTTTGAGGTAGTATAATGTGGTCACATACTGAGATGCATTGTAAAACTATGAGCTTGCCTTTCCCTCGTACACAAGTATCTTTCAGTGTTGTGACACTCAAGGATAGAGATGAAACTGAAAGACTTGTTCTGTGAGATATGAATAGTTGGAGATGACTTTGCAGATTTTTTGTTTTTGTTGTTGTTGTTTTGTTTTTTTGAAACAGCGTCTCTCTAATCCTTGAACTCAACAGAGATCCATCTGCTTCTATCTCCAGAGTGCTAGAATTAAAGTCAAGCACCTCCATGCCTGGTAGTTTTGCAGATTTTATCTAAAAAATGAACAAGCAAGATATTGTAGCTAACATTTGTATTCCTAGTACTTCAAAGACTCAGGCAAGTGGGGTCAGTCCAGTGAGTATGAGGCCAGTGTGAAGCCTTGTCTCAAAAGAGGACTTGAGGGGTGGGGTGAACATTACATTAGGAAACAATAAATCTTATGTTTAAAGTATTATATTTTAGGCCAACTTTGAGATCATGAAACATAGATTCTGTATGAGATATGATTATAATCTGGAATGCAGGGAATGGAGTCTGACTATCAAAGAGGCCAATCTCCATTTCCCTGAGTGCTTAGATTATAAACATGTGCTGTCGTGGCTGGTGGCCTTAAAAAATAAGGTTTTACCCATCCCACATCTGAATCAAATTTTTTTTTTAATTCACTAGGTGATACTGATACAAAAAATATGTAAAAACCACTGTTCCTTATTGCCTCTCTAAACATAGAAAGTTATCTGTTAGCTCTGTATAAGCCCTTCGGGTGTGTGTGTGTGTGTGTGTGTGTGTGTGTGTGTGTGTGTGAGAGAGAGAGAGAGAGAGAGAGAGAGAGAGAGAGAGAGAGAGAGATTATCCTTCTGTAATTATTAGTGATAAGCTTACCACAGAGTCAGCTTTCTTTAATATACTAACTGAAAAAAGCTTGTAGGACTATTCCAAAAACAGAGACTCTGAGCTGCTTCTCAGGAGTAAGTGAGGCTCTGATGATTCTTGGCACAGTCACTATTAGGAAAATAAGAAAAAGCAAGGTGTTAGTTTGCTTTACCATAGTGTTGGGTTGTAGATAATGTTGCTCAGAAACTATCCTCCCATTGATATTGTGACACTAATGTTGACTTCCTTATTATTAGCCTTCTCTTTTCTCTGCATAAATGTTTAGTAAACACAATAAATGGAATACCTTTAATAAAGAGCCTTTAAAACAAGATTACAATAGTAAATTTGAGTTTTTGTTTTTGTGATAACTGGAGAATAAACCAGAGGCCTAGCACATGCTTTATAGTCTAGCATTAGGTTTCTATTAAGCACTTGCTTAGCATGTACAGGACCCTAGCTAGGTGTAGTTAGTCTCCAGGACCACCACCACCACCACCATGAGGTTGGGGTGAAGTGAATTTCTAGCTTTATGGGGCTGGAAAGAAGGCTCAGCAGTTGAACATTTGTTGCTCTTGTGGAAGACAGGGCTTCTTCTGTTTCCAGCATTCTCATGGCAGCTTACAAAAATGTAGGTAAATCCAGTTCTAAGCGATCCGACTCCCTCTTCTGACCTCCCTGAGCACCAAGTGATACACACACATACATACATGCAGGCAAAATACTCATACGGGTAAACTACAAATAAGTCTTGTAAAAGAGAAAAAGAGAAATTATAGCTTTAGCAGTTCCTTTATTCGGGGGAGGGGGGTTCTTTATTATTTATGTTTTTTGAGATAAAGTCTTACCATGTGGCTCCAGCGTCCTAGAATTGACTATGTAGACCAGGCTGACCTCAAACTCACAGAGATCTGCCTGCCTCTGCGTCCCAAGTGCTGGGATCAAAGGTGTACACCATTATATTATACCTGGATCTTGAAATTCTCTTTTAATCCACGTAAATTGTTCTCTGTGCCAAAGTTAGGAAACCTCTGGTGGTTTTGGTTGTGAGCTTAGCCTTTAATGGTTGAGCCATGTCTCCAGCCCATGTTACCTTCTCTTTCTACTATGGAGCTTATGTTTTTGCTTTGCCTGTTTTGCTGTCAGATGAGAAAGCTAAGAACTGAGTCTTGTGTAGAAAGCTATTTGGTAATGAACAGTGTTAGCAGTTGGAGACTGCTCTATTGCTTGTGCGCTCTTTGCTCTACTTGCAATTTTTGTCCCACTTTCGTTAACTTGCTAGGGAGCTACTAAAACTTTAAGCATCAGGTTATCTTTTTTGACTAAAGGATTATTTGTGTCTGTGTGTCTGTCTCTCTGTCTCCATGTAGGTATGTCCTCATGAGTGTAGGTATGTTTTGAGGCCAGAAGTTTTGGTCCTGGATTCTTCTGGAACTAGAGTTTCTGGAGGTTGTGAGCACCTTTGTGGGTGCTGGGAACTAAGCACAGATCCTCTGCAAGAACAATATGCCCTCTTAACCACTGAGCCTTCTAACACCTCTTCAAGCATCTTAAGACAGATTCAAGTGTCTCACATAGTCTAGGCTGGCATCAATTCACTATGTGACCAAAGATGTTTTTAATGATCCTTCTTTCTCTACAGAGCTAAATAATATGACACCTGGCTGCTTTTTGGTCTTGGTTTTTGGGTGTTTTTTTTTTTTTCTTTTTATCTTTTTTTGGGTAGTACTAGGGATTGAACCCAGGACATGTTAAAGTATTACCACAGGGCCATGTGTATAGTCATTGGTTTTGTTTGTATGTTTATTTTATTTATTTATTTTTAAGACAGGGTTTTCATGACTGTTCTGGAACTTGCTCTGTAGACCAGACTGACCTTGAACTCACAGAGATTCACCTGCCTCTGCCTCCCTAGTGCTGGGTTTAAAGGCATGTGCCACTGTCTGATCTATTAGATTTTATTTTATGTACATAGGTGTTTTACCTGCATTTATGTCTGCATATCACATTCATACTTGAGGGCAGAGGGCATTGGATCCCTTGGAACTGGTGTTACAGGTGGCTGTGAGCTGCCATGTGGTTATAAAGATTTTTTTTAAAAAATGTACTCACTACATAACCCTGCCTGTCCTGACATGTCCTTAAATTTAGAGAGATCTGTTGTTGTTTTTTACTCTTTGATTCTTTTGGGAAGCCTAACCACCCAGCTTCCACAGAGACTTAGTCTTGCTTATTCTTACTTATAAAAGCCCATTCTTAATTTGCCTTGGTTCTTGCCGGCTTTTCTTAACTTATATTAATCCATCTACCTTTCCTTTTCCCTCTGGGCTTTTACATTTTCTTAACTTTTTGATGTTTCAAGACAAGGTTTCTTTGTAACTTTGGAGACTGTCCTGGAACTAGCTTTTGTATACCAGGCTGGCCTTGAACTCACAGAGATCCACCTGCCTCTGTGTGCTGGGATTAAAGGCATGAACCACCACCGCCTGGCTCCTTTTCTTAACTACTGTATATCTTATTTTCACTCTTAGTCTGTGGCTGAATGTGTGGCCCCTGATGTCTTCCTCTCTTTTTTCCAGATTTCTCTCATATTTATTTTCTCTTTCTGCCTAGCTATTGGCCATTCAGCTCTTTATTAGACCATCAGGTGTTTTTAGATAGGCAAAGAATCACAGTTTCAGAGTTAAACAGATGCAGCATAAACAGAAACAGCACATCTTTACATCATTAAACAAATGTTCTACCACATAAACAGAAGTAACACACTTTAGAATAATTTTCCACAACAGAGATTCTTATGCCTCTGCCTCCTGAGTGTTGTTTAGTGTTTGTTTACAAACTGGTGTGGTGGCTCACACTTGTAATCCTAATCCTAGTTTTCTTTGGAGGCTGAGATTAAAAAAAAAAAAAAAAAAAGGAATGATTTGTAATGGAGGAGGCAGGCAGATCTCTGAGTTCAAGGCCAGCCTAGGCTACAGTGCAAGTTCCAGGACTGCCAGGGTTATTTCATCAAGAAACCCATATTTTGAAATACAAACAGATAAAAAATGGAATAATTATGTGACTCACAACTATAACTCCAGTTCCGGAGGGACCCATCACCTGTCATATGTCACATATTTATGCATGCACACATACAAACAATTTTTAAAAATGTATTTTTTTAAAAAGATCTGGAAAATAAATTAGGTTGCACACGTGTAATCCAGGCTGGCAGGAGGCAGGAAGATTCCAAAAGTTTTAATACTAGCCTGAACCATGTAGTAAGTTGCAAACCAAAGTATTAACCTCGTTCTCTGCCTTCTATTGTCTGATGGTTTATATTGACCTTTGTTTGGTAACCTTCATGCTAGACTTTCAAATTATTGCTTTAAAATTTTTCTTTAGGGCTGGAGAGATGGCTCAATGGTTAAGAGTACTGGCTGCTCTTCCAGAAGACCTGGGTTCAGTTCCCAGCACCCACATGGCAGTAGCTCATAACTGCCTGTAATTCCAGTTTCAGGGTATCTGACACCCTTCACACAGACATATATACAGGCAAAATACAAATACACGTGGAATAAAGTATTTAATTTTTTTTCTTTAAAACCATTAGAAACCTGTAACTCGCCGGGCGGTGGTGGCGCACGCCTTTAATCCCAGCACTTGGGAGGCGGAGGCAGGCGGATCTCTGTGAGTTCGAGACCAGGCTGGTCTACAAGAGCTAGTTCCAGGACAGGCTCCAAAGCCACAGAGAGACCCTGTCTCGTAAAACCAAAAAAAAAAAAAAAAGAAAGAAAAGAAACCTGTAACCCTCCTTTCCTATTTTTGAAATAAGTTCTCTTGTAGCTGGCCTTGAGCTTTGATCTTTCTGCCTCCATCTCCAACGTGCTGAGATTGTAGGCATGAGCCACTTTGCATGGTTTATGTAGTGCTGGGATTCAAACCCAGTGCTTAGTGTATAGTATACCAATTGAACTACTAAGGGCCTCTGCCTCATTATTGAGACTGGGTCTTACTAGGTAGCCCCAGTTGGCCTGACACATGGCTGTGTATGTCAGCTAGCTTCAAACTCATTTACGTGAGCTCTGGGATTAAAGGTATGTGCCACCATACCCAGCTGGGGCTACTATTTCTTTTTGTCTGCATAGTGTATTTGTTATGTCTTCTTTGCTACCACAGGCTTGTAATCTGAGCTACTTAGGAGGCTAAAGCAGAAGGATCATAAATTCAAGTCAGTCTACAGAAATCTATTTTATAAGTCCAACCAAATCTTACTATTTAATGTACTGCTGTCTGTATGTAGTGACTAGTACTTGTCTCCTAGAGATATAAGACTGTTTTGTTGACCGCCTTACATGCTAGGCAGAGATTTTGTCGCTGGGCATATTTTATTCCCAGTCTGATTTATTTGTTCATGTAGGGCTTTTGAGACAGGTTTTATAAAGCTCAGATTGGCTTTCAGCTCTGTAGCCCATGACACAGTCTTAACTCCTGATCTTCTAAGTGTTTGCACCATTGCATTGGCCTTATTTTCTATTTTGAGACAAGGTCTCACTACATATTCCTGGCTAGTCTGGAACTCACTGTGTAGACTAGAATGACCTTAAAGTTTCCAACAATCTGACTGGGCAGTGGTGGCACACGCACGTCTTTAATCCCAGCAGAGACAGGCAGAGCTCTGTGAGTTCAAGGCCAGCCTGGTCTACTAGAGCTAGACAGTCTGGGCTACACAGACAAACGCTGTCTTAAAAACAAAACAAAGTTTTCAACAATCCTCCTATTTCTGTCTTTCGAGTACAGTTATAGGCTCGTACCACAACACTTGGATTTTGTTTTCTGTTCATAGCATCTCTGTGTAGTCCTGGCTCTCCCAGAACTCATTAATATGCCTGTCTCTGTCTCCTGAGTGCTGGGATTGAAGGAATATGCTACCTTATCTATCCCAACCCAGTTTTAGTGTCTTATTATCAGCAATAGAATATTTGAAGTACAATGGCCATTTTTCTCCAAATGATGAAATGATGTGATGATGAATATGACATGCTTATCTGGGTCGTTTCCTCTAAGAATAGTTGAATACTTACTGCGTTATCCTATATGACAATACATTATTAAAATTTATGTAGTCAAAAATTAATACCTGGGCATGGGATTGCAAATTTGATACCAGCCTGATTTGGTTAGGAATTCCAAGGCCAGCCAGGGTCACATAGTGAGTCTTTGTCTCTAAAAATGGGAGGGAGTGGGGGGAAGGACATAAATAGTGCAATGAAGAAAATAAAATTTTGCTGTTAGGCTTTCACTTAGAATATAATTAGTGTTTTGTTTTTCTATTTTCTCTTCCTACAGTAGCCTTGTGCATGAAACCATTTGTATTTCATGTACATTTCACTAATATGTGTGTATTTGTTGTTTACCTAAAATTGCTTTGTAGCTGTTGCTTTAGAGAATACAAGAGTCATACATAATTCCTGCCTTTAAAATGAGTGATTTGTTGAAGGAAAATGCAGATACAGTTAAAGCAAAACAAAGTCAGTCTGCCCTGGTCAAGGTTGAAAAGATTTTGACATAGGAGATGTTCTGAGTTAGAAGAGGAACAAGACAGCAGACACTGGTGTAGAGATGCCTAGCAGAGAGCTCTCAAAGATTAGGTTAAATGAATAGCAAGGATGGGAACAAACTGTACAAGCTGGGAGCTAAGCCAGAGAGTAAGCATCAACCATTTTGAAGGTTTTTCCATTACATGTATTAGTACGATCTTGCTGTATAACCCAGCCTGGCTTCAAATTCAAGGTCTTGTCTCAGTGTCTTGAGTGTTGTGAGTATAAGCGGAACCATCATATTCAACTTTGTGTTTGGTTTTTTGTTTGTTTGTTTTTTGATTTTTCAAGACAAGGTTTTTCTGTAGCTTTGGAGCCTGCCCTGGAACTAGCTCTTGTAGACCAGGCTGGTCTCGAACTCACAGAGATCCGCCTGCCTCTGCCTCCCGAGTGCTGGGATTAAAGGCGTGTGCCACCACTGCCCGGCTCAACTTTGTGTTTTTAAAAGATTTATGTTGCACAGTCTACCTCTAAACTCCTGAGCTCAAGAGATCCTCCTGCCTCAGTCCGTTGTTGGGTAGTTGGGACTAAGGCATGTGCTCCTCTATCCTTCCTTCATCATGACTATTTGAGCCTCATTTTATAAAGGTGTAATCAGCTATTAAAACCATCTACAAGCATTAGCCACAAGGGTCATTTTGTATTTCGTGTGACGCATACACCCTTGTATGCAAGTGCATGTAGAGGCCAGAGGTCAATGTTGTTTGTCTTCTGCCTTTTTGAGGCAGGGTCTCTCACTAAATCTTGAGTTCAGCCAGGTCTACAAGAGCTAGTTCATGTGCAGGCTCCAAAGCCACAGAGAAACCCTGTCTTGAAAATCCAAAAAAAAAAAAAAAAAAATCTTGAGTTCACCAATTTAACTATATCGACTGGCAAGAAAGCCCTAGAGATCTTGCCTCTGCCTTCCCAGTACTAAGATAATAGGGCCATGCTTCCATCAGCTTTTTTGCATATTTATAGGTTCTGAAATCGGATTCAGATCATCATGCTTGTGTGACCAACACAAGCTATGTCCCCAACCTGTTTTATTGTTTTTGGAGTAATAGAGATCAAACCTTGCACATCAGAAATACTAAGCTCTCAACTACATCTCACAGTCCATATTTTGTTTAGGTGGGATTGTTTTGTTTTGTTTTGTTTTTTGGTGGTGTTTTTTTGTTTTTGTTTTTGACAGGATTTCTCTGAATATCCCTGGTCGTCCTGGAACTCTTTGTAGACCAAACTGGTCTCTAACTCAGAGATCTGCTTGCCTCTGCTTCCTGAGTGCTGGGATTAAAGGCACATGCCACCACCTCCCAACTGGTTTTTGATTTTTCGAAACAGGGTTTCTCTGTGGCTTTGGAGCCTGCGCTGGAACTAGCTCTTGTAGACCAGGCTGGTCTCGAACTCACAAAGATCCGCCTGCCTCTGCCTCCCGAATGCTGGGATTAAAGGCATGCGCCACCACCGCCCGGCCCCAACTGGTTTCTTTCTTTTTTCCTTCCTTCCCTTTTGTTTTTGTTTTTTGTTTGTTTTTCTTTTGTTTTTTTGGAGAGGATTTCTCCATAGCTTGGAGCCTATTCTGGAACTAGCTCTTGTAGACCAGGCTGGCCTCGAACTCACAAAGGTCCACCTGCCTCCTCCTGAGTGCTGGGATTAAAGACGCATGCCACCACTGCCAGGTCCGGCAGGTTTCTTTAAAAAACACACACACAAAAACAAACAAACAAACAAAAAACCCATTATGTGTATGTGCCTGAATCTATATACATACACATGTGTGTAGCAGTCCTGTTTATTAAAAGAGTCCTTAAGCCTCTTCATTTCTATATTTAGTATTTCTATATTTAATCAGTCAGCAAGTCTTATAGAAACCAGGGAATTTATCAGAAAAGTCATGGGGGAACTTTAAGATTTTTTTATTAGATTTTTAGATAATTAAAAGTTATTCTCAAACTCTAGGAGTGGTGTGCATGTCTTTAATCTCAGCACTCAGGAAGCAGAGGCAGGTGGATCTCTGACAGTAGCGTGCTAATACTACTGTTCACCTAAATTCCTAAAATGCTTTGTCTTCTTCAATGGTGACCTATACGGACACAGAAGAGTACAGAAACCCGCCACCGTACAATGGTTCTTTTATTTAAACTTTATGGAAATGTATAGAGTACATACCATTATTTTTTAATATTTGTTTTATATGCACTGGTGTAAAGCTGTCAGATACCCTGGAACTGAAGCTACAGACTGTTGTGACCTGCCATGTGAATGCTGGGAATTGAACCTGGGTCCTCTGGAAGAGCAGAGGACCATCTCTCCAGTTCCCCCGTTACTCTTTTATAGAAAGGGGAATCCAAGACAAAAAAGATAGTATATTATACTCTAGGCCACCTTGCTAATTGGCAGAAAACTAGAATTGGAATTCTGGTTTTTTGTTTTTTTTTTTAACATTTATTTATTTGTGTATGTGTTTATGTATATATATGGGTACACATTTACTGTAGCATGGGTATGTTAGCAGATAACTTGGAGTAATTGGTTGTTTTCACCTTGGGGATCCAGAGGTTTGAGTTCATATTGTCACATTTGGTGGCAAGAACTGAACCATCTCACTAGCCCCCAGGTGTTGACTCTTAATGACTTTTCTGCCTATTTCTTTAAAAAACAAACAAGTGCCGGGCGGTGGTGGCGCACGCCTTTAATCCCAGCACTCGGGAGGCAGAGGCAGGTGGATCTTTGTAAGTTTGAGACCAGCCTGGTCTACAAGAGCTAGTTCCAGCCGCAGGCTCCAAAGCCACAGAGAAATCCTGTCTCAAAAAAAAAAAAAAAACAGGCAAAAACACTGCATGGGGCTAGCAAGATTGTTCAGCAGTAAAGAGTACTTAACTGAGCTGGGTGGTGGCGGCGGCAAATGTCTTTCATCCCAGCAGACGGCAGAGGCAGTCAGATCTCTTGAGTTGGGGCAAACTTGGTCTACAGAATGAGTTCCAGTGAGGGCTGTTACACAGAGAAATACTATCCCGACAAACCAAATAGAGAGAAGGAAAAAAAAGAAACAGTTCAAACAGGAAAAGATCTGTGTCTGAAAATGTTGATTATTCATTTATTTATTCAGAGCTAATTTAATTGTGTTTCTCTGTAGCTTCAGAGCCTGTCTTGGAACTAGCTCTGTAGACCAGGCTGGCCTTAAACTCGCCTGCCTCTGCCTCCCAAGTGCTGGGATTAAGGCATGCGTTAAGGCCTGCGCCACCACCTTGTGGATTGAATTAGCAATTGAGTACTTAACTGCTCTTGCTGAGGACCCAGCTTCAAGGTGGAGCACCACTGCCTGTTACTCTGATTTCAGGATATCTGATGCCCTTTTCTGACCTCCTAGCCTCCTGAGTGGAAGAGCTTCATATGTTACTCAGGCACACATCACACATAATAAATTTAATTTTTTTTTGTTTTACAAGGCAGGGATTCTTTGTAGAACAGTCCTGACTGTTCTAAAACTAACTCTGTAGATCAGGCTGGCCTCAAACTCACAGAAATATCCTGCTTCTGCCTCCCAGTTTCTGAAATTAAAGGCTTGTGCCACCACTGTGCAGCAAGATCATACTTTTCTTTATTCACATTAAAAGTTACTAGTTTCACTGCAGCATGACAAGCATTGGAAAGTAACCATTCAGACAGCCACAGCCAAGGTATTGCTGCACAGTTTTGCTTTGTTTTGTTTTCATTATTAATGAAGTTCGAGGTTTTGTTTTTGTTTTGTTTTTCTTTCATCTGCTGTTTGTTTGATGCTCAGGATAGAACCTAAGGCCCAGGCGTGCTGGGCAAGCCTTCTGCCACCAAGCCATAACTTTTTTCCTTTGTTATTACCATTTGTAGGTTTGGAGGGTTTTTTTTTGTTTGTTTGTTTGTTTGTTTTTTTTTGGTTTTTCGAAACAGGGTTTCTCTGTGGCTTTGGAGCCTGTCCTGGAACTAGCTCTGGTAGACCAGGCTGGCCTCGAACTCACAGAGATCCACCTGCCTCTGCCTCCCGACTGCTGGGATTAAAGGCGTGCGCCACCACTGCCCGGTGTCTTTTGTTTGTTTTTTGTGATGTGGTCTGATAGAATTTAGGGTATCTTTGAACTCGTGATCCCGTGCCTGTACTTCAGGAAGAAGATTATAGACTTGAGCAAACTGTTTCTAACTCCCCCAATTAACTGTTTGTGTTCTTTGCCCAGCTTTCTATTTTAGCCCTTACCTTTTTCATAGCAATTTTATTGGCGTTTTTATGTAACAAAATTAATGTATTGTTATAGAAGTTGCCAATACTTTCTTTTTCCTTTTTCTTTTCTTCTTTTTTTGAGACAGGATTTGTAAACCAAGCTTCCCTCAAGCTCTCTATGTAGATGAAGGTGACCTTGAATTTCCTCAGATTGTCCTACCTCCATTTTTGGTTTGCTAGGATTATAGGTACTTCACAGCATTCCCAGTTTATAGTGTTTAGGATTGAACTCAGGGCCTTCTGTATCCTAGGTAAGCACGCACACTTAACCAACTTAACTATATATCCCTGCTTTTTGTTTTGTTTTGTTTTTTTAATTTTGTTCAACATAGGTTTTGTTTGTTTGCTGCGCTGGAAATTGATTTGTTCCACCATTAAACTGTTCCTGTTAGTGGTTTTCTTTTGTCTTTTTTGTTTGTTTTGTTTTTTATCTTAAAGTGATCGTTTCTATTTTAAGTATAAAGCCTTTGTCCCTTTTAGATCTGAAAGCTGCACATCTATCCTGACATTAGAATGAATTTAGGGCTTTGAGTATGCTTGGTCTGTTCTTGACTACTGAGGTATTAGCCTTTTGTCTTCCTTTCTTTTTCTTCCTTTCTTTATTTTTCTTTCTTTTAGTTTAGAGATTTCTAGTTCTTTGTTACCCACTCATGGCTCTAAGTTCTATGTCTTTGAAATAGGTCTTGCAGTTATTAATTAAGTTATTTTTTTATTCTGGTCAGGGATTCTCTGTTTAGTCCTGGCTGCTCTGGAACTCTGTGTAGACCAGGCTGTCCTCGAACTCACTTTAATCTTGAGTACTCACATTAAAGACATATACTACTAGCATCCAGATTATCTTGCATTTTTTAGTTCAGGCTATTATTTGTTTCCATCTTTAGTTCAAGCTAGTAATCGTTTCTTGTGTGTGTGTGTGTGTCTGTCTTAGAGTTTTATTGCTATGAATAGGAACTATGACCACAGCAACTCTTCTAAAGAAAACATTTAATTGGGGTTTGCTTACAGATTCAAAGGTTCAGTCATTATCATCTTTGGGGGAGTGCATGGTGGCCTGTGGGCAGATGGTGGTGCTGACTACATCTTGGCTTTCAGGGAACAGGAAGTAAACTAACTCCTTGGGCTGTATCCTGACCTTAGATAGGAAACCTCCAAGCCCACCCTCACAGTGACATACTTCCTCCAACAAGGCCACGCCCTATCCAACAAAGCCGTATCTACTAG
The DNA here is from genome assembly GCA_028555095.1 of Dicrostonyx torquatus. NCBI lineage: Eukaryota > Metazoa > Chordata > Mammalia > Rodentia > Cricetidae > Dicrostonyx > Dicrostonyx torquatus. Next base: position 1,146,062 of record JAQHUG010000397.1, on the reverse strand, counting down.
TGCCATTCCCTGTGAGATTAAGGAGGCCAATTGCATTCAAACTACCACTGTGTGTGTTTTGGTTTTTGGAGACAGAATTTTTTTTGTGTAGCCCTGGCCATCCTGGACCTTGCTTCCTTGCTTTCTCCTGAGTACTGGGATTAAATGTGTGCCTCACCACTACCCAGCTATTTGGTGGTGGTGGTGGTGGTGGTGGTGGTGGTGGTGGTGGTGGTTTTGGGTATTTTTGGAGGCAGGGTTTCTCTGTTGCTTTGGAGCCTGTCCTGGAACTCACTCTGTAGATCAGGCTGTCTTAAACTCACAAAGATCCGTCTTTCTCTGCCACTGAGCACTTGGATTAAAGGTGTGCACCACCACTGCCTGGCACTATTTGTATTTTTGGTTGTGAGCCTATCCTTTAACAGCTGAGCCATCTCTCCAGCCCAACCTGGCGCTCTTTGTTTCTTGAGAGACAATCTTACAGTTGTCCTGAACTGCAGTTCTATTTCCATTTCTTGAATTAATATTGGCAAGAGTCATTGTAGTAAGAGGGGCGGCTGTGTTCCCGCTGAGGAGCAGGGCCATTTTCCCGGCACCCGTCTCCCAGCCGCGGGCCTGCTTTTAGCCCTGGCTAGCTTATACCCAGAATAATTACATACAAATTGTGTTCATTTAAATACTGCCTGGCCCATTAGTTTTAACCTCTTATACATATTAGTTTAACCCATATCTAGTAATCTGTGTATCACCACATGGTCGTGGCTTACCCGGAAGATTCTAATCAAAGTCCATCTTGGGCTGGAGAAACATGGCGTCTGCCCCAGTGCCTTCTTTCTCCCAGCCATCCGTTTCTGTCTACTCTGCCCACTTAAGGGCTGCCCTATCAAAAGGCCGAGGCAGTTTCTTTATTCAACCACTGAAAACAACAGAAATACAGAAGGACCCTCCTACACCAAGTCATCATGTCCTGTTTGATTTTCCTTTCTTTTGATGTTTATTATGAATGATTTAACTTTCTATATTTCTATATAATTTTTTTCTAACTTCTGTTTATCAAAAATACATACAATTTTAAATTTAAATCCCAGTTTGTTCCACAAAGAATTTGGGAGTACGTGTGCAGAAAATGCAAATTAGAAAGTTATTACCTGGGCTGGAGAGATGGCTCAGAGGTTAAGAGTATTGCCTGCTCTTCCAAAGGTCCTGAGTTCAATTCCTGGCAACCACATGGTGGCTCACAACCATCTGTAATGAGGTCTGGAGCCCTCTTCTGGCCTGCAGACATTACACACAGACAGAATATTGTACACATAATAAATAAATAAATATTTTTTAAAAATGAAAGTTATTACCTACTGTCTTAGTTAGGGTTATATTGCTATGAATAGATGCCATGACCATGGCAGCTCTTGTAAGGAAAACATTTAATTGGGGCTGGATTACAGGTTCAGAGGTTTAGTCCATTATTGTCATGATGGGAAGCATGGCGGCATGCAGGCAGATACGGTGCTGAAGAAGTAGCTGAGAGTTCTACATCTGGATAGGCAGGTATCCAGAAGAGAGAGTGACACTGGGTCTGGTTTGAACTTCTGAAACCTCAAAGCCCACCCCTAATGACACACTTCCTCCAACAAGGCCACACCTACTCTATTAATGCCACTCCCTATGAATCTGTGGGGGTCATCTTTATTCAGACCACTCATATTTTAAAAATTAATAACAAATTGATCCATATATAATGAACTAAAAATAGTAACAGGGTCTACTATATAAGATCTCAAAATCAAAAAAAAGTTAAAAAAAAAATCTTTGACCAGAGAGATGGCAGATTGGTTACAAGCACTGGCAGCTCTTCCAGGATCTCGGTTCAATTTCTAGCACTTTCTTGGTGGATCACAACTGTTTGTAACTAGTTCCAAGAGATTTGACACTTTCTAGCCTCTGCCAGCACATGGCACATAGATAAGACCGAAGGCAAAATACCCATACACAAAAAATTAAAAGTAATTTTAAAAATAATTTAAAGCAAAAGAAAAAGTAATCTTTTCTGAATAATAACTTTTCTAATTAAATATTAATTCTAAATAAATTTCATTTATATTTCTTTTGTTATGATCCAAGGGCATAACGCCAAAAAAGAATTAAATGGAAGCAGTTTTGTGGGGGATAAGACCTTGTGGCCCATGTGTGTCCAGTTTATAGATGATCTGGCTTAAGTCTGGAAGAATGCCTAGGATAGAATATTGAATTTCTTCACAGGATGGTCAAGTCAGATAAGGACAGGAAAGTCCCCTCTGTATTTACCCATTAATAGTCATTGCCGGCCTCAGAGCAGTTCAATAGAATACTAAGAAATAGAGGCCAAACTGCTGAACAAAAAGGTGGAAGAGGATTGGAAACAGCATATGTGGAGTTGAGCATACCAAAAAAAATAAAATACATGAGGGAAACTACACAGTTAAATGAGGTTTAAGAAGGGACATAATTGGACAGCATAGAGCTGACAGAAAAACTGAGAAGAGGATAAAAGAGACTTGATCTAGCAGGCTCCCTGAGTGGATATATAGTTAGGTTATGGCATGGGAGCATGGCAGATCTCAGGTGTCTCAGAGTTAGGTCTCTGCATCCTCTCTGTGAAGAAGTCAGGAAAATATTTGTGAGCCAAATTTTCTTCCTTCTAGCCCTTCACCCCTAATTGTCTAGATCTTGCTAAATCTGAAGAAAGCTCCTCCTTCCTCTTCTATTCAGAAATTGATGGGATGTTGGTGTGTTTTACTCTTCTTCCTTGGGTATAGAAGATACAATAGGGATATGTTCTGAAAGTACTCTTTTAGTCAGTGGTAGAGAGTCTCTCTTAGGTACAAGGCTCTGGATTCCATTTCGGGCACTTCCTAAAAAGAAAAAGAAAACCCAAAACCCCAAAGAAACAATGTATCAGTTTATAGTGATACTGCAATCCCCAGGGTAAAACTGTTTTACTAAATAATTTCTTCCATGTTTAATGATAAATTAAAAGACTACTGCCTTCCTTTTTTAAATCTCTGCATCCAGTACCTGTGAGTTTAGAAAGTAGTAGAGGTGGTAGTAGTTAGTAGTAGTTAGTAGTAGCCTTTAGGCTCTGAAACAGACTTCAGATACAGGTTTGAAAGTAGAGAGATGATTCAAAAGGCTAGTGCCAGAAGCGGCTACAGAACCTTGGTATGTTCCAGGAAGGTGAAGGAAGAACTCTTAGAGACACAGGTAAAAGACCCAGGACAGGAAGCAGCTGAAGAAGGAAGTGTAGGGTCAAGGAAAATGAGAAGAAATGTTGTAAACTCCTTTTTAATAGTCTCTTTTGACCAAAGAGATTTCGTAAAACCTAGGAAGTTGTGGTGGATACAAAGAAAAGAGGAGAAAGATCAAGAATTGTTTGAAAGCAGCAGTCAAGAAGGGAGGAGATGAATTAGAACAGTTGACACAGGCAAGGCAGCTAGGAGTGTAGTCCCCTCAGGGAGTAAAGGAGAGAGGCCTGATTTAGACTATTGGGTTAGTTATTGATTCAGAGGAGGGATTCCTTTCTGGAGAAACCTAAGCTGAGGAAGCCACTGCTCAAGGAGATGCACTGAGATTTCTAAGCAGTGTTAGAAAGATTGTTTGCTTTTTTTTTTTTTTTTAATGTGATTTTTCCCCCCCTAAAAACAGAAGCTGTTTCTTTAAAACTTCAGTAGATTCTGATGTGCACAGAATTCTGATGTGTTCCTTTGATTGAATGCTATCAGCTCAATTCCTGGCAGTACAATTGTTTCCAATTTGTATTCCTTTATTCCGGTTGTTTTTCTACCTGGGTACAATTCAGTGATCTCTTTTAGATTGTTTTTTTTTTTTCCTTTTCCTTCTTAATGTAATATTTAATGTTTGAAGTTTTCAGATTCACAGCAGACAATTGATTTTCTGTGTTCTTCAAATTATGTACTATAATATCCCAAAGGGTGGGGAGATGAGCTTATAGAAGAAAATTTTTTCTCTATGGATTTGATTATATTTTATTTTAATAAAGAAACAGGGTGTCATGTAGCCCAGGCTAGCCTCAGCTCACTGTAACCAAGAGTTACCATTAACTCCTGATCTCTTCTCTCTGCCTACCAAGTGGTAGGATCACATGCATGTGCTACCATACAGACTCCTCCATCTGATTTTTTTTTTAAAGATTTTATTTATTTATTAAGCATACAATGTACTGCTGGCAAGGAAGGCACCAGGTCTCATTACAGATGGTTGTAAGCCACCATGTGGTTGCTGGGAATTGAACTCAGGACCTCTGGAGGAGCAGCCAGTGCTCTTAACCTCTGAGCCATCTCTCCAGCCCCTCCTCCATCTGATTTTTACTGGGGATATTTAAATAGTCTGGGATGATGTGATTCACTGGCAGGGCTGCCCTTAAACATTTACCACATGGGAATTATCTTTTCTTATGATTTCTGTAGCATAAGTAGGGCCTTTTCTCTATTCCTTAACTTTAAGCATTTGAATTATCACTCTTGTTTGCTGGGATATTAACTTTGGAGCTGCACGATCTGAAAAACTTTTTAAAAAAATGGAGCTGGTAGTGCTGGGCTTGGTGGTACTCACCTTTAATACCAGCACTCAGGAAGCAGAGGCTGGGGATCTCTATGTGAGCTCCAGTTCAACCTGGTCTACCTACCAAGTTCTCAGGACAGCAAGACCTACATAGTGATTATTCCAGTATCCTGGAAACTGCGACAGAATTAGACCAGCCTGGCTACAGAGTAACACCTTGTCTGAAATAAAAAAAAAAAAAAGGAAGAGAAATGGCTTAATGTTAAGTGTTAGATCCTGATAGCAAGATAGCGGTGAGGCTTAAAGTTTGTGTTTCAATCAAATGCCAAATTTATCCCAATGTTGTTGGTCCTCGGACCATACTTTGAGCAACAAATGTATGAAGTTGTTCTAGTGTTGCTGTTGAAAACGTAGAGGTTAATCTTTCACAATCAGAAATACTAGATTTTACAAGATGCTGGCACGCTGGTGGTTGGACTTTTTGAATTTATAGGTTATAATTTATCCCACAGGTATCCCTTGACTCCACCTTTATGGTAATATTTTATTATGTTTGTCTGCACTGTGGTGAAACAGCTAGTAAGAGGTCTTTGTTTTAAGCATTAAATTATTTTGCTCTTAGATATTTAGAGCAAAAGACAGTAAAAGCAGATAACAGCATTACAGATCAAACTGACTTCCTAAGAATGCTTTTCATCATTCTTGTCTTTATTCCACACATAATGGTGGGCTTTGTTGAATGGTCCAAAAATAAAGGTTGCTAAGCTGGGGGTATAAGGTTCTTGCCTAGAGTGTGGAAAGTTTCAGATTCAGTTCCCAGCACCACTAATGAATTAATTAAAGTAAGTGAGTAGCGACTGAGCAAGTATTGCTTTAGGCCTGGCCTCCCGGTTTTTTCTTTTATTTTAAATTTGAGGAAATAGACTTTATATTTCTGTTTTGTGTTTTTTGAGATAGGGTGTGTTGCATGATGTTACCATGTTACATGGTGTTCATTCACCATAGGTATGTTGCCAACCACAATCCACAGAAATTAGTTCACTCAATTTGAATTCAGTGAACCAATTAGTGAGTTTATTGGAGTTACTTATAGGAGCAAAAACAGCTGTGTGACCTAAAGGCCTACCATAGAACAGGAGCTCCTTGCCCATCTTATTGGTTTTTCCAGACAGGGTTTCTCTGTAGCTTTGGGGCCTGTCCTGGAACTTGCTCTGCAGACCATGCTGGTCTTGAACTCACAGAGATCCGCCTATCTCTGCTTCCAACTGCTGGGATTAAAGGTGTGCACCACCACTGCCCGTCCTCCTTGCCCAACTTTTGAAGGCAGCCCTGTTGAAAAGTTTCTCTCCCCCAGTAATAGAACCTTGAAGAGGAGTTTATTATAAGTCTTGTACTTTGTGAGATTCTTGAGCCATTAAATTTTGTGAGTTTCCTGAGACTTATGTTCCCTTAGCTTGCTGTGTCTTCTGAGACTCCCTACTCCATCATGGATAGAAATGCTTCAACTGAAAAAATAGCTACATGATAGTTTTCAAATATCCCAGGCCAGCTTTGAAGTTGTATAAAGCCAAGCCAATCTCAGACTTCTTCTAGTCCTCCTGCCTCTTCCTTGTGAATGGTAGTAGGATTCCAGTGTACATGACCACACCCAACTATATGAAACATTGCTAAGCACAAAATCATGGCTTTATTTTGTTAGCAGATACATAATAGCAAAGCGATGGCCTCAGAGCCTCAGGAAGCTTTACTGTCCTAAGTGAATTGGATCTAAAGGAGATGGGAAGCACAAGGAGGGAGATGACAGAACAGTATTTGGGTGAAAATATAATTTTTTTGTTATGGTGGTAGTTTGAGTTTTTATTGTTGTTGGTTTTGGGGAGGTATTGTTTTAAGACAGGATTATCACTATGTAGCCTTATGGCCTAGAACTTGCTGTGTAGACCAGCCTAGTCTCAAATTTACAGAGAGATCCACCTGCCTCCCAAGGCTGGATTAAAAGTTACACAACACGCCTTTCACTTTTGGGTGGAATTGAGTTTAGGACCTCATAAGTGCTAATGGGGCACCTTGACAGTGAGCTGTGTCTTCAGCCTTCTTTTTCCTTCTTATTTTGAGGTAGGGTTTTGTAACCTTCAGATTCTAATTTATATGAGCATGTGCTTTCAGTATAGTCACACTGCCTTCCTCCAACCAAGCCTACCTTATTTCATCCTGAACCAAGCCATGGTTCTTTCTCTTTAGGGTTTATGCTGTCTTCCCAGAATGTAGCACAGATACAATGCCTGCACAGACAATAATGGATTGCATCTATAATAAAGTAGCAAAAGACTAGGCCAAGAACATAAAGTATTTTAAATTGTTGTTTAGCAATAACCTTTATATATACTCTCTGACTCATTTTGTTCTTATTTTTTGGTTTTATATGTATGAAGGTTTTTCCTGCATGAATGCTTGTATACCAGCTGCACGCTTCATGCCAAAGAGGTTAAAATAAGGAGTCAGATACTCCAAAACTGGAGTTACATTCTGTTCCAAACTTTATATGGGCGTTGGGAACTGAACTCAGGTCCTCTGGAAGAATAAGTACTCCTAACCAAGGAACCATTTCTCCAGATCCTCATTTCACTCTTTTAAAATTTTTAAATTAACTTTTATTGTGTGTGTGTATGTGTGTGTGTGTGTGTGTGCGTGCGTGCGTGCGTGCCATCATACATGAGAAAGCCAGAGGACAGTTTGTAGGAGTTGATTCTCTCTTACTACATGGGTCCATCATACTTGGGTCATTAGGATTGATGATAGCAAGTATCTTCACCTCTGAGCCATCTCACTGGCTCATTATTTTACTCTAGATACTCCAGACAGAAACTGGAGACAGGCATGGTGGCAGAGGGAGGTAGGTCTCTCTGTAAATTTGAGGTCAGCCTGGTCTACATAGTAAATTTTAGGACAGCCAAGCCTATGTAGAGAAACCCTGTTTCAAAAATGAGTGAGCAGCTTCATGATAGAACACAATGACCCCCTAATTCTAAGTACTCAGTAGTCTGAAACTGGGGATCAAGTTGGAGGCTAGACAAAAAAAAATTAAGTATGATGGAAGAGAGAAATGGAATTATTACTCAGTGAATATAAAATGAACAAGTACCTCTAGAGATCTATACAAGAACAGCACACACAATAATAATACAGTATTATGCACTTTAAAATGTTAGTTTTTTTGTTTTGGTTTTCTTTTGTTCTTTTCTTCTTTACTGTTTTGGTTTTTTGAGACAAGGTTTCTCTGTGTAACAGTCCTGGTCATCCTGGAACTCATCTTGTAGACAAGGCTGGCCTCAAATTCAACAGAAATCCACCTGCCTTTGCCTCCCAACTACTGGAATCAAAGGCATACACCACCACTGGCCGGCAATAGGGTAGATTTTTAAAAGTTTATTTTATTTTATTTTTAATATTTATTTATTTATTTATCATGTACAATATTCTCTGTGTCTGTGTGTCTGTCTGCAGGCCAGAAGAGGGCATCATTTCAGGTGGTTGTGAGCCACCATGTGGTTGCTGGGAATTGAACTCAGGACCTTTGGAAGAACATGCAATGCTCTTAACCGCTGAGCCATCTCTCCAGGCCCCTTAAAAGTTTATTTTTATCTTACTAGTTTATGTGTATGACTGTTTTGTCTGCACGTGCATCTGTGCACAACTTGGATGCATGAGGCTTTTGGAGGCTAGAAGGAAGTTGCATCCCCTGGAACTGGAGTTAGAAATAGTTGTTAGCTTCCAGTGGGAATTGATCAAATTCATAAATGTTCTTCTACCTGCATGCTCAGCATTATATCTGAATATAAAGAGGTGTGTTTAGGTCTCATGTGACCCAAATTACCCTTGCTCATTATGTAGTTGAAGATGGCTTTGACTTTTGATCTTCTTACTTCCACATCCAGAGTGCTGATTTTACAGGTATGCAACGCAATCCTCAGTTTTATTCAGTACCGGAATTTAAAACAAGGTTTGAGAGAAAGAGACAGAGTGTTTGTGTGCATGTGCAAGCAAACACTCAATTGCTTTCCCACTTGTTTTTGAGAGACAGGGTCTCTCACTGAATCTGAAAGTTACCTATTTAGTTTGATTAGCTCGTGAGCCCTGGGATCCTCCTGTCTCTGCATTCCCAGCAGTGTGATTACAGGTACACACTGCCATGCCCAACTTTTCATGTGGGTGCTGGGAATCAAACTCATATCCTCCGTGGCACTTTACCAACTGAGCCTAGTCCCACACAGTAGAGCTTCGTGGAAAACGTTCTGACAAGGTACGATTTCTAAAAAGAATTTAGTGAAAAACAGCAAGGCATAAGGCCCTGGATCTGACCCCTAGAACCATAAAAAGCAAGCAAAATCTCTTCTAGTGCTTTATAAATAGTTATATATAAAATGTACTTTTCTGTTTGTTTTTTGAGGTAGGATCTCGCAGAGTATTCCTAGCTATTCTGGTCTAGCCTTAAACTCTGATTTGCCTGTCTCTGTCTCTCCAGTCCTGGGATTAAAGCTATGCACCACCACATTCTATTCCCTAAGACTTTTAAAGTTGATTTTTAAAGGGTTTGTTTGTTTTGATTTTTGTTTTTTTGAGTCAGGGTTTCTCTGTGTAACAGTCCTGGCTGTCCTGGAACTCACTTTGTAGACCAGGCTGGCCACGATTGAACTCACTGAGATGAGATCCACCTGCCTCAGCCTCCCAAATGCTGGGATTAAAAGCATTAATTTTGTTTTTTGTTTTTTGAGGCAGGGTTTCTCTGTAGCCCTACCTGTCCTGGAACTCACTCTGTAGACTAGACAGTCTTCAAACTCAAAAGATTTGCCTGCCTCTGCCTGAGTGCTGGGATGAAAGGCATGTACCACCACTGCCCACTTTAATTCATTTTTAATCAACAGGAAAAATAATATATATTTGTAGTGTACAACATTTTGAAATATCTATGTGTTGAGGAATCTTTAAATTATACTAATTAGCATATGTATTACTATAGTAAGAGCACTTGAGTAAACAGACGGCTATTTTTGTATGCTGTGCAATATGTATATTGAACTTTCTTCTTACTCTAATTCATTTTTTACTAATGCATCCCAATGTGTAAGCTTTAAATTAGCTTTACTGATAATTTTTAATATAATTAAAAGTCCAGTTGATGTTTCTAGTGTCTAGTGTCTATGTTTGTGACTGGGTCAAATTATATGGCCGAAGCTGGTCTCAAGTTTCATCTTCAGCCTCAGCTCTACTAGTTTTATAGTTATGTGCCGCAGTACCTACCTCTGGCGATTTTTCTTTTTTAGTTTTTCGAGACAGGGCTTCTCTGTGACTTTGGAGCCTGTCCTGGAACTAGCTCTTGTAGACCAGGCTGGTCTCGAACTCACAAAGATCTGCCTGCCTCTGCCTCCCGAGTGCTGGGATTAAAGGCATGTGCCACCACCGCCTGGCTCTTTTTTTTTTTTTTTTTTAGCCATTGCCCAGAGGAGGACTAGCTTTTGAAATCAGTATGTAGAGTGAAGGCCTTGTCAGTGATAATTCAGAAAACAATCACTTGTGATTCTATGGGCCTGTGTCTGAGAGCCATGGTAGGTGTCCTTCAGCTCGGGGATGAACACTGCCTGCTCTTGTTACCTAACGGTATATCTTGGGGCTCTTTCTACAAGAAAACAGCTGCAGAGCATGTGTTGTGCAGTATATTATGTATACAGTATTCTGTCTGTGTGTATGTCTGCAGGCCAGAAGAGGGCACTAGACCCCATTACAGATGGTTGTGAGCCACCATGTGGTTGCCAGGAATTGAACTCAAGACCTTTGGAAGAGTAGGCAATGCTCTTAACCTCCGAGCCATCTCTCCAGCCCGCATTTTTTTTTTTTTTAATTTTTTTTTTTTTTTGGTGTGTGTGTGTGGTAGAAGATTGACTTGTGCCTTTTGATTTCACCTATACAATTAATGACATCCCACCCCAGTAATAAAAACTAAAATAGACTTTGCCAGCTGTCTCTGGAGGCCTAAGTTCCCTTGGGTTAAAAACTTGCTTATAGGTTGTTGCTTCAATTTTCTCATTTTATTCTTTTGATAATTTATTTTCATAAGAAACCAGAATTAATAATGTATTGTTTCTCCTAGACTGAGCAGTGTATTTTAATACCCACTGTCTCCACGTTTCTGTTCATTTGGAGTATGCTCTAGAGTCTTCATCAATTTAAGATTTTTTTGTTTTGATTGGCAAGATTTATAATGTAGATGGTAGATTTTTTTTTTCTTCCATCAAAGAGGTAGATTGTTTTATTTTGTTTATTTGTTTTGTTTTTCGAGACAGAGTTTCTCTGTAGCTTGGAGTCTGTCCTGGAACTAGCTCTTATAGCTCAGGCTGGCCTCGAACTCACAGAGAATTGCCTGCCTCTGCCTCCCGAGTGCTAGGATTAAAGGCGTGCGCCACCACCGCCCGGCTGAAAAGGGTAGATTGTTGAACAACCATTGATGGATGCCTAATTCATTCACCAAGGGGATTTTAGTTTAAAGTGTATGTATTTTTATTTGGCAAACCTTATCTTAAATAACAATTTGTCTTCTCCCTTAATAAAGGAAGGGGAAATGGAAGGTGAGGCGGTTGAAGCCATTGTGGAGGAGTCTGAAACTTTCATTAAAGGAAAGGAAAGAAAGACTTACCAGAGACGCCGGGAAGGGGGCCAGGAAGAAGATGCTTGCCACCTGCCCCAGAACCAGACAGATGGGGGTGAGGTGGTCCAGGATGTCAACAGCAGTGTACAGATGGTAATGATGGAACAGCTGGATCCTACCCTTCTTCAGATGAAGACTGAAGTAATGGAGGGTACAGTGGCTCCCGAAGCAGAGGCTGCAGTAGACGATACCCAGATCATAACCTTGCAGGTTGTAAATATGGAGGAACAACCGATTAACTTAGGAGAACTTCAGCTTGTTCAAGTACCTGTTCCTGTGACTGTACCTGTTGCTACCACTTCAGTAGAAGAACTTCAGGGGGCTTATGAGAATGAAGTATCTAAAGAGGGCCTTGCAGAAAGTGAACCGATGATATGTCACACCTTACCTTTGCCTGAAGGGTTTCAGGTGGTGAAAGTGGGGGCCAATGGAGAAGTAGAGACGCTAGAGCAGGGGGAGCTTCCTCCTCAGGAAGACCCTAGCTGGCAAAAAGACCCAGACTATCAGCCACCAGCCAAAAAAACAAAGAAAACCAAAAAGAGCAAACTGCGTTACACGGAGGAGGGCAAAGATGTGGATGTGTCAGTCTATGATTTTGAGGAAGAACAGCAGGAAGGTTTGCTGTCTGAAGTTAATGCAGAGAAAGTGGTTGGTAATATGAAGCCTCCAAAGCCAACAAAAATTAAAAAAAAAGGTAAAATGAGTTTTTCTGTAATAGTCTTGTAAACCCATATGGGGATAAAGGCTACCGCAGCTTGTTTGCAGGTTATTAAATTTAAATCCCCCCCTCCATTTTTTATTTTTTTTAAGGACATCTAAAGTTCCCTGGGCATTTAATCAGTACAAAAGAAGGGTATTTTGTTTTTGATTTTTATTTGTTTGTTTGGTTTTTAGATAGAGTTTCTCTGTAACATCTCTGGCTATCCTGGAGCTTGTTTCATAGACTAGACTGGCCCCAAACTCCAAATGCTGGGATAAAAGGCATACACCACCACCACCCAGCTCAAAAGAAGGGTTTTATTTTTACATATTGAATATTGGTTTTGTCTTGGGTTTTTAAGTCATAAAGAGAAGTGAGTCTATTGATGCTGTGAATTAATTACTTAGATTGACTCTGATTGTAAAAGGTTAAAAGGTTATAATTGAAACACTGAAGCACTGTGACAAGTAGATGTTTTGTTTTGCATACAGGTGTGAAGAAGACATTCCAGTGTGAGCTTTGCAGTTACACGTGTCCACGGCGTTCAAATTTGGATCGTCACATGAAAAGCCACACTGATGAGAGACCACACAAGTGCCATCTCTGTGGCAGAGCTTTCAGAACAGTAACCCTGCTTCGGAATCACCTTAACACACACACAGGTGCAGGATATGAGTGTGGGGCTGCAGCAGAACCAACGTTAAAACCTGGTTCTTAAAACTATCCGGGCTTACTGCAGGAGGATGTTGAAGAATACTATTTTTGCTCCTCTTTATGATAGCTGTGGTTTTTACTTGACATTTATCATTGTGTTGCTGAGGATTTAACAATGACAAGAAATGAGACCCTAAATCCAAGGCAATCAGTGGGAAAGAACACTAGAAATATAAGTAAAATCCTACCTATGTTAAAACTGTGGCTTTCTTTTTGTTCGTTTCTGGTAGCTTTATCTCAGAGAAGGTAAGTTGTTCACAACTTACGAATAGAAACGTATAAAGATCATTCTGGAAATCCATTTATTGTCCAAGTACAAAAAGTTCTTTAATACTGTGTTCAGTATTCTGATACTAACTTCATGTTGGATATAGCCAGATTCCAGTGACGTGACCGCATCTCTTAAACTCTTGTGCTGGCTTTTTTTTTTTTTTTTTTTTTTTTGTCAATTTGATACAGACTGTAGTTATCTGAGAAGAAAAAATGCTTTCATTAAGAATGACTTTATGCTCTCATGTGGGACCTTTTCTTAATTAATTGCTCATATGGCAGGGCCCAGCCCATTGTGGGTGGTACCACACCTAGGCCAGGTGGTCATAGGGTATTTAACAAAGCAGGCTGAGGGGCTGGAGAGATGGCTGAGGTTAAGAGCACAGACTGTTCTTCCAGAGGTCTGGAGTTCAATTCCTGGCAACCACATGGTGGCCCACAACCACCTGTAATGAGATCTGGTGCTTCCTTCTGTCATGCAGACATATATGCAGGCAGAACACTGTATACATAATAGATAAATCTTTTTCTAAAAAGGCTGAGCAAGCCAGAGGGAGTAATTCAGTAAGTATAGTTCCTACCCTGACTTCTCAGCAATGTAGTATGACCTAAGAATTGTAAATCTTAGTTTATCATAGCAATAGAAACCCTAACTAAGACAAATCTTTTTTGAAGGCTTTATCTTTTTTTTTTTTTTTTTTTGGTTTTTTGAGACAGGGTTTCTCTGTAGCTTTGGAGCCTGTCCTGGAACTAGCTCTTGTAGCCCAGGCTGGTCTCGAACTCACAGAGATCCGCCTGCCTCTGCCTCCCAAGTGCTGGGATTAAAGGCATGTGCCACCACTGCCCGGCTAAGGCTTTATCTTTTTAGCCTAAGTACTTGGTTGTAAATCTTCCCATCCAGTTTTTCGTGGAGAATAGTTCTCTATTTCATTCAGAGTAGGTTTTCCCTGTCTTTAAGTGCTGACTGTTGGTTTTTATTTGATGCACTGGTTGTCCAATAAATTAATCAGTTATCTTTCTTTAGAAGTCAAATAAATTAGACAGTTAGTGGATTGTCTATTGCTTTACAAGTAGTATGCTATGTGTTGGGATATGGTTTGTCATCTAGTCACATTATAGTACACACACATAAATGCATCTAGTACTTTGAAGAAACTATATTGTCGAGCTGGAGAGATGGCTCAGAGGTTAAGAGCATTGCCTGCTCTTCCAAAGGTTCTGAGTTCAATTCTCAGCAACCACATGCTGGCTCACAACCATCTGTAATGAGGTCTGGTGCCCTTTTCTGGCCAACAGGCATACACACAGACAGAATATTGTATACATAATAAAGAAATATTTTTTAAAAAAAGAAACTATATTGTCCTTTGATAGGATTTGTCAATGTGTATGTACACTGATATGAGTACTTCTGTTTTGTACTGTACTTCAGCCTTGAAAAGTTCATTCTGTGGTTATCCAGAACTGATATGGTAAAACTTACCCAGTTAAGCAAGCCTGCAAAGAGTCAAATGTGTACTTGCTAGAATGTTGGTGGAGGTTTCCGTCCCGCCCAGTCCCACAATAAGCACAGAAACTATGTTATTTACAATACTGGTTGGTCAGTCACATAAGTGTATTACTAGCTAGCTCTTATATATATTTTACCACAAGGCTCGTGGCCTACTGGCAAGGTTCCAGCTAGTGACTTGCATCTTTCTTCTCGGGCTCCATGGCTTCTCACTGACTCCGCCTTTTTTCTCCCAGCATTCAGTTTAGTTTTCCTGCCTAACTCTATTCGCTAAGCCACTGGCCAAAACAGCTTTGTTCATTAACCAATAAAAGCAACACATAGACAGAAGGACTTCCCACACCACTAGAGTGCCACTTCATGGTGAAAAATAAGCTTTTAATTTTAAAAATATGCTTGTATTGCATTCTAGGGGACATTCTTTGGGTTGTTTTAGATAGTGTTTCTATACACAACCCTGGCTGTCCTGGAATTCACTTTGTAGAGCAAGCTGGCTTTGAACTCAGTGATCCACCAGTGTCTGCCTCTAGTACTGGGATTAAAGGCATATGTACCATGCTTAGCTTCTGGGGGATGCTCTTGCCCATAAAGTTGTATCAAATGAAAAATTACTTGGTGAACCTGGACCTTGAGCAGAAGGACATAGGTAGTCATGTAGTGCAGTCGGATGGACATCCCTGCTCCACAACAGTATCTGCTATATTGACAGTTGTCATGCTGGTTTCTACCAAAGATTAGAGCTCTTTTCTTCCCTCAGTAACACAAGGTACAAATCAAAAGTTATTGTTTTGATGTTAGTGCTGCTTTTCTTCTGTTGATAACTTACTTTCTGTACCACCAGATTATATATACTTCATAAAAAGAATTCTTTCACTCTCTCTTAGCTCAGTAGTACTGAAGAAGCAAATTTAATGAGTAAATAAGCATTCCTTTTTTCTCTTTTGTTTTGTTTTTATTTTTTGAGACAAGGTTTCTCTGTGTAACAGCCCTGGCTCTCCTGGAACTAGCTCATATTTTGTCTTTATAGAAAAGCATTTTTGTCTTGTGATTGTAAACCTAAGCATTTGGGAAGCTGGGCTAGTAGAATTAAGAGTTTAAGGCTTGCCTGGGTTACATTTTTTTTTAATTTTATTATTTATACAATATTCTGTCTGTGTGTATGTCTGCAGGCCAGAAGAGGGCACCAGATCTCATTACAGATGGTTGTGAGCCACCATGTGGTTGCTGGGTATTGAACTCAGGACCTTTGGATGAGCAGCCAATGCTCTTAACCACTGAGCCGTCTCTCCAGCCCCATGGGTTACATATTTATATATTGAAATTCTATCTTTTTTTAATATTTTTTAAAATTTATTTATTATGTATATAGTGTTCTGGGTACCAAATCTCATTTTAGATGGGTGTGAGCCACCATGTGGTTGCTGGGAGTTGAACTCAGGACCTCTGGAACAGCAGTCAGTTCTCTTAACCTCTGAGCCATCTCTCCAGCCCTTGAGATTCTATCTTTAAAAGAGAGAAAGAAAAAAAACAATTTCTAAAAGTGTCTGATATAGTACTTGACATTATGAGTTTTCCTAATTACATTGGTTTTTTTTTTTTTTCTTTTGATTTTTCAAAACGGGATTTTTCTCTGTAGCCCTGGCTGTCCTGTAACTCACTGTATAGACCAGGTTGGCCTCAAACTCAAGAGGGCCATTGGCCTCTGCCTCCCAAGTCCTGGGATTGAATATGTGCACCAGCACTACCTGGCTAAGAAGGATTTTTCTATTCAAAGACACTAGATTCAAATAATTGGCAGAAACTGAAGTTTAGCATGTATTTTCACATCTGAGGGACTAGTGCTAAAAATTCATTCAAACCTTCCTGTAGCATGTAGAGGTACTTTCAGCTTTTGCAAGAGCTTTGAGTCATACATTGAACCCTGTAATTTACTGGGCCCTTAATTCTTCCTGTTATCCCCTCCTTCCTTTAGGTACTCGTCCTCACAAGTGCCCAGACTGCGACATGGCCTTTGTGACCAGTGGAGAATTGGTGCGGCATCGTCGTTATAAACACACCCATGAGAAACCATTTAAGTGTTCCATGTGTGATTATGCCAGTGTAGAAGTGAGTGCCTAGTTATTTTTTTGGGAGAGTTCTTGGGGTGTGTGTGTAAGAATACCAATTTCAGGGTTAGGCATACTAGTGTACACCTTTAATCCGAGCACTTGGGAGTCAGGGGTAGGTAGATTTCTGTGAGTTCAAGACCAGCCTGGTGTACATAGTACCAGGACATCCAGAACTATATAAAGAGACCCTGTCTTTAAAAAAAAAAAATCCATGTATTAATACAAGAAAATGCTCCTATACATTGAAGAAATAACTGTACCCATGTTGTTTTAAGATGGAAGATTTGGAGTATATCTCCTTGTTCCTAGCAAAGGACAGGCTCTGGATTGTGAGTTTGACATTACCTTGAAGTGGGTATTGAGTTTGAAGCCTACTGGAATACAATTAAGACCCTGTCTTAATAATTGCAACATTGGAAGGTTTGGGGTTGCTGCTATGAATCAGTGGTACGTGCTTGGCATTACCATTCATGAGGCTCTGAATTCGTTTCCCATCACTTAGAGCAAAAAAGGAAGGTAGGAATGGTTATTGACTTCAGTATTTGAATCTACCATATTACCAGATTGGATAAGGATACTACCAAAATGGGACCAGGGTTGCATGGAATTAGTAAGCAACCAAACAAATCTAATATTATATTGAAAAATAAGTGGTTGTTAAGTATGTCCAAAACAAGACTAGTTCAGCAGTGTGTATTACTTTATAGGTAGCTGGAAAAGGGACAATAAAATTCAATTCTCATCACTGTGAAGTCCTAATAAGACTAGAGAAAAGCCAGAGTAAATGTATGTTAACTAACTCTGAATCACTGAAGTGATCCTTCATGCCTATAACCCCAGCACTCAGGAGGCTGAGGCAGGTGGATTGCTGCAAGTTTTAAACTAGCCTAGGCTGTAGAGTGAGACACACACACACACAACTACTACCAAAACCTAGGATCTGAATGTTGAATTACAACTGGGCTGGAGAGATGGCTCAGAGGTTAAGAGCACTAGCTGTTCTTCCAGGGGTCATAAGTTCAATTCCCAGCCGGGCGGTGGTGGCGCACGCCTTTAATCCCAGCACTCGGGAGGCAGAGGCAGGCGGATCTCTGTGAGTTCGAGACCAGCCTGGTCTAAAAGAGCTAGTTCCAGCGCAGGCTCCAAAGCCACAGAGAAACCCTGTCTCGAAAAACCAAAAAAAAAAAAAAAAAATAAGTTCAATTCCCAGCAACCACATTGTGGTGCCCTCTTCTGGCATCCAGGCATGTAGAACACTGTATACAAAATAAATAAATAAATCTTAAAAAAAAAAAAAAAAAGAATTACAACTAATTGAAGAAGATAAGTATATTATAAAAGTAGGAAGATAAAATTATTTCTTTTTTAAAAAATTATTTTAGACAAGGTCTGACTACTTATGTAGACCAGGCTGGCTTGGAACTTAAGAGAAACCTGTTTGCTCCTGCCTCCCGAGTGTTCGGGGATTATAGGCCTGTTCCTCCACACCCAGCTGTTTGGATTTTTTTGTTTTCTTTCCTATTTTTGTATTTGGTGGGGGGTGGGGTGGGGTGGTATTCCTGCCACTCATTGCGTGTGAAAGTGAAAGGAGAATCAATTTTTTCTTTTAACCATGTGGATCTTGAGGGTAAAACTCAAGTATCAGCAAGTACATTTACCTACTGGTTTAATCTTGCTAATCCCTCTAAACAACATTGCTTACAGATTTTTTTTTTAAACCCTTTGAGAATATCAGTATTATTAACTGAAGACCCTAGAAAAGGAAGAATTCAGTGGAGAGAGACCAGATATAAAAGAAGTATACAGAAATAAAAAAAATTGTACATGTAACAGTGGTTGATCTCAGTGCCTTAGGCAAGAACTCGACCAGAGAGCTATATCTCCAGTCTCCAAACATCTTGCACTAGTGTACAAGTTGTGTATCCCTTCTCAGTGATGCTTGACACTAAAGGGGCTTCAAGAATTTCTTCCAGGTTTTGGTTTTTTTTTGTGGTTATGCAAGGGGTAAGATTTATTTTTTTAACTATATGTGTAGTGATTGGGTAAACAGGAGTACAGGTGCCTACTGGAGCCAGAAGTTTGGATCCCTTGTAGCTAGAGTTTCAAGGGTTGGTTGTGAGTTGCTGTGAACCTAATATGGGTCCTTGGAAGAGTGGTACATGCTCTTAACCATTGAGCCATCTCTCTAGCACCCCCCTTGGATTTTAGAATATTTACATAAATGTTCTGACATCTTGGCAAAGGGACTCAAGTTTAAGCATAAGATTATGCACACAAACTGAAGGTAATTTTATGTAGTTACTTACAGTGTACCTATATTTTTAATGAGACCCATCACATGAGATCAGTATCAAATTTGCTACTTGCTAGTTTGCTAGTTGTCTTCATTTGGGGGACTTGGTATGGGTGTAGCTCAGTGGTAGATTATCAGACCCTGTGTTCAGTCCAGTGCTGTTTTAAAAAAGAAGGAATAATAATAGTTTTAGACCTGAGCATTTTTTTTTAATTTCTTTTCAATTAGGAATAGATAGCCTATTCTAATAGGAACTATGAAATCTTTACGCTTCTAACTCTGGTAGTGGTGAAATGACTTAAATTAAGTAATAGTAAAAAACTACTTTTATGGTATCTTTAGACAGAAAACGTTACAAATTTTTCCAAGGGCATGAATAAATGAAGATTACAATTTGGTTCCAAATTTTTACCAGCAGAATAAATGTGAATGACAAGTTAAGACAAATTTGAAATTTAATGAAGGATCAATGCTGTTGAATTGTGAGAGTATGTGGTAATTAGACAGTGTGGGATGGGTGTCCCGAGGTAAGCATCATCACCTAGCTTGTAGGGAGCCTTGGGTGTGGCAGTGAGAGAGGGGAAGGAGGAGATTAAGCGTGCTGCTGAAATGGTTACTTGACCCTTGAGCAAATGTGAAAATTTAGTGTGTGATTTTCATGGGTATGGAAGATTTTCTCTGAAAATCAGAATTTTTTTTTTCCAAAAGATCAGGCAGACATTATAAAATCTTTGAAGTACTTCATAGAATCAGATTTGAAACTCATAGCTTGGGGTAGGGTAGTTACCAAGAGACAGACAGCATGGCCAGTGGCAAGGAAGACAAGTGAGAGACTGTCTAGGAAATACTAATGAGAGGAAAGAGGATGGGGATTAAAACATGAATTTGGAGTTGAGTTTTGTAAGAAATTAGTATAAAAATAGTCATGGATTACTTATTGGAGTGTTGTGAAAAGCTGCAAACATAGAAGTAAAGAAAGGGCCAGAGATGTGGCTCAGTGGTAGACAGCACATGCCTCATTTGTGTTCCTGGTTCAGTCTTCAGGACCACCACCACAGGGAAAAACAGGAATTAGAGACACCAGTGTGTACCTTATCACCCAGTTGACTGAAGACAGTTTGCCTGATCTGTGTTCTACCTGTTTATCCCACTCTAGTTGGATTGTAGAACTGCTGAGATACAGCAAAGGCTACATTGAAGAAACTTCTATCTTTTAGACTTTTTCTAACTTGAATGCCCCAAAACGAAGTTTTTGTGCCTAACCCATAGAGTTCAAATTACAGTCCTTGTTAACAGAAGTATAAGAGGTTCGGTTGCTTTCATGTTTCAGGTCAGCAAATTAAAACGACACATTCGCTCTCATACTGGAGAGCGTCCGTTCCAGTGCAGTTTGTGCAGTTATGCCAGCAGGGACACATACAAGCTGAAAAGGCATATGAGAACCCATTCAGGTAGGACTTCTCCCCTCCTGGTACTAATGAGCTGCTCTTCAGTGAATCCTGTAAATTACCACATGCGCCCAAGGCTTACCTGAAAGGAAGAAAAGCTCTGGTGCCGGGCAGTGATGGTGCACCCTTTAATCCCAGCACTTGGGAGGCAGAGGCAGGTGGATCTCTGTGAATTCGAGGCCAGCCTGATCAAGCGAGTTCCAGGACAGGCAGGATTGTTACACAGATAAACCCTGTCTCAAAAATACCAAAAAGAAAAGAAAAGCTCTGGTATATTCTCCGAATTAATGGTTCTGAAAATATACTGGAGAGCAATTTTATTCTTTTTGAATCTTTTTATAAGGTGAGAGTGGTTCTTTTAAGGGAGATATAAAATGAAATTAAAAATCATTTTATTTTAAACACAGAAGCTGGATGTTGTGGTATATGCTTTCAATCCCAGCAGAGGCAGGCATATCTCTGTGAGTTTGAGGCCAGCTTGGTGTACATGGCTAATTCCAGACTAGCCAGGCTACATAGTGAGTCAGTCCTTGTTTCTAAAAACAAAATAAGTCTGGATAGATTATCTAACATAGTTGACTCTCCCTGAGTATTATCATTTTGTAAAAAGAAAGTCTTGTGCTAAGTGTGGTAGAGTATAAGCCTATAATCTTCACGCTCGGGGCTGAGATAAGAGGATCTGTAATTCCATCCTGTCCTAAGCTACAAGACAAGACCCTACTTCAAAAAATGTATAGTTCTAGTTCCCCCTACGGTAAGCTTTGTCCTAAGAACTATGATTCTAAAATGGAATGCTATGTAGAGAGCTGAGCAAAGCAAAGGTATAGGGTTTGTTTGCTAATTCTGGAGATAGGAATGAGCTGAACAGTTAACATCAAGCCGTACTTTCTCAAGAAAGGCCTTAGAGCCTAATGTATATTTCTGCCACTGAGCTACTTAACAACTAAGCCATAGTATTTATTCATTTAATTTGTTCATTCTGTATTTCCTTTTAAGGGGAAAAACCTTATGAATGTTATATTTGTCATGCTCGGTTTACCCAGAGTGGTACCATGAAGATGCACATTTTACAGAAGCACACAGAAAATGTGGCCAAGTTTCATTGTCCCCACTGTGACACTGTTATAGCCCGAAAAAGTGATTTGGGTAAGTACTAGAAGCAAATAGCAAATTCCTAAAAACAAAAGCATAAAAACTTCATCTTAAACTTTTGTGTATGTGAATGGCTTATCATTTAGTGAAAGCCTTTGTTTAGCTGTGCCCCTTCCCCCATACCTTTTCTTTATTGGAGTCAAACTACAAGATAATATATTCTGACCATAGATTATACATACATTAAATAGAAACTGTAATGGGAAACAGTATACCTGTCTGTAATAGTAGCTTTCGTTCCCTAAATGTTCAAAAAGTAACATATGTTTCAGTTTAAGGTCCGTTTCCTTCAGGTTTTTCAACAGTATTTGTGCAGTCTCTCAGCAGTTGGAGTATTATGTTGGTTTAGTGGTAACTATTCTTGTGCATAGTTAAGTCAAAATTACATAGAGAGTGAATTCACCTATAGGATTTAATGTAACCAGTGCTTACACATAATAACATCTAGAATTTGCTCTTAATCTTTCTTACCAAAGAAAGAAAGATTAGAAGCGAGGAGTAGGTAAGTGCCAGCAACTTGGGAAGTTGAAGCAGAAGAATCAGAAATTCAAGGACACCCTGAATTACATGAGACCCTGTCTCAGACAGAAGAGATGACTTAGTGACATATCCCTGTACTGCAATCCCAGTTACTCAGAATTCTGAAGCTGGAGAATCCTTTGATTACAGGAGTTTAAGGCCAGCCTTAGCCAAATTAATAGGACCCAGCTTTAATAAATGAAAGAACTATAAACACTACTCCGTCTGTTCCCGCAGCTCAAAGGACTTCCTGAACATATTTGTTATTTGTTCTTTTCTTATTTATACTTTTTTTTTTAAGTGTTGAATATCAAAGCCAGTGCCTCACACATGCTAGTAGTCAAGCACTCTGCCACTAAGCTATACCCTTAGAAATATTTCCTACAGAGGCCAGAGGTCCTTGAATTCTCTCGGGTTATTTGTTTGTTTTTTGATCTTTAGGGGTTGTTATGTTTTGTTGATGATACTGAGAATTGAACCCTGGCGATCTCGGGGGAGTAATGTCAAGAGTAATAGAGCAGGACACCTGATGTCTAGGCTTTGTGAGCCCAAGGATGAGTGTATGAAGTGTGTGGTGTTTTCTCTCCCCACCTCCTATGCTGGGGGCTGAACCCAGTCTACAGAATTAACCCTCAGCTTTTAGGGGGTTTGTTTGTTTTTTAAGGGGAGACCGAGTAATATTTTGAATAGACAATGACTTTGAATACTATATGTTCATAATCTTAATCTGCTCTGTCATACTTCTGAACAGTCCAACTAGTTACTCTTTTAGGGCTACATTTATCCTTAGTAAATTCATTCATTTCTGACACAGAGCTTTTGGCTCTGCTCTGTAGAAGGCATTGTGCTACAGTAATGTTGGACAAGTTCTTTCCTTTTTTTTTTAACTACGAATCTTCCTCTTTCTTTTTAAGATATCAAGGCAACAGGGTAAAATTTCCTGTTATAAAACCAGCTATAACCTCATGTATCTACATTTACCTTAACCTTTTCTTTCTTTCTTTTTTTTTTTTTTTTTTTTTTTTTGGTTTTTCGAGACATGGTTTCTCTGTGGCTTTAGAGCCTGTCCTGGAACTAGCTCTTGTAGACCAGGCTGGTCTCGAACTCACAGAGATCCGCCTGCCTCTGCCTCCCGAGTGCTGGGATTAAAGGCGTGCGTCACCACCGCCCGGCTACTTTAACCTTTTCTATCTACCCTTAGGAATTGGTGTCGCTCTGTCTGTGCCTTGTCCCTTCACTCCCAACCACACTTTCCTGTTTCCTTAAGTATTTTCATTATTATGTTCACCTTCACACTCATATCCATGATTTGTCTTTTCAACTTGGTGTACTGATTTCTCTCTATCCTCAAAAAATTTATTTTGAGCCGGGCGGTGGTGGCACACGCCTTTGAACAAGATCAAACATCTTAGTTGCTCAAGAATCTGAGGCAAGAGGATAACAATTTCAAGGCCTGCTTGGGCTTCCGTGAGTTCAAGACCACTGTGGGCAATGTAGTGAGACCCTGTCTCAAATTTAAAAAAAGACTAGTGATAAAACTCAGTGGTACAGTGTTTGCTTGGCATGAGTGCTCTGAGTTTAGTCTTCAGTACCTCAAAAACATTTTAAAAGTAAAAAGTCAATTTTTCCATACACATACACACTCAAGACTCATACGCTCCCCACCTCACCCTACCCCTTATAGCTAAACTGTTTTCACTAAGTTATCCTAACCCTGGGTTTAACTCCCTGACCAGCTCTGATGACGTTATGTCCCTCCTAGCTTTTCTTGACCTGTCTTTAGTATACCTCTCATGTACATTCTATACCTTCACCCCAGGAAAGTGGCTTGCTATGGTCAGTGGCCCTCATGTGGGGTGTAGTAAACCTTCTACTCCTCGTTTCAGTTGCTTTCCAAGCAGTACCCCCGACAAACAAGTAGTGTGCTGCACTCTCTTCCCTTGGCCTCTATGATTGAAGTCCTATTGGATTTCTCTCTTTGGTAGTTCCTGCCCCATTTTTTAGATTGTTTCTCCCTCCCTCCCTCCCCCATGACCTTAACTTTAAATTTAAAGCCTAACATAGGCGGGACATGGTGGTGAAAGCCTTTAATCCCAACACTCAGGAGATGGGTAGACTGTAGTCTATGATATCTCTGTCAGTTCCAGGCCAACCTGGCCTACTACACAGCAAGCTCCAGGACAGCTAGAAGTCATAGAGACCCTGTCTCAAAAAAAACCAAAAAACAAAAAACTAAGCATGAGCATACATGTTCTAATCCTACTCTTTTGAATGTGACTTGATTCCACTCAAGTTCTAGTTCATGCTTTCCTGTCCTCATCCCCATTTCAACGTCATTGTTTCAAATTCCCTGCCAGAACAGACACTCAGTTTGCTTTTAACCCCTTTCCAGCACTTCTTATCTCCTAAGTGGCCATGCCATTGGGTGTCATCTCCAACATTACTTTTCTCTTCTTCAGTTAACTCCTATTGCTCTCACTTCCTGGCTTCCATGTCCAGTGCAATCCTCTTTGTTCAGGTTTCTGTCTTCTGCCAAATGATCTCTCTACCTGTTGTTATTGGTGGATTGGAGATAGTGACCAACACTAGGGACCGAACCCAGGGTCTCACACCTGCTATACAAGTGTTTTAGTTCGGATCTCATATTCTTAGGTTGTGGAGTAACTTTTTCTTAAGTAAATAATGCATTATTAACTTGCTGAAATATTTAATTTATGATTTTACAAGTTCAACTTTATATTTTGTTTGCAGGTGTCCACTTGCGAAAGCAGCATTCCTATATTGAGCAGGGCAAAAAATGTCGCTACTGTGATGCTGTGTTTCATGAGCGCTATGCTCTCATCCAACATCAAAAATCACACAAAAATGAGAAGCGCTTCAAGTGTGACCAGTGTGATTATGCTTGTAGACAGGTAGGTGCTGTCCTAGTTAGAAAGCCATTGGTACTCTGTGCTTGTCAGGTATTACCAGAAGACTTTTACACACCTAGTAAGGTAGCTGCTGTCTGTGTGTTTGTGTGTGTGTCTATGTGTTTTGTTTTTGTTTGTTGGGTTTTTGTTTTGTTTAGCTTTGCTTTGTATTTTAAGACAGAATTTCTCTGTGTCCATGGAACTTCCTTTGCAGACCAAGCTGTCCTCAAATTTACAGATGTCCATCTGCCTCTGCTTACCAAGTGCTGGGATTAAAGCCCTGCCTAGTAGCTGCTTCTAAGAAGAATATTTTCAGCATAAGGAATACTACCAAAAATCAAAGATGCTACTCTCTGAACCAGTTAGTTGAATCTGGGTTTCCATTTAATGCACTTTCCCTCACAGTTGATATCTTAAGGCACACCATCAACTTTTCTTGAGAGGATGTATGTGGCTCAGTTGCTAGTAATATCCCCAATATTGTAAAAAGTTTAAAATTCCTATATAGGTACTTTTTGCCTGGTGTGGTAGCATGCGTCTGCAATCTCAACGCTGGGGAGAGTCAGGAAACAAAGTCATTCTTGACTATATAGTGAATTTGAGTCTAGACTGAACTACATGAGACCATGACTGGAATAAAACAAACCAAAAACCCCAGGGGCATTAAGTCTAAAACTTGAGAAGAAACGTAATGGTCCTGGAATGAGTCTTCAGAGAGAGCTAGAAAAGCAGGGGTGAGCAGGGTTTCGGGAAGCACTTTTGCCTTCCTGTGAATATACTGTTACATCCACTCTTTGAAGATGAAAGGCCTACGGTGTGCATGCATAGCAGCAGGGGTAGCAAGCCCTGTGACGCTCTGAAGCCTTTCTGACAGGCAGTTATGTTTTCAGGAGAGACACATGATCATGCACAAGCGCACTCACACGGGGGAGAAGCCTTACGCCTGCAGTCACTGCGACAAGACCTTCCGCCAGAAACAGCTCCTTGACATGCACTTCAAGCGCTATCATGACCCCAACTTTGTCCCTGCAGCCTTTGTCTGTTCCAAGTGTGGGAAAACATTTACACGCCGGGTAAGGATCAGTTTTCCCATTATGGTTCTTAATATCATGTGCTTGATCTGCCATTGCAAAATGCAGTTTTTGTCACTGGAGTAATAAATGTAGAGGTGCTTTTGCCATTTGGAAAGAGTCATTCATCACTATTCTAAGCTCTTCTGTCCATGGGAGGAGCCTTCTGTTGATAGGGACTGCCATATCTTGTAGGCTGATGATTAAAAGGCATTTCCTTGGGTAGATTGAAACCTGCAATCTATTCTGTCCCTAGCTAGCTTGAGTCTCTTCTGTTCTGTGTTGTTTAGCTAAGTAAGAACTGGCCAGCCACCCTGAAACCCCTCTAACCATGACTACAGGCACTGAGTTTTTCCCCTGGGAGCCCAACCTTATCTTCTGACCGGTATTTCCTTCATTCCTTTCCTCCCCCGTCTTTGACTGCTCCAGATGCTGTCCATCTCCTCTCAGTGGGGAGGGAGGGAATATGTGCAGTACAGTTCACAGAACTCTGGGATTTTATACATTCCTTAAAGTTTGTTTTTATTCAATTAAAATAAAACTTCCAGTCCGAACTTACCTCTTTTAGTAGTATGAAACAAGGTTTGTTCATTTTATCAGAATACAATGGCAAGACACGCTGATAATTGTGCTGGTCCAGATGGTGTAGAAGGGGAAAATGGAGGAGAGACAAAGAAGAGCAAGCGGGGAAGAAAAAGAAAGATGCGTTCTAAAAAAGAAGACTCCTCTGATAGTGGTAAGTGAATTATTTATTGATTTCGTTAGAGGTGACACAGTTGAAGGCCCAGTATCCAGAGAGTATGTGCAGGGTATATATAGAGGCCAGAAGATCACTCTTCTCTTGTGCTTGTAATCTTTCTAAAGCTGGGCATGGTAGTACATTTCCTCTGGAGGTAGAAGTAGGAAGATCAGAACAGGGTTTCAGTGCCAGCCTCACTACATAGCAAGTTCAAGACTAGGAATATCAGATGACCCCCAGAAGTTACAAGTGTTCACAGTGACCATGAGCCTAGATAACTCTGAAGTTTGCTGCAGAGGTCTCTGCTGTCAAAGACGCTGTCCCATGCCCTTTTTTTTCCCCTGCTACATACTGTTTTGTTCCTGTTCTGTCTCTGAAGAAATTATTGATGACCCCTAATAGATTTCTGCAGTTCTTTTTGTCTTGAATTACTCATTCATTCTGGAACCTTATAGGTAGAGTCTTTTTTTTTTTGGTCCCTGAACGTTGGAGTCAATCTTGACTCTGGACTCTATCCTACTGCTAGCAAAGGCCGTATGGTCTTATTTAACCCCTTAGTTCTGTCCATCAGCCATCTGCTGAGATTGACCAGCAAATTCTGTTACTTTCAAGGATTTTTCAGGCTGGAGAGATGGTTCAAAAAAGTTAAGAGTGTAGGCTGCTCTTCAGAGGTCCTGAGTTAATTCCCAGCAACCATATGATGGTGGCCCACACCAACTATAATGAGATCTGGTGCCCTCTTCTGGCCTGTAGTGATATACGCAGGCAGAACACTCTATACATAATAAATCTTAAAAAATAATAATTTTCCAAAATTTCTCAAAGCCCCCAAAATTTTTTTCTTTTTAATTTTTGTTTATTTATTTTGTTCTGTTTTGGTGTTTTTTGAGACAGAGTTTCTCTGTGTAACTCTGGCTGTCCTGGAACTCACTCTGTAGACCAGGTTAGTCTTGAACTTACAAAGATTTGCCCGCCTCTGCCTACTGAGTGCTGGATTTAAATGTGTGTGCCACCAATGCCCATCCTAAGACCTTTTCTTAGTAAAGGAAATGAGAGCAATGTTTTTAGGAAATTTGTTTGCTGTGTCTTTGTTTCACAACTCTGTGCTTGACCCACCACCTGTGCTTTGATTTCTTGAGAAGAAAATGCTGAGCCAGATCTGGATGACAATGAGGAGGAGGAGGAGCCTGCTGTAGAGATTGAACCTGAGCCAGAGCCTCAGCCTCAGCCTCAGCCTCAGCCTGTGGCCCCAGCCCCACCACCTGCCAAGAAGAGGAGAGGGCGACCTCCTGGAAGAACCAACCAGCCCAAACAGAACCAGCGTAAGTTGCCTTGTCTCAGTAGGCATCTTCTCCCTCGTTTGAGGAAGCCAGATGGGTCTGTTCTTGTGGAGATGGCCACTAAACCATGAAAACAAGTTAAGATCACATTGACCAACACTCTCAGGAAACTTGTTTTTGTTTTGTTTTAAAGGAAGTTTTCTATAAAAGCTTGTTACATTCCAAGCGAAAACATCCAGAGTAGGAGGGTGCTGACTCCTAAAGGCAGTACATTGTTGATGTGGGAAAGTTGTAAAAGAACCAGACCCCATCACCTGCAGAGTTTATCTGGTTCTGGATAGAAGAGCCAGATTTCAAAGAATGAGGGATAAAATAAGGAGTGCACTGAGAGTGTCCGTCTAGAGAGGTTCTAGCCCGTAAAGCTGAGTACTATTACCACCCACAGTATTCCCTCAGGGGAATTGGGCTGGCCTGGGCTACATGGGGAGGAGGGGAAGGAAAAGAGAAATGGAAGTGTGAGGGCTGGGCCAGAAGTGTGTTCCCTTTCAGGTACACTGCACAGGTGGCAGCAGTGCTTACTCTCTACTCAGATGTGTCTCTAGATCTCAGCACAGCCCTTTCCTCTTTGGAAATTCAGAGTTTAATCTGTTAAATGTTCTCCCTGAGCCCCATGTTCAGATGGCCATCACAGGAAAGAGTTAACTTTGGATCTAGAACCAGGCCCTTCATTTCACCTATACAACACTCGATTGGAGCACTACAGAATCAGAACTGTCTGCTCCATCATACACTCTGACTGTTCCTAGTCATGTGCTGTGTGGGGCCTCACATTACTATAAATCCTAAATTCACAACACACGCAATTTGGAGGCCTGTGAAGATGAATGTCAGCATTTGGTATTTTGACAATTTCTAGCCTAGCCTATATATAATATTTCTAGCCATTTATAATATTAAATGGGCTTTTATGACCATTTAATATTAGCAGGAGCTTGTCTTGCCTTTTTTTTTTTCCTCCTTTATCACTAAGGCTTTCTATATTGCTGCCATTTCACTTACTTGTCAGCTTATGAAAGAATCCCTGTACTCTCTGGGGGCTTTAATGTGCTATTTGCTTTGTTCCTGCTTTTCTTTGCCAGCAACAGCCATCATTCAGGTTGAAGACCAGAATACAGGTGCAATTGAGAACATTATAGTTGAAGTCAAAAAAGAGCCAGATGCTGAGCCTGCGGAAGGTGAAGAAGAGGAGGCTCAGGCCACCACAGATGCCCCCAATGGAGACCTCACGCCTGAGATGATCCTCAGCATGATGGACCGGTGATGACGGGGCCTTGCCCGTCACCAGGACTATTGGGGCTGTGTTTAAACGGCCCGCATCTTAATTTTCTCTCTTCTTTCTTTCTTTTGGCTTTGGGAACGGCAGAATTTTACACCATTTTACCAAACATACTGAAAACGAAAGCTTCAAGGATGATGTTAGAAAAATGTGATTTACTAGAACTTGTTGTTTGATGTTAGCAAATCATGGAATGTTCTAAGTCTCTGAGGGTTTACTGTGAAGTGCTGAGGACAGTGTTGATGCCTAACTAGTTTTCTTAGATGGAAACAGACATT
The DNA here is from genome assembly GCA_028555095.1 of Dicrostonyx torquatus. Classification (NCBI taxonomy): domain Eukaryota; kingdom Metazoa; phylum Chordata; class Mammalia; order Rodentia; family Cricetidae; genus Dicrostonyx; species Dicrostonyx torquatus. Next base: position 1,116,500 of record JAQHUG010000397.1, on the reverse strand, counting down.
GAGCCCTCTCTCTTGATTTAGTAAACAACTCCAGAATGGCCACGGGTTTCCCAGAGTTCTATGGTCTTCCCAAGAGAGTTTTTAATTGTAAATGCAGACTTGGGAAAGACTAAGACTTTTAACCTGGTTTTTGCTTTTGCTTTTCCCTGACTCCCTTTGCTCGGAGTCAGCTGCACACCAATAGGATGGCATGCTACGATCAGTTTCTGTCCTGAGTACTTTGCCACTTTCTTGGCAAAGTTTCTGGTATGGTCAAGCTTGTAAATAACCTTTTTTACATTTTAATCTTTTCCATTAATTAAGAGGTTGAGAAGAAGTGCAGTGTAAGAAAACCCAGCATTTTAATTACTTGCAAATTAAGGTACCATGGACTCAGTGGTGTGTAAATGTTGAATCAGATCCCAATCATGAAGCAGAAGGGTTCTGGGCCTGCTGCCTGCAAGTGGTGACACCATGTGGGAAGTTAGTTTCCAGCTCATGGAGCCAGCATTCGAACCTTAAACAGATAACTCTCATGATTTCCCATCAACATTTTCTTTGCTCTGTTTGTAGCTGAATGTTATATTTTTTAAATCTCTGTTAAAGCCAGAATAGTTGATTATGAATGGGCCACAGCAGCCTTGGCAAGCTGAGCCAGAAAATTTCACTTGGTCAGTAATTTAAACTTTGGATCTAAAAAAAAAAATTTAATAATGTGAAGCAAACCAACTTCAAAAGTGATTCTTGCACATGAATTGTCACATGTTGACATGTGTTTTTTTAAAAAGCCTCAGTCTGACTGATTTCAAACCCTTTTTTTCTTCTGTGTATTGCTTTAAGAGAGCCATCAGTTAGCTATCAGACTCTAGGTTGATGCATTTTTGTACTTAGCTGTACTGTGTGATATTTTTCATTATTTTAGGACGCCAACATGAGACCTGTAATAAAATATGTAATGGGGTTGAAAGCTGGGGAGGAGGATCTACTGCTGTACAGCTAATAAATCATAACGGATTAACAGGCACTCACTCTACAGACTCCTTCCGTTACTCCTGTTTGCTGGGGTCCCTCAGGGGCCTGTGCACAGCTTTTTCTCTGCGACAGTCTGCAGATAGATGTTCCTGGAAAATGACAGCATGTGGAATGCAACCTGCTACAAGCTGTAATGCCCTACAAGTGTGGGAGTAGAGAACTACATGGCTGCACAGCTTCCTGCTTCCATGATACACCTGAGAGATGCCTATCCCTTGCACAGCTCGTGGTGCCAGAGGGTGCTGGTGGGAGGCTGTGTCCTTGAGATCTGCTTCAGGAAGGTTTAGGATCAGCCCTAGTTTCTAGCCAGACAAAGAAAGAAGCTGGGCTCAACCCATGACAAAGAACACTAGCAAAGTAAGGCAGGCCGAGGGCGGGCTCAGATAGTCATTCTTACTTCTTAGCTCCACGAGGGGATTCTGGAGACCTACATTGTAGTGGAAACACACTTGAACTTCAGCCATGGTGTGGGTGTGTGGTTTCACAAAAAACACTCCTTACTGAATTTCTCTGTGTTATTTCACCAAAAGTCCAATACTGATTTTTAGATATTTTTCAGTGAGAAAAAAAGGCAAAGGGCTTTTCTTGCAGCTTGTACCTTGCCTTGTGTTGCCTGTGCAAGCAGCTTAATAAGGAAAACATAAAGGGCTTCTTGAGTCTGGAAAATTTCAGACCAGGCAGGCATCTCACCCAAATGAATATTAGTGTCCTTGGACTGTCAGGATTATTTGTAATAGAAGTCCTTTTTACAAAACACTGTTCTGATGACCTACATCATCAGTAGCACACACCCCCATTTATGTACACTCAAATTACCTGAAAATTTCAGAGTACATCAGTCTTGACTGACTCGATGGGAAGGCTCAGACAGGAAGAGAGATTCTGATGACACTAAAGACAACGGTTTTGAAAAGCTCATGCTACATCTGACATGGAGTCCATTAAACTTCACAACATTAGAAGCTGGTTGGTCATCACACCTATTCTACTGAGAAAACTTAGGCAAATTACTGAACCTACAGTAATTTATAGTCTGTAATCTATTCTTTGCATCCCTGACCTGGCTTCAGCTCTTTCCACAGCTGTCCTGTTCAGTGTGCATCTGTGTGAACCCCCATTGGTTTAGTCAGATTGTCTTCTAGTTTAACTACCTGTGGTAGGGGCTGGAGAGATGGCTCAGCTGTTAAGAGCACTGCCTGCTCTTCCAGGAGTTCTGAGTTAGTTGCCATCAACCACATGGTGACTCACAACCATTGATAATGAGATCTTGTACCCTCTTTTGGCCTGCAGGCATACATGCAGACAGAGCACTATACTCAGAGTTTAAAAAATATATATATTATGCCGGGCAGTGGTGGCGCAGTCTTTAATCCCAGCACTCGAGAGGCAGAGGCAGGCGGATCTCTGAGTTCGAGGCCAGCCTGATCTACAAGAGCTAGTTCCAGGACAGGCTCCAAAGCCACAGAGAAACCCTGTCTGGGAAAAAAACAAAAAAACTTGTCATGAGTGAGCCAATGCACTAACTGCCCTTACCCAGTGTTCCTCAACAGATGGTTTATTTGTTCCTGTTGAGCTTTGGCATCACCTGTTCTTGGTCTCAAGTTTGTTTTGCTAATATTGTACTGACCACTAACAGCTGTGTTGCTAGACCTGGTTACCTCTGCAGATCCTGTTTTCCCAGTACTTAATCTGTCTCAAGCACCCAGGGCCCAGTGTAAGTGTTGTGTCTGGCCTTGACCCTGAGGGTGCTTCTGCCTGGGCATTACTGTAGCTCTTTGGCAGCCACCCCTTCTCATTTTAGTCAGAAAAATCCCAGTGGGACTAGATTTTCTGTTTTTGAAGCCCCAGAGTTGCCATGGTAGACTTGGCAAATGGAAGAAGTGTTCACTGAATACACATCTGGAATACACACTAAAGCCAGGTGTGCTGACACCCCAGTGTAATACCAGCTCTTGGGAGGAGGAGGCAGGAGTTCAAAGCTGACTCACTGGCCCACACATGTAATTCTAGCACTCAGGAAGTGAAGCGGGATTGCCACAAATTTAAGGCCAGCATGGACTACATAGTATCTGGCAGCCAGGGATAACAAGACCCTGTGCCAACAAAAAGGGACCTGGAGGAACAGTTCAGTGCCTAAGAGCGCTTGCTGCTCCTGTAGAGGACCAGAATTTGGTTCCAGTACCCACTGCAGGCAGGGCACAACTGCTTATCATTCTAGGTGATCTGATGCCCTCTGACCTCTGTGCAGACACGCAAATACAAAAATCAAGTTCTGAGAATAACTCAGGTGTCAGTAGCTTCCAAAAAACTAGTGAGGCAAAGTGTCAAAATCCACTCACTTTGCCTTTCAAAACCCACATTCTTGGCCATAATGTGCATGAGACTAGATCTTGTCACCCTAAAAGCCATTTCTGAATTCCAGATGGCCTTACAGACTTAGGCTGAGAGGTATCAGAACGTCTTGGTTCTGTCTGCATCTGTTCCAGCCAAGCCCTCCATCAGCCTTGAGCAGTCATACCATGTACCTCCAGCTTAAATGGCAGTGTCATCCCCCAAGTTCCTCCATCTCTATACTTCCCATCTTGTCCTGTGTTTTGGTGGAAATCGACAAGCATGTATGAAGAGGTTTGTTCTCATCACAGTGCAGGGAATTGAACTCGGGTTCACAGGCGAAGCAAATGCTCCTGGCACTTAGCCATTTTGTTTTTGAAGAGACAGGGTCTCTGTTGTCCAAAAAGTCCTGATGATTCAGAATGGCTGGTACTTGGCTGAGAAGATCTTGTTTAGAAAATGCCCAATCTCATCCCCAAGTCTGGGAAAGCAGGTAGAGGTGGGAAAGAAGCTGAGCTACCCAATAGTCGTTCTCCTACTTCCCAGGACATTCCATTTCTCTCTGGCTGACCCGTGGAGAGGGCAGTTAGAAGTGGGATTTAATGGAAGTCTCTGGGCATGGTTTTAAATCTGTGAACCCTGGAATCTAGTCCCTTAGCTTACTTTGTAAGACAGTATGGTTTTGGCTAGCATACCTCATGACTGTGACTACTTCCTTCTCAAGTGAATTCTCCCTAAATCTAAATGCATACATGAGGACATACATGTATCTGGTATTTGCTCATGCATCACTCCAGTATTCCCTGAAGTTCATGCCATAATTAACTAGAGCTGTCTGTCCCCTAGTCTGCCAGGGAATGGTGGTGTAAGTCTTTAATCCCACTCAGGAGGCAGAAGTAGAGGGATCTCTTGAGTTCGAGGCCATCCTGGTCTACAGAGTGAGTTCTATGATGGCCAGAGCTGTTACAGAGGAAAAAAACAAAAAACAAACAAACTTGCTTCAGAAAAAAAAAAAAAGTAAAAACATAAATAATAAGCACCAATCTAATGAACAGAGATTGCTACAAAAAGGTATGGCTTTTGTTTGTTGTTTTGGCTTTGTTAGTTTCTTTGTTTTGTTCTAGACAGTTTCACTGTGTAGACCTAACTGGCCTCGAACTCATAGAGATCTACCTGTGTCCCCACCACTCTGTGCTGGGATTAAAAGCGTGTGCCACCATTGCCCGACTTTTGTGTGGGGGGGGTTGTTTTTGTTTTGAGACAAGGATCTCTGTATACAGGCTTGGTTGTAGATAAGGCTCTGACCAAACTCAGAGTGTGCTAGGATTAAAAGCAGGCACCAGGCCAGGTGGTAGTGGTGGTGGTGGTGGCTCACACTTTTAATCCCAGCACTCGGTTGACAGAAACAAGTGGATCTCTGTGAGTTCGAGGCCAGCCTGGTCTACAGAGGGCGTGCCAGGACAGGCTCCAAAGCTACGAAGAAACACAAAGGCGTCTGGCGTTTTGTCTTTATAAAGCCCAGGCATCCTGAAACTGCAGCCCGGGCTGTTTTCCTCCTGCTTGAGTTTTCACAGTGCTAGGATTACAAATAGGTGAATTTGTGTCTGAGCAGGGCAGAGCTTTGGGGGTTGGGTAATTTGGCTGCATCTTGTTGAAGAGACAGCCTTTTTCTGGCTTGTTTTGAGTGCCTACTGCTCCTACCCAACCTCTTTCTTGGGACAGACCAAGTAGGGCCTATGAAATCCACTGGAGGGTGGTGCCCCCTGGTGTTCGCATCAAGGACTACAGGGCGGGGTGTGAAAGTAGGGCACAAGGGTCCGCAAGAAACCAGCAAGACCTTCTCCGCTCCACCATTCACCACACCCATGAGAAAAGTCCCTGAGCGACAGCAGCAGCCAGGATTCGACCTCCCTCCCACAACCTCCAACCGAGGCGAATTCAGCTAGCAAAGCCCAGGCTGGGAGGGGCCGGGTCGGGGGCGGCCTGGCAGGAAGCGGCGCGTACCTTCCGCTGCAGGAGGAGCAGGTGGCAGCAGTGCTGCCCGGGGCCCCAGGCTTCCTGTGTACGCTCCCGCTAGCTGCTTTTTCCCGCCAGAGCTTATTGGGCCGCCCCGGCCCTATGGCTCAGACCCCAGACGACATATCCTGTGAACTGCGAGGTAAGCCCTGCCTGGCCCTTCCTGGGAGTCCACCTGGCGGCGAACAGGTGGCCTGACCCCAAACTAGACCTCTGCTCAGCGCCTCAGGGAACTTGACCAGAGGTTCTGTCTGATGGGCCAGCGCCTAAAGATCCACTCCACTGCTTCCTAGCTGATCCATAGATGAACACCCGGGCACCCAGCCTAGCACAGTCCTTGGGCACAGAATGGCCCTGATGGGAGGACAAAGTCACCCAGTAGATTGTCTTTCCACAGGTGAGATCACCAGGTTCCTGTGGCCCAAGGAGGTGGAGCTGTTGTTGAAAACCTGGCTTCCCCAGGAGGGTGCTGAGCAAAGTCATATCCTGGTATGGTGGCCAGGATTGGAGTCCAGAACAGTGGCCAGGCCCAGCACAAAGAAACTTGATTTCCCTAGAATATCGGTATTTTGTCTCCCCCAGGCACTGCTTCGATGGAGGGCATATCTGCTGCATAGCTGCCTCCCACTGAGGGTGAGTCCTAGGCCTGGCCACCACTCCTGTCCCCGTCAGCGAGGAACTGCTTTTGTTGGAAACAACACTAGGCTGATAGGTCTAGACTGGGCAGGTGTAGCTTTGGACTAGACTCCACAAAACCGTGGACCGGAGAGAGAAGACATGGGTTCAAATCCCGGCACCACCGGGCGGCTCACACCACAGCTGGCTGGGACTCAGTCGGAGCCCACTGCACCCTTATAGAGTCCTCAGGCACTGGGCAACAAGCGGTGCACAGACAAGCGTGCGGGCAAAATAGGAAATTTTTCAAATTTAAAAACAAAACCAAAAGAACATCACTAGGATCCAGAGATTGGCCTCAGTTAGCTGTAGATAATCCATGTGCTTTCCAGGTGGACTGCACATTCAGTTACCTGGAGGTCCAGGCCATGACGCTGCGGGAAACGCCTCCTCAGGTGAGAGAGCTACACCTGATCCATCGTTTACCCTGCACGTGAAGCTCTGAATGAACGCCTGCTTCCAAACACACGGATCCAAAAAGCCTGACAGTCTCACCTCCCCCAGGTCACCTTTGAGCTGGAGTCCCTGCCTGAACTGGTCCTGGAGTTTCCTGGTGTGGCTGCCCTGGAACAGCTGGCCCAGCATGTGGTTGCCGCCATTAAAAAGGTCTTCCCTCGCTCAACCCTTGGGTGAGGCCTGGAAAACCCAAGGGGCTGGAGGAAATTAGTGAACTGCCTTTCAACCTCAAAGACTAGAAAGAAGTCCCTTGCTCTTCTCTTCTATCCCCTCCCTAGGAAGCTATTCCGGAAGCCCACACCCTCATCCCTGTTGGCTCGATTGGAGAGAAGCCGGCCCTTAGAGTCCACAGCACCCTGCAGCCCGTGTGGTAAGGACCAAATCACAGCCCCATAAAACCTTCCAGTTTGCCTCTGTGCAACCCTAGACCCTTGGTATTGGAGGCTCCCCGAAGTGAACAGGGCCATCTTTGTCACTGCCCCATCTAGTCTGGGGCTGATCTTCCCCTGTCTTTGACTCATTGTCTCTCTTTCCCTCCTTCGTACCCCTGGCACCTCCTTAGGTGGCTTCTTGGAGACATATGAAGCCTTGTGTGACTACAATGGCTTCCCTTTCCGAGAGGAGATTCAGTGGGTGAGAGTCGGGCCCTTTCTGGGAACTCCGGAGAGGTCTCCCATGTGTGGTGAACCCCTCCACCCTTTTCGGTCCCAAGCCAGCTGTGGGTACTTTTCCTCACGTTCAGGACGTGGACGCTATCTACCATCGTCAAGGCTGCCGCCATTTCTGCCTTGGAGACTTTGCCCACCTTGGCAGCAGGTATGAGGCCTGCCAGGATTGGGAAGAAAGGACTCCAGGACCCATATTCCTAGACTGCAACCTTGGGGGGGGGGGCGGGTGCTAGCTGAGCCTAGTATTTAGAAGGCCTCTTCCTCACACCAGAGACCTGGCCTTGAGTGTAGCAGCCTTATCTTACAACCTGTGGTTCCGGCGTCTCTCCTGTGTGGACATGAAGCTGGTGAGGGTACACAACAGGGGAAATCAAGGGTGTAAGGGTCAAAGTTCAGCCTAATGAGCTATGACCCTCTGGTCTCAGAGCCTGGAAGTCACAGAACAGATTCTACACATGATGAGCCAGTCTTGGCATTTGGAGGAGCTGGTACTGGAGACCTGTGGCCTAAGAGGGTGAGAGACCTGAGCAGGGCTTGGGTTTGGGAAACCAGTGGTCTGTGGCATGATCCAGAGTCAGTCTTACACCAGGGTCTCGATCCCCAGAGACTTTGTTCGACGACTGGCCCAGGTGCTGGCAGGCCATTCGAATTCTGGACTTCGGGAGCTCAGCCTGTCTGGGAACTTGCTGGACGATAGAGGTATGGCAGAACCGGGGAGACCCAAGGCACACAGCTGGGAGAGGAGGGGCTTATTACATAGCTGCTCTCCCCACAGGTATGGCTGCACTCAGCAGACACCTAGAGCACTGTCCAGGAGCCCTGAGGAGACTCAGCCTAGCCCAGACAGGGTTGACACCTCGAGGTGGGTGGGACTAATGAGGGTTGGGAGGGGATTAGATGAGGCGAGTTTGTCTTGATTCTGAGCCGCTCCTTCCTCTATCTCCAGGAATGAGGGCTCTAGGCAGGGCACTAGCGGCCAATGCCTCATTTGACTCTACCCTGACCCACCTGGATCTTTCTGGGAACCCTGGGGCACTGGGAGCCTCCCAGGATAGTGGGGTGAGTGGCAGTTTTTAAAGTCAGAAATTGGAGCTGCCCAGTCAGTGGGATGCCCGGAATCCTTAGGTGATCCCTGACTCCCTCTTTCACATCCTCCACAGGGCCTGTACACTTTCCTGAGTCGTCCTAATGTTCTAGTGTTTCTAAATCTGGCAAGCACTGACACGGCTCTAGGGACGGTGAGAGTGTGGTAATGGGGATATTTGGTGGGGCTCGGTAGTGGAAGAGCAGGATGTGGTAGAGAAGACCAGGTCTAATATCACCTATTCTGTCTTCCCTCCCAGCTCTTTGCCGCCTTATCCGGTGGTTGCTGCTCCAGTCTGACCCACCTTGAAGCGTCTAGGAATATCTTCTCGCGCGCGTAAGGGGCACCACGCAGACCTGGGAGGCAGAGGCTTCCGGAAATCAGGTCCAGGAGCCTGAATCCCACTTCTCCTTCCTCCCACCCTCAACGCAGGAAGTCCCGAGCAGCGCCAGTTGCGCTGCAGCGCTTCCTCAGCAGTGCCAGGATGCTGCAGTACCTGGGCCTGGCTGGCTGCAAGCTGCCACCTGAAGCGCTCAGGTCAGTGTTTGCCACCTATGGCCACGCCCCCACACCTTCACTTACGACCTTGAGCAGATATTTGCTATCCCCTCTGTCCCACCCACAATCTTCTGTAACCGCAACCTGCCTGGCGCAGGCTTTTGTTTGTACCCTGAGTCCCACTTTCCCAGATCTTGTCACCTGTGTGACATTGACATCTTTTCCCACAGGGCCCTTCTAGATGGTCTTGCGCTCAACACGCAGATCCGCCACCTGCACCTGGACCTCAGCGCTTGTGAGGTAGGCACCTGGTCCAGGTTGTGAGCCAGGAGCACGTCCACACATTGGGAGTGAGACCTTCCCCACATAGGCATAAGTATCCTATATCCTGAATGCGGCCTATCTCCACCTCCAGCTGCGCTCTGCGGGTGCCCAGGTGATACAAGACTTAGTCTGTGACGCGGGTGCCTTGAGCTCCTTGGATCTGTCGGACAATGGTGAGGCCACCAGGGAACCCATCCACATTCCCATTATTCACCAATTCCCAGGGTGGGGACCCTGCCCTGGCGGCATCGACTTGTGCCTCACCCTGGTTATTCCCAGGCTTTGGCTCCGACATGGTGACGCTGGTGCTTGCCATCGGGAGGAGCCGGTCTCTGAAACACGTGGCTCTTGGAAGAAACTTCAACGTTCGGTGCAAGTGAGCCCCAAGCCCATGCCTATACCTCTCAGATAGGACTCCACCACTCAGGCAGTCCCCTAACCTAACAGTGTCCCCTGGCCACAGGGAGACCCTGGATGATGTCCTGCACCGGATAGTCCAGCTCATGCAGGACGACGAATGTGTGAGTTCACAGAACCCTGGGGGCTCCTCAAGCAATTAGCCTCTTGTAAAGCTTTTCCCTTTTGCTTCTTTCTTCAAAGCCTCTTTGCTGAATCTGATTCTAATTGTCCATCAATGCTTTTCTTTTAATCCCAGCCTTTGCAGTCTCTGTCAGTGGCTGAGTCCCGGTTGAAGCAGGGTGCCAGCGTCCTGCTTCGGGCTTTGAGCACCAATCCGAAACTAACAGCACTGGATATCAGTGGCAATGCCATAGGGGATGCTGGCGCCAAGATGCTAGCCAAGGCTCTACGAGTCAACACCAGGCTACGGTAGGCATGGTCATTATGAGAGCTGGGACCAACAAGAGAAGAAAGGGGGATATATTAAAGGGGTGTGGGGGAGGTAAGGGGTACAGGCTGATAAGGTAGATGAATGGATAAGGCCAGAGGGTTGGGTGGGGCCCTGACCCAGCTAAAGCATGGTGGGGCCCAGGTCTGTGATCTGGGACCGAAACAACACATCTGCTCTGGGCCTGCTGGATGTGGCCCAAGCCCTGGAGGAGAACCACAGCCTGAAGTCCATGCCTCTGCCACTGAATGACATAGTGCAGGCCCAACGCAGCCGCCCAGAACTAACAGCTCGAGCAGTCCATCAGGTGGGGGTCCCTTCTGGTTCTTCTCCCCATTAGAAGTGGAGACTCCACCCCCTGACTCTTCTCTCTCTCCCTTGACCGCAGATCCAAGCCTGTCTCTTGAGGAACAGCCGGGCAGACCCTGCTTCTGATCTCAAGCCCTGCCTTCAGCCTGTGGGTCTGATTCCAGACCACTCAGAGCAGGTCGGTGTTCCTTCCCCAAGTCTCGGGTCAGCTGGCCTGAGTTCTGTGGCCCAGACAATTTTCTCTCCTCAGTCGCCATTCCAGAAGTAACTCCCAAGTAATGCTGGCTGCCTTATTTTAAGCATGTAAATAAGTTCTCTCCGTTGTAGTTGCATCTGACTTCCCTTCCAAGGGCAGCTCTCCCCTCTCCGCTCATCTCTGTGTGCTTACCGCCAGCTGTCCTATCTCTGGCATGAATTTCCCCATAACCTGTCTTTTTGAGTTGTTCCTACTTCTGCATTCCCAAGCTGCAATTCTCATCCAAGCTCTGAAGCTCTGGAACCTTGATCCAGATGCCCTGACAGGTGGGCTTTATGCAGTACACGCCATCAAGTGATTTTTTTTAATTTTTGCATTTATTTATTTGTTGCATGTTACTGTGTGTGTGCGTGCATACACCCACATGCCCATGCTTGCAGGTACTTGGGGAAGTCAAAGGATAACAGGCAGGAGCCAGTTCTCTCCTTCTGTAGCATGGGTCCCAGGGATGGACTTATGCCATCAGGCTCAGTGGCAAGCACAGTTACTCCTGGGCCATCTCACATGCTCTCAGATGGTCTTATTATCATCCACAAACCCCACTTTCTATCATGGGGTCCAATTTCTTTGTTGTACATATAACGAAATGTCCTTTTAAGGTCCCTTCTTTTTTAAAAAAAATTTTTGAGACAGGGCTTCTCTGTAGCTTTGGAGCCTGTCCTGGAACTAGCTCTGAAGACCAGGCTGGTCTCGAACTCACAGAGATCTGCCTGCCTCTGTCTCCCAAATGCTGGGATTAAAGGCGTGCGCCACCATTGCCTGGCTCAGATCAGCCATTTTTTCCTCTCTCTCTCTCTCTCTCTCTCTCTCTCTCTCTCTCTCTCTCTCTCACACACACACACACACACACACACACACACACACACTTACTTATCCTTGATGAGAGTAGTTGAGAAGATTTTTAAACAGTGACCAAAGCTGCGTTCCTTCTTGTTCTAGGCCTATAGGAGGTATCCGGTCCCTAAAACAACTGAAAGGGAAAGACCCTGCTAGCCTACCTTGAGCAGATAGGGTTTCCCAAGCACCTTGCTTCATAGTTTGTCTTTGGGGCTTCACCTGCCCTGTCAAAACCCAGGAAGGGAGGCAGAGATGATCAGGGAGACTCATAAGAGACAAGGGAGGGACTAACCCATGATTTCCCTCAGGAAGTGAATGAACTGTGCCAGTCAGTGCAGGAGCATGTGGAGCTGCTGGGCTGTGGGGCTGGGCTCCAGGGTGAAGTTGCTGTGCACCAGGCTGAGGACGCCATCCAGAACGCCAACTTCTCTCTCAGTGTGAGCATGCCCTCCCCCACTGTGAGGACCTTTCTGCTCTTAGCCAAGTTGTCATCTTGGAACTCTTTGTGCTTTGGCCCTCAGATCCTTCCCATTCTATATGAGGCTGGGAGTTCTCCAAGCCATCACTGGCAGCTTCAACAGAAGCTGGAGGGCCTCTTGGGTCAGGTCGGTGAGATCTGTCGCCAGGACATCCAGGTAAGATGCCCTAGCCTCACCCCCTCTGCAGGCTTAACCCTCAGTTCATAGGTTTGTCTGTGATATGCCCTCAGTCAACAGTGATTTAATGAGGGCTCACACCCTTAAGCCAAGGGGCCTAGGCTCTAGCCATATTGTTACCATCTTATAATCTTTGCCCAGGACTTCACTCAGACAACACTGGATACCACAAGGAGCCTTTGCCCACAGATATTGCAGAGACCTAGCTGGAAGGAGCAGCTCGAGAGAGTTCTGGTGGGCTCCAGGAGCCTTCCAGAACTGCTTCCAGAACATCTGCTGCAAGATGCCTTTACTAGGCTGAGGTAAGCAAGCTCTGGGATGGGCAAAGCTGGACAGAGTTAGCACACTGATCCTCACTCTCTTTTGCCCTCAGGGACATGCGCCTGTCAATCACAGGGACCTTAGCAGAGAGCATTGTGGCTCAGGCTCTTGAAAGTCTTCATGCAGCCCGAGATCGGCTGGTGAGGGGAAGCTTTGCCTATATTTCACAGTAACCTGTTTAACACTGACAGGGGGCCCTGTAATGACTTCTGGGGTCATAACTACTTTAGGGTTATCTTAGCTCTGCCTATCCTTGGATGGTTTGGTACTGCAGATGGAGAGTCTAGCTCAGCAGGCGCCAGCCACAGTGGACCCTGCTGTACCATCACTGGGTGGAGATGAACTCAACCCCCTTGAGCCTGAAGGACTGGAAGATCTTTTCTTTCCCATGGAGAAGGAAGAGGAGAGAGAGGTGAGTGTCTCAGGAATTCCATGCTTAGAACTCCAGATCTTTCCTTCTTATGCCCCACTCCAACCCTAGACTGAGGTTGTACCCATCCCACCAGGACAATGGTTCTTCATGGAAATGGCTTGAGCCCAGCTATTGTTTTCACCTGGTCCCCTCCCTTCATGGTAAGTCAGGCCCTGGAGAGAAGAGAGTTTACCCAAATAGACTGAAGCTCTGTTAAATCTGGGCACTTAAATACTCACTCATTTAGCCCTTTCCCAAGTATACCCTAACCCCTTCCTGAGCCAGGCCAGAAAGTCAGTCAGCTCTTCTCAGAACCCTGTGAGACCTGAACGGAGTAAGACTAGAATACCTTCTTCCCAGCCTCCCCCCGCCCCTTTCCCTAACCCCAGGACGCGCATGCTTGGCGGTAGCTCAGAGCCGCGCGCACTCGGGGCCGCGCTCAGCACCACGGACAGCGGCGACTGGGGGAGGGGCGGGCGGCGTAGCCGGGCCCCTCCCCGCGCCCTGGGCGGGTCCCCCGCCGCCCGCCCTAGCGCCTCCACCACCTCCCCGGGTTCGACGCTCTGTGCTCTTCTGGTGCTTTCGCCTCAGGTGCTGCTGAGGAAGCAGAGCGGTACCCCGAGCTGGCAGCTCCGGGGGAAGATGCGGAGCCGCAGGCTGGGCCGTCCGCACGCGGCTCTCCAAGCCCCGCCGCCCCGGGGCCACCCGCCGGCCCGCTGCCTCGCATGGACCTGCCACCCGCCGGGCAACCCCTACGCCATCCGACCCGGGCCCGGCCGCGGCCACGTCGCCAGCACCACCACCGCCCGCCGCCGGGGGGCCCCCAGGTAAAGTGCTTCCCTTCCCCCTCGCCCCGCTTAAGGGTCATGGGTGGTCCATTCGCTGGCTGCTCACTTGCTATAGAAGACAGGAAGATGGGTTGTGGAGGCCCAAGGCCACCCGATCGTGCCCTATCATCTCTCTAGCCATCCTCAACCTCAGGCCGTGCCCATAACCGGCCACTGGTGTGCGAGTTTCCTGTGAGGAGCGCCTAGATGGTAGACTCCCGCCTTGGAGTGGTCTGCTGTGTGCGTGGACGTGTGAGAGCAGATGTCCGCCTTGCCCTCCCTCTCCTGGGGTTACTGAAAAATACTGGGCAGCTGGGCCCGCGGGACACTCCTGCATCAGCTGTGCACCAGCGGGTGGATATGTGTGTGTGGGCTGGGTACTGGCAGGGGCAGTGGGCACTGGCAGAAGGAGAGGAGGAGCCGGCCTGAGGCCCCCTGAGGGTCTGACGCAGCAGCGGCGCCACTGGGCCAGGATGTTAGGCCGGGTTGGGTGGGGTGGAGGTGAAGGGTTAGGGTACTGTGGGGGACTGTTAGGAGTAGAAAGGGTGGCATATTGGAAATGTAGGTGTTTGCTTAGTGAAAGCCAGGTGGTTCAGGGTATAGCATCCTCTATGTAACAAGAACGGGTGTGGACTGGGCCGGTGTACCGTAGCAGCAGGGAGGAAAGAACCCCAGCACGGTACAGACAGCACCCTAGCTTTGGGATATACTCAGGCCAAGTCACGGGGAAGAAGTGGGGGTGGGGAGAGAGCCAGTTCTCAGTCCTGACTCCTAACCTCCCAATGTCTCCCAGGTGTCCCCAGCCCTGCTTCAAGAAGGGAATGGGCTCACTGCTCGTGTGGATGAGGGTGTGGAGGAATTCTTCTCCAAAAGGCTGATCCAGCAGGATCGCCTGTGAGTGAGGGTCAGTTGCTGGGGGCGGAAGAGGGTGGGACATCCTTGAGTTTCCTCACTCACTGATGGTTGTTCCTACAGCTGGGCCCCAGAGGAGGATCCAGCCACTGAGGGTGGTGCCACTCCTGTCCCCCGTACACTTCGAAAGAAGTTGGGTACCCTCTTTGCCTTTAAGAAACCTCGTTCAACAAGGGGTCCAAGATCTGATCTAGAGACCAGCCCTGGAGCAGCAGCTCGTGCGAGAAAAACCACACTTGGAGACCTGCTTCGACCTCCAGCCCGTCCAGGCCGTGGTGAGGAGTCTGGAGGGGCAGAGGGGGGCACCAGCAGCCCTGACTCTGCTCGCAGAACTCGGCCTCGTTACACACGAGAAAGCAAGGCCTACTCTATGATACTGCTACCCGCTGAGGAGGAGGAAGCAACAGTGGGTGTCAGACCTGACAAGGTAAAGACTGAAGTCAGGAGCTGAGGGCTCTTAAGGAATAGAAAGCAGTGGGCTCTCTCTCCACTTAGACATCTCTGTCCTCAGAGGCGTCCTCTGGAACGGGGAGAAACAGAACTGGCTTCGTCTTTTGAGCAGCGGGTCCAAGTGATGCTGCAGAGAATCGGCGTGAGCCGGGGCAGTGGGGGCACCGAAAGCAAGAGGAAGCAAGTGAGTTGGGGTGTGTGTGAACTGAGGAGGTAGGTGGTGTGTGGCAATCTGTGGACGACATGTGACCAAGAAGGGGGAAAACACATGGCACAAATGTGATCTGATTGTCACTTACACTCTCTCACCCTAAAAATAGTCATTGATCCTTCTTGCTTCTGATCTGGCCCAGACATGTACTTCCTAGGATGTAGGGAACTTTCCCCAAAGATTCTTTTTTTTTTTTTTGGTTTTTCGAGACAGGGTTTCTCTGTGGCTTTGGAGCCTGCGCTGGAACTAGCTCTTGTAGACCAGGCTGGTCTCGANGGTCTCGAACTCACAGAGATCTGCCTGCCTCTGTCTCCCAAATGCTGGGATTAAAGGCGTGCGCCACCATTGCCTGGCTCAGATCAGCCATTTTTCTCTCTCTCTCTCTCTCTCTCTCTCTATCTCTCTCTCTCTCTCTCTCTCACACACACACACACACACACACACACACACACACACCTACCTATCCTTGATGAGAGTAGTTGAGAAGATTTTTAAACAGTGACCAAAGCTGCGTTCCTTCTTGTTCTAGGCCTATAGGAGGTATCCGGTCCCTAAAACAACTGAAAGGGAAAGACCCTGCTAGCCTACCTTGAGCAGATAGGGTTTCCCAAGCACCTTGCTTCATAGTTTGTCTTTGGGGCTTCACCTGCCCTGTCAAAACCCAGGAAGGGAGGCAGAGATGATCAGGGAGACTCATAAGAGACAAGGGAGGGACTAACCCATGATTTCCCTCAGGAAGTGAATGAACTGTGCCAGTCAGTGCAGGAGCATGTGGAGCTGCTGGGCTGTGGGGCTGGGCTCCAGGGTGAAGTTGCTGTGCACCAGGCTGAGGACGCCATCCAGAACGCCAACTTCTCTCTCAGTGTGAGCATGCCCTCCCCCACTGTGAGGACCTTTCTGCTCTTAGCCAAGTTGTCATCTTGGAACTCTTTGTGCTTTGGCCCTCAGATCCTTCCCATTCTATATGAGGCTGGGAGTTCTCCAAGCCATCACTGGCAGCTTCAACAGAAGCTGGAGGGCCTCTTGGGTCAGGTCGGTGAGATCTGTCGCCAGGACATCCAGGTAAGATGCCCTAGCCTCACCCCCTCTGCAGGCTTAACCCTCAGTTCATAGGTTTGTCTGTGATATGCCCTCAGTCAACAGTGATTTAATGAGGGCTCACACCCTTAAGCCAAGGGGCCTAGGCTCTAGCCATATTGTTACCATCTTATAATCTTTGCCCAGGACTTCACTCAGACAACACTGGATACCACAAGGAGCCTTTGCCCACAGATATTGCAGAGACCTAGCTGGAAGGAGCAGCTCGAGAGAGTTCTGGTGGGCTCCAGGAGCCTTCCAGAACTGCTTCCAGAACATCTGCTGCAAGATGCCTTTACTAGGCTGAGGTAAGCAAGCTCTGGGATGGGCAAAGCTGGACAGAGTTAGCACACTGATCCTCACTCTCTTTTGCCCTCAGGGACATGCGCCTGTCAATCACAGGGACCTTAGCAGAGAGCATTGTGGCTCAGGCTCTTGAAAGTCTTCATGCAGCCCGAGATCGGCTGGTGAGGGGAAGCTTTGCCTATATTTCACAGTAACCTGTTTAACACTGACAGGGGGCCCTGTAATGACTTCTGGGGTCATAACTACTTTAGGGTTATCTTAGCTCTGCCTATCCTTGGATGGTTTGGTACTGCAGATGGAGAGTCTAGCTCAGCAGGCGCCAGCCACAGTGGACCCTGCTGTACCATCACTGGGTGGAGATGAACTCAACCCCCTTGAGCCTGAAGGACTGGAAGATCTTTTCTTTCCCATGGAGAAGGAAGAGGAGAGAGAGGTGAGTGTCTCAGGAATTCCATGCTTAGAACTCCAGATCTTTCCTTCTTATGCCCCACTCCAACCCTAGACTGAGGTTGTACCCATCCCACCAGGACAATGGTTCTTCATGGAAATGGCTTGAGCCCAGCTATTGTTTTCACCTGGTCCCCTCCCTTCATGGTAAGTCAGGCCCTGGAGAGAAGAGAGTTTACCCAAATAGACTGAAGCTCTGTTAAATCTGGGCACTTAAATACTCACTCATTTAGCCCTTTCCCAAGTATACCCTAACCCCTTCCTGAGCCAGGCCAGAAAGTCAGTCAGCTCTTCTCAGAACCCTGTGAGACCTGAACGGAGTAAGACTAGAATACCTTCTTCCCAGCCTCCCCCCGCCCCTTTCCCTAACCCCAGGACGCGCATGCTTGGCGGTAGCTCAGAGCCGCGCGCACTCGGGGCCGCGCTCAGCACCACGGACAGCGGCGACTGGGGGAGGGGCGGGCGGCGTAGCCGGGCCCCTCCCCGCGCCCTGGGCGGGTCCCCCGCCGCCCGCCCTAGCGCCTCCACCACCTCCCCGGGTTCGACGCTCTGTGCTCTTCTGGTGCTTTCGCCTCAGGTGCTGCTGAGGAAGCAGAGCGGTACCCCGAGCTGGCAGCTCCGGGGGAAGATGCGGAGCCGCAGGCTGGGCCGTCCGCACGCGGCTCTCCAAGCCCCGCCGCCCCGGGGCCACCCGCCGGCCCGCTGCCTCGCATGGACCTGCCACCCGCCGGGCAACCCCTACGCCATCCGACCCGGGCCCGGCCGCGGCCACGTCGCCAGCACCACCACCGCCCGCCGCCGGGGGGCCCCCAGGTAAAGTGCTTCCCTTCCCCCTCGCCCCGCTTAAGGGTCATGGGTGGTCCATTCGCTGGCTGCTCACTTGCTATAGAAGACAGGAAGATGGGTTGTGGAGGCCCAAGGCCACCCGATCGTGCCCTATCATCTCTCTAGCCATCCTCAACCTCAGGCCGTGCCCATAACCGGCCACTGGTGTGCGAGTTTCCTGTGAGGAGCGCCTAGATGGTAGACTCCCGCCTTGGAGTGGTCTGCTGTGTGCGTGGACGTGTGAGAGCAGATGTCCGCCTTGCCCTCCCTCTCCTGGGGTTACTGAAAAATACTGGGCAGCTGGGCCCGCGGGACACTCCTGCATCAGCTGTGCACCAGCGGGTGGATATGTGTGTGTGGGCTGGGTACTGGCAGGGGCAGTGGGCACTGGCAGAAGGAGAGGAGGAGCCGGCCTGAGGCCCCCTGAGGGTCTGACGCAGCAGCGGCGCCACTGGGCCAGGATGTTAGGCCGGGTTGGGTGGGGTGGAGGTGAAGGGTTAGGGTACTGTGGGGGACTGTTAGGAGTAGAAAGGGTGGCATATTGGAAATGTAGGTGTTTGCTTAGTGAAAGCCAGGTGGTTCAGGGTATAGCATCCTCTATGTAACAAGAACGGGTGTGGACTGGGCCGGTGTACCGTAGCAGCAGGGAGGAAAGAACCCCAGCACGGTACAGACAGCACCCTAGCTTTGGGATATACTCAGGCCAAGTCACGGGGAAGAAGTGGGGGTGGGGAGAGAGCCAGTTCTCAGTCCTGACTCCTAACCTCCCAATGTCTCCCAGGTGTCCCCAGCCCTGCTTCAAGAAGGGAATGGGCTCACTGCTCGTGTGGATGAGGGTGTGGAGGAATTCTTCTCCAAAAGGCTGATCCAGCAGGATCGCCTGTGAGTGAGGGTCAGTTGCTGGGGGCGGAAGAGGGTGGGACATCCTTGAGTTTCCTCACTCACTGATGGTTGTTCCTACAGCTGGGCCCCAGAGGAGGATCCAGCCACTGAGGGTGGTGCCACTCCTGTCCCCCGTACACTTCGAAAGAAGTTGGGTACCCTCTTTGCCTTTAAGAAACCTCGTTCAACAAGGGGTCCAAGATCTGATCTAGAGACCAGCCCTGGAGCAGCAGCTCGTGCGAGAAAAACCACACTTGGAGACCTGCTTCGACCTCCAGCCCGTCCAGGCCGTGGTGAGGAGTCTGGAGGGGCAGAGGGGGGCACCAGCAGCCCTGACTCTGCTCGCAGAACTCGGCCTCGTTACACACGAGAAAGCAAGGCCTACTCTATGATACTGCTACCCGCTGAGGAGGAGGAAGCAACAGTGGGTGTCAGACCTGACAAGGTAAAGACTGAAGTCAGGAGCTGAGGGCTCTTAAGGAATAGAAAGCAGTGGGCTCTCTCTCCACTTAGACATCTCTGTCCTCAGAGGCGTCCTCTGGAACGGGGAGAAACAGAACTGGCTTCGTCTTTTGAGCAGCGGGTCCAAGTGATGCTGCAGAGAATCGGCGTGAGCCGGGGCAGTGGGGGCACCGAAAGCAAGAGGAAGCAAGTGAGTTGGGGTGTGTGTGAACTGAGGAGGTAGGTGGTGTGTGGCAATCTGTGGACGACATGTGACCAAGAAGGGGGAAAACACATGGCACAAATGTGATCTGATTGTCACTTACACTCTCTCACCCTAAAAATAGTCATTGATCCTTCTTGCTTCTGATCTGGCCCAGACATGTACTTCCTAGGATGTAGGGAACTTTCCCCAAAGATTCTTTTTTTTTTTTTTGGTTTTTCGAGACAGGGTTTCTCTGTGGCTTTGGAGCCTGCGCTGGAACTAGCTCTTGTAGACCAGGCTGGTCTCGAACTCACAAAGATCCGCCTGCCTCTGCCTCCCGAGTGCTGGGATTAAAGACGTGCGCCACCACCGCCTGGCTTCCCCAAAGATTCTTAACAGAAATTTGACCTTGTTACCTATACCTGAAAACAGTCCTCCAAGATTTCCTCTTTATCCAGATTACTAATCCTGTGGCAGGATCTGTGGGACCTTGGAACTAGCCACCTGAGACCTCCCTGGGGGCTCTCCTTTGGAGCATCTCAGAACCTCACACAGCCATCAATTTACAACCTATGTCTGGTTGTGTACTCCGTTATTCAGGTTCCCCTTTTCAGGGGTTCCTGCAGTTCCTTGTGGGCCTTCCCTGCTCCCTTTCATGGTCACCCTGATGATGTCATTCTAAACACAGTCTTGATTATGAACCACATCCCTGTGTACCATCTACTTAACAGTTTTCTAGGAAAAACACATATGCAATGACACCTGGCCTGAATTCAGAGACATTAGAGTATGAGAAGAATCAGAAGAAGTCACATTATCTGCTGGGTGTAGTGGTAATCTCAGATTTCAGGAATCTGGAGCAGGAAGACTTCAAGGAAATCTAGCTTGAGCTATACAGTGAGATTACCTCAAAAACAACAAAAGAAATCACAGTATCTTCTCGTTATGACTAAATGCATATTTTTGTGTGTCACTTCTGTCATCCCAGACTGTAAGGTAAGGGACTAGGCTTGCCATGTTCTGGCCATCCAATGGTATGCATTCTATAGCTAGGTTTTAAGAATGTAAATGAACAGAGATAAGGCCAGAGTCAGGGCAACAAAGCCACTGATTTGTTTCCTACAGAGCAAAGATGGTGAGATCAAGAAGGCAGGCTCAGATGGTAAGTAGGACCCTGGAACAAAGAAAATATTTAGGGGGAGGAGATGGCCTGGGGGAGGGGACAGGTTTTTTCCTCCCTTCACATTAAGGTCTGGCACCTAAACCTCTAGTCCTACCTTGCAGGTGACATTATGGACAGTTCCACAGAGACCCCTCCCATCTCAATCAAGTCCCGAACCCACTCTGTGTCGGCTGGTGAGTGAGGGCCACTGTATGTGTTGAGGGAGACACAAGGGCTGTGAGGCAAGGGATCAGACCATTGCTCAGAACCATCTCCAGGACCAGGCTCAGGTGTTAGCTGACACTTGTTTCTTCACCCAGATCCCTCATGTAGACCTGGGCCAGGGGGCCAGGGTCCTGAGTCTGCCACCTGGAAGACACTGGGGCAGCAGCTGAATGCAGAGCTCAGAGGCCGTGGTTGGGGCCAGCAGGATGGTCCAGGGCCTCCTTCCCCATGCCCCAGCCCAAGTCCCCGAAGAACCAGCCCCTCCCCAGACATCCTGAGTCTCCCTGAGGACCCTTGCCTGGGCCCTCGGAATGAAGGTAGGTGGGTGCCCCATTCCTAGGCTGGGACTGGTGGAGTGTCTGCTGGGAACCTGACTCACCTGGGAACACTAAAAGTGGGAGGCCAACACTGGGTGTGGGCAGCTATCGGGATCATACCCTGATATCTTGGCCTCCTCTAGATGGCCAGCTGAGGCCGAGGCCTCTCTCAGCAGGGCGGCGAGCAGTGTCTGTGCATGAGGACCAGCTCCAGACCCCTGCGGGTGAGGGAGACACCTCTGATTGTGCTTGAGTGCAGGAGATGGGGAGGGTGGGCTCCTGGACTTCTGTCTTGGTTCTGCTCCGTGGACAGGACCACCAGTGCTGGGAGTGCTGGAGCAATAAGGAAGCCCAGCGGCTCAGCGTAGACAAGCCCTTCCTACCTCCTGAACACTGACCTCTGTGAGGGTGGGAGGACACTGGTTGGAGAATCTATGGGAGCAGCTATGCATGTTTGTGCGTACACTGAAGATGGAGAAGGGTTGGGGACAGCCAGTGAATTTTTCTGTATCCTTTTTAGAACGGCCCCTTCGGCTGCAGCGCTCCCCTGTCCTCAAGCGCAGGCCAAAGCTCGACGCACCCCCATCCCCAAGCTTAGGTAAGAGTGGGGAAGAGCCAATTGGGAAGATGACAATATTGTTCACCACAAACCTAAAACTTTCTCTCTCCATCTCCCCTCACAGGCCCTGGCCTCGGAATCAAGCCTCTTTCTTCATACCCAACAGAACCTTCCAGCCCTGAGTGGAGCCCTCCCTCCCTAGCCACAGACCAAAGAGGCGGCGGCCCCAATCCCTAATCCTGCCCTTTCCTGCCGCATGAAATTATTTTATTAAAAAACTTGAATGAAACAGGGTATGGAATACTGTTTGTCCGTAGACCTGTGTGTATGCATCCGCTGCTACGTCCAGGTGATTCCTCATACCTGCGTTAACTCGGGCTCTGACTCCGACTCTATCACCAAGTTCAAAGCCCAAGCTACAAGCTGAGGAGAGAGTCTGGAAAGAAACCATGGCCTCAGGTCAGGGTTATCTAAGACTGGTGACCAGCACAGTGGGGCAACCCCAAGCACTCACCTGGCAGCCTGGACTTGCGCATGGAGGGAAGCAGAGGGGGTCTCATATTTATACTGAAAAGCAGAGGCATCCGGATGCCTCTTTGGGGGTTCCTGAAAGGGATGTAGAGAGAGTCCAGTAAGGACTCCTAATGCAATCCAAGACTACCTTTAGCCCTCACCAAGCTCCCAAAGCCCTTCCACCTCTCCAGCTGCAGTGCTCACCCAGACAGAGCAGGGTTCGTGGGCTTCCTTCGCTCTGGTTCCTGGGAAAAGCTGCCGTTTCTTGCTAGGCCAATGGAGCGCACTGATCACCGGGCTATGGGCCTGGGCTGGATTGGAGGCATGGTTAGGGGGTGAGAGACTGGGGCTACAGGTCAGGAGTGAGGGGCTGGGTGTAGAACTGTGGGGTGGGGAACTGGGAGCCTGAGGTCTTAGAGAGGATGAGCAAACGGCGGGTGGAGGCTGGAAGCTGTCGTCCTGCCCAGGGGCTGATGCAGCCATGGCTGACAGAAGGCTAACACTGGCACCACTTTCCTCCAGTGGCGTGTGCCTAAGCGAAGCAGGGGCATCTGGGGGAGGAGACTGAGTGTGAGCACATACCTTCCAGCTCAGGACAGCCTGTCAACTATTATACAATTTCACAGCATTCTACACCATCCAATAACCTGACTGACAGTACTGTGTGCTTATAATGAACCGACGGAACTGGCTGAAGAAATAAGATGCGTCCCTGGAATTCCGGAGAGCATCATCAGTGCTGTGGTAGGCCTTAGGCCCCCAGTTATTCTTACCCTGTGCCTTCTGACTTGAGCCAAGAGAACTCAGAATCTGCTCGTCTTTCTCAGAGATGTGCAGCAATAAGCTAGAGACGGTGAACACGGCTTCTTCCTGTGGGACGTGAACCCTCAGTACGGCAGCTGTCTAACTCTCTACCTGAAACCCTCCAAGTAAAGCTTCACACTAACCGTGGGCTGGAAGCAGGCAGTCCAGCGGGTGAGGGGGGTGGCTGGGCAAGGGCCTGCTAGCGTCAGGCAGCTCTCAGCTAGACGCACTAGTGCCCCCCGGTGATCCTGATCTTCCTTCACCTCATCCAGAAGCTGAGACAATGTTAGGCCTGGGGCCAGAGATTTGGCCAAAGGGTTGAAGTTGAAACAAGAAGGATGGGTAAGGTATTACAGTTACTTACTGAGGAGAACAAGTCGGCAGCAGAAGGACCTCTGCTTCTGGGAGAGGTAGGGCTACCGGGAAACCCTGCCAGTACCTGCACTGGAAGACGCAGACTCTGAAAGGTGGTCCCTAGAGAGACAACAGGAATACTTCTCAGGAACAACCCTGATGCCAGTCTACCCGGCTCTGCCGCCCCTGACCATACCACACTCAGCCTCGGTGCCCAATCCCAGACTCACTCAAGGCATTTATTGAGCTTTCTCTGCACATCCGAATCCTGGTTGCTGGGAGAAAGGAGGATGGTTGCTAGTGAGCGTGACTTATAGCCGAGTCTTTTTTTTTTTAAATATTTATTTATTATGTATACAATATTCCTTCTGCGTGTATGCCTGAAGGCCAGAAGAGGGCATCAGACCTCATCACAGATGGTTGTGAGCCACCATGTGGTTGCCGGGAATTGAACTCAGGACCTTCGGAAGAGCAGGCAATGCTCTTAACCACTGAGCCATCTCTCCAGCCCCCAGCCGAGTCTTTTAACCCAAAGACCTAGCCCAGGAA
Organism: Dicrostonyx torquatus; assembly: GCA_028555095.1. Classification (NCBI taxonomy): domain Eukaryota; kingdom Metazoa; phylum Chordata; class Mammalia; order Rodentia; family Cricetidae; genus Dicrostonyx; species Dicrostonyx torquatus. The sequence continues at coordinate 1,092,733 of JAQHUG010000397.1, read as the reverse complement.
GAGTGAAGAGGCAGAGCGTGGAAACTTCATATACCGTTTTGTTTTGGGGGGAGGAATATGGGGAGTCTTGGATTGAACCCCTCGGTATGCTAAGCTTGTGCTTTGCCACTGAGCTACATCCCTGTCTCTTGGAGGGCTCACTTACCAACTAGTCACCTGTAGCCGGGGCTGCTCCGTGGGCAGCAGGTTAAAGCGGTCCACCTGGAGGTAGAACTCCGCAGGCTGGAGGAGTTGGGGTGTGGTGTCTCAGGAGATGTCACAAAGAGCCAGGCACAGTAACCAACCCGCCCAAGTGAGCATTACCACCCTCACCGTATGGTCCTGAGGAACCTCAATGCGGACTCCGCAGGCCAGGAGCAGCAGGATCCGTCCCTCCGTCCCACGGAATCCGAACTCCTTCTCCACCCTGCGACAAGCACAGCCTTCACTGCCCTGGCACCCAGGCACCAACCCCACACGCCTGGGATATGAGCTTCCCACCTCTCCAGCACTCGCCCACCTTCATAGACAAGTAGCACCGGTGTCTTACCATTCGGAGGTGTTGATGGCATTGCGCGTCACCAAGCATCGGACACTGTGGGTTCCGTCTGACACGAGCAACACGGCCCCGGAGTCAGGTGTGTCAGGGGCAGAAGATGGGCCTGGAGTCTCCGAGTCCTGGAGCACCTAACAGTAGTGGCTAGTGTCAACTCACTTCCTCAGCCCCCACTCAGGTCTCTGGGATCTGAGTGGCCGGCTCACCTTGAGTAGCTGCCCGGTTCGTGGACTTGACAGTGTTTCTGAGCCCAGGATCAACTCTCGAATCCAGGGACGCAGGACCAGCCTCTCCCAACCAGACATTAGCCCGGCGGCACCCTAGAAAACCCCCGGGGGCTGTGGCTTCCCGCAAGCGCCGCTCAGTCTTCGGCGGGAGAGGAAACACGTGACCCCTAGGCGGAGCCTGTTGGAGGCCCACTTACTCGCGCTTCTGCGCCTGCGCAAGTACTTCCTAATCTATAATGTAGCCTTTGGCTGACTTGCCTTAGCACAGCTGCCAGGCTACTAGATGCTTGTTTATTACCAAGGCAGCTCTCTGAGCCTATGACTTGTTCCTCAAAGAGCAAGGGCTGGTCTGGAAAGAAGCGATCCAGGTTAGGAGATTGCAGCGAGAATAGGGTTCGAAGTCACTTTGGCTCTGTGTGACCCCAAGAGGTTTTCCCAAAATGTTGACTTAGTCTCCTCTGCAAAACGCGCGGTCTTGTAAGGCCAGTGGAAATGCCAGTACAAACAAGCTATTTCCCTCATTCTGCCCTCGGATTGGTCGAGTCCTCTTAGGGACGCTCAAACCATAGCGTAATGACGTAAGAGCAGAGGAAGCCCTCGCTACCTCCGTCTCCTAGGAAACGTAGACTCCGCGTTTCTCTGTGTCGCGGCTCCCTTGACGTCATGTTTCGGGTGGGAGGGCGGGGCGAGTGCTACCGTCAGGGGCGGGGCGGCGCGGGCCAGCGGGCTGGGTTGTGCACCTGCAACTCGGCGGGCAGCCTTGGGGCACTGTCCCCTGCCCGTCTGGTCTTGCAATGGCCAGACCGCAGAGGACTCCGGCGCGCAGTCCCGATAGCATCGTCGAGGTGAAGAGCAAAGTAAGGGCTCCTCCGGCCTCGGCTCTGGCCACTGCGCTAGACGCTCCAATTCCCTTTCTCTCCCTTACTGGCTCCTTGGTCTCCATCACCTCTTTCTGTCCTCCATCCTCCGCGTCCTGTTCTGCTTTTCTGTCTGCCTCCCTTCATCGCATCCTCCTTCTCACTATGGATCTCCAGAGTCTCTCTGTGGTCTGGGTATGTAGGAAAGGACCTTGGACAGTGTCCCTTGTACTGGGACTGAGGTTTAAGCTTAAAGGCTGCAGCTGTTGCAGCAGCCCTTTCTCTCACTTGACAGCTTGAGACCTGTAGTGAGAAAGGGGCTTGGGTTCTGTCCTGACACTCTCTCCCCTTCCCCTCCCGCCTCCAGTTTGACGCCGAGTTCCGACGTTTTGCGCTGCCCCGCGCTTCCGTGAAAGGCTTCCAGGAGTTCTCGCGGTTGCTGTGTGTGGTACACCAGATCTCTGGCCTGGATGTGCTGCTTGGCTACACCGATGCTCACGGCGACCTGCTGCCCCTCACCAACGATGACAGTTTGTACCGGGCCCTTGCCAGCGGGCCCCCGCCGCTGCGCCTATTGGTGCAGAAACGGGGTGAGGATGGGGTACAATGGGCAATTTCCTCGGGGTAGGGTGACAGGGAAGGTCTACAAAGGTTAATCCATACCCAGGGTTTCCAGGCTTCACTTTCTGCAATATCTGCCCTTGGTCTGACCTCCAAGTGGTAGAAAACAGTTGGCATTGTCCCTGTCAGGGGCCAAAATGGGAGAGCAGTCTCTAATCCCAGTCCCCCTTCTCTTGCAGCAGAAGGTGACTCCAGTGGCCTGGCTTTTGCCTCCAACTCTCTGCAGAGGCGCAAGAAAGGGCTCCTGCTTCGACCAGCAGCACCTCTGCGCACCCGACCACCCTTGCTAATCAGCCTACCCCAGGATTTCCGTCAGGTGTCTTCAGTCATAGATGTGGACCTACTCCCCGAGACCCATCGACGCGTGAGGCTCCACAAACACGGCTCAGACCGCCCCCTGGGCTTCTACATTCGAGATGGCATGAGTGTTCGGGTGGCTCCCCAGGGCCTGGAGCGGGTTCCAGGAATCTTCATCTCCCGCCTGGTACGTGGGGGCCTGGCTGAGAGTACAGGGCTGCTGGCAGTCAGTGATGAGATCCTCGAGGTCAATGGCATTGAGGTGGCTGGGAAGACCTTGGACCAAGTGACGGACATGATGGTTGCCAACAGCCATAACCTCATTGTCACTGTCAAGCCTGCCAACCAGCGTAATAATGTTGTACGAGGGGCATCTGGGCGTCTAACAGGGCCTTCCTCTGCAGGGCCTGGGCCTACTGACCCTGAGAGTGATGAGGACAACAGTGACCTGGTCATTGAGAATCGCCACCCTCCCTGTTCTAATGGGCTGTCTCAGGGGCCCCTGCGCTGGGACCTGCAACCTGGCTGCCTACTTCCTGGTGCTGGCAGCTCTCTGCCCTCCTTGGATAGCCAAGAGCAAGCCAACTCTGACTGGGGGAATGGCATGCGAGGTGATGTTAGTGGATTCAGCCTCTGACAGGCAAAGACGCAGCCCTTGTCAGTTCAGGCTGCTGGAGCGTGACACGGACTTCCCAGCTGGGGAGGGAAGATTAGCTTGCTCACAGAGCCCTTTCAGCCCAGGGAATATTAAAGGTTGTCTACAAATGCAGACATGATCCTTTTGTGTCCCAGCCCAAACCCCTTCCCTGATCCTCTAAGTCTGCCTTCTTCCCTGTACATAAGGCAGGAGGGATAAGGGCACAGCAGAGACCTTCCTAGAACTATGCAGCAGGAGGCCCACTGGGCTTGACATTGTTAAGAAAGATGCTATGGAAACAGCCGCTGTGTACAAAAGGTTTAATTTTGACATAAGTTGGAAGGCTGGGTGACTAGGAAGTGCTTTAGAGAAACTGCCCACCCGGTGCTCCTGTCTTTGGAACTATGACATGGCTTGCCCTTCATAGCCATGGGTGACCCTCACATGGATATTCCTGTCACTCTGCCCACAGAGGTAGAGCTTAGCTGTCCATCTTCACAAAGACTTTGGGTCGGGAAAAGATCTTGATAGCCTCATCTATTTGCACCAGCTTCTGGTCCAGTTCAGCACGGTGGCCTTGGGCTCTTAGAGAGTCTGCCCCAGCAGGTAGCAGGACTAGCTCACGCAGCAGCTGGCTCTGGCCTACAGGGGGGAATGGGAACAGTGAATGCTGGGTATGAGTGCACGGTGCCCCGTGGGCTCCCTTTCAGCCACCCCTGCCCAAGTACTCACTCTGGAGCAGACTGTTCAGGGTCTCTAGTCGCTGGTTCTCAGGCATGAGTGTGTGGCCAGGGGGCACGGCAGGGTCTGGCTGGCTACGCTGCTGAGCTTCAGCTTCCCTCCGCCACAGATCCCTGCGTTCCAACAAGCTGTGAATGCACAGGCCCCCCGGGGTTGACGACACCAAGGCAGACTGGTTCCCACCCCCACAAAGGTCCCTAACCATACTTGTCAGCCCATGGAACCTACTAATGGGGCACATGGCCTTTCTGTGTGGCGTTGTAGTGTTCAAGGGCTTGCTGCTGTTGCTCCAGAACCTGTGCGAGGACCTGCAGTGAGCGGGAATGGCGCCGGGGCGCTCTCTTGGCAGCTCGGGCGTTGTGACTAATGAAATCCACACCCAGGCCTGGTCCCTGCAGGGACATGGCAAGCATGATGGGGATCCTGTAGCACTGTGTTGTACCTCTGTACCCCACCCCCAGGACGGCTGGCTAATGGCCTTTCTAGTCCACACAGATTCTCTCACCTTAGCTTTGGCACCTGGCAGGGCAGGCTGAGGACTGGAGACACGGGATGGTGGGAGCCCAGGTCCACAGCGGGAGTGTGCCCGAAGGAAGTGGGCAGGCTCTGTCACAGAGGCAGGGCCAGGCTCCTGGAAGGTAGGCACAGCAGAGGAATCAGGGAAGCTGAAGACAGAGTCCTAAGCCATAAACTATTCCCTTTCCTGTCCCTCCTTCCTTTAAGTTCCTCTCTGTGCTCATCTCGATGGGCCTCCTCCTTGAAGGAATACTTCTCAACATTTAAATACACTTTTTTCTTAAAGCTTTAAGAAAACAAACCACCTGCTGTCCACATTCGTCTTCATTTAGCTACCATCCTTTTCTCCATTTTTATTCATTTATCTATTTTTGGTTTTTCAGGACAAGGTTTCTGTGTAGCCCTGGCTGTCCTGGAACACACTCTGTAGACCAGGGTGTCCTTGAATTCATACAGAGCTACCTGTCTCTGCCTCCTGAGTGCTGGGATAAAAGGCGTGCGCCTCCACCGCCTGGCTCCTTTACTCCTTAACCAAGCTTTCTGGCTCTAGCACCCCAAAGTTACTGAGGGTTGCCTCCAAGCCCTAGAGCCCAAGGATGCTTCCTTCAAGCCACTGTCCTCAATTTAATTGTCAATAACACTCTGGTCTCAATGATGAGATCGAGAGCTATGTATCCATCTGCTTCCTGGACACAGTCCTACCCCCTGGCAGTCCCACAGATGCTTCAGCCTGAATAGACTCTCATGTGACCTTGTCTTTTCTCTCAGTCCTCTGTCTCTTTCAGGGTCCCTGCATAGAGAAATGGTAACTACCACCAAAACCTAAACGTAACTAACCCTCCGCTCTTTTCTCAGAAATACATGTTTCAAGGAATGGTGGTACATGCCTATAGTCCTGGGACTCGGTAGGACTGACAGTTTGAGGCCAGTCTAGGTTATGGAGAGAATTCAAGGACAGCCTGAGGCTGAACAGCTACCTTGGGTTTCAGAAAGAAATAAGCTAAAAGTGGTGATCCAAACCTATTATCCCAACACCTAGGCAGGAGTACTGTTAAAAGTTCAAGGCCGGCCTGGGCTACATAAAGAGTTTGAGGCTAGACTGGGCTACATAGTGAGACCCTGTCTCTAAAGAAAGTAGTGGGGAGAGCGGGGGAGAAGACTAGAGAGATGGCTCAGCATTTAAGAGCACTGGATGCTCTTCCTGTGGACCTGGGTTCCATTCCCAGTATCACATGGCAGTTCACAGCAGTCTAGAACTCCAGTTCCAGGAGATCTGAGGCCTTCTTTTGGCCTCTATGATACATAGACTTGCAGGCAAAACACCCATACACACAATGTTTTTTTTTTTTTAATCTAAAAAACTAATTAAAAGAAAAAGTGGTGTGGTAGGAAACACCTTTAATTCCAGTACTTGGGAGGTGGAGAAAGGAGAGTCAGGAGTTCAAAGGTTAGCTTTATCTCATGTACACAGAGTTTGAGGTTAGCCTGAGCTACATGAAACAGAGAGAGGCAGAAAAATTGAGAATGAATTAGTAGGAAGGCTGGGGTATAACTTAGTGAGTGGTACAGTGTATGCTGAGGGTGCATGAGTCCCTGAACTCGGTCTCCAAAATCACAAATAAATTATGTTGACAAGCAGCTTAGGAAGTTCTTTCAGATATGTGTCCAGCTGGCTTTCAGCTCTAACCTTCTATAAATACAATGATACCCACTCTCCCCATTGCCCTGATCCCAGAACTTCTAACTGTGAGGTTTCATCTCTTTCCCTAGCCTAATTCTTTCTTTCCCTGATGCCAATCAGCTCCTCAGAGAAGGTCCATCCCAGATGTCTTAGCCTTTACGATCCCCACCCCCCCCCACACACACTGTAAGTTAGATCAGGGTATAATTGTCTGTTGACCAAGACCGACAATATGGCTGGTTCCCAGGGACAGATACCTTCATCGTGGCCTTGACTCGAGACTCCACGTTGTGGTACTTGGGCGAGCGCCACAGTGCCTTCAGGGGCTTAGGCTGACCCTGCTCCCGGCTGCGTTCTTGATCTTGGAAGCGCCTCTGAATCTCTCTGATCCGCCTCAGGTTTTCCTTCTCATGGTCTTTTGAATCCTTTCCTGGGGAAGAACTGTTGCTAGGGACAGCCCTAAAAATGGCCATGCAACTTAAGAGTGGAGCACACCACACCCTTGGCAGAAATTTCTCCTGGATGATCTGGTGGAGAGATGCCTAGTATATGAGAGGCCCTGGGTTCAATCTTCCACATGACACACACTGCACTATTATCACCTTATTCTCTTCTTACCCAGTATTCCTCCTGGTTATCATCTACATTTTGATACTAAAGTTTACCACTAACCACCTTGTCCTGTCTTGTTTATTGCCTCCAACTGTGAGGCCCATACTTTTAAGTCTGTTTTCCTAACACCTATAAGACTTAGTAAGTAGGCTACTTAAGCGATGTCCCATCAACTTGTTAATGCCTGAAGCTAGGACTTCCCACGAAAGGACGAATTTTGATCCTGCCAGGAGGTAGTGCATTTCAGCCTCCTTTTGTGCTAGTAAAACTAACACCCAGAAAAGTGAATAATTACCTGGGCTCAAGGCAATTAAGGAACATCCTATTTTAATCTCTGCTTTTGACCTCCCAATGCCCCATACCCCTTCTGGTAAGGACTTACTCTTAGGAGACACCCCTGAACCAAGGGAGATGCCCCCCAGTTGCAGCAGCACGTCCCCCACGCCTCGCTGACCACGCTCTAGGATCTCTCGGGCTCCAGGCCTGATGCGGGGGCCACGAGGAGGACAGGAGTCCAGGTCGCGACCTGAAGTCAGCAGGTCCAGCTTCAGCGCGTTTCCTTCCAGGCGCCCTTGGGCTGAGGAGCAACACGCGATGGAAAGCCGCGCTCAGTGACGGCGCGGTGTACTTGCCCGCCGCGGGACACCGCAACTCACCCGAGGCCGGCCGCCTGTAGTATTCCGGGCAGAGCGTAGGGTCTGGGGGGATGGGTCCAGAGATGCGGGACGGGCCCTCGCACATGATTCTACCGCAGCCCTGCAACCATGCACCGAAGCCTGCTGTACTGCGTTACTCGGACCCCCAATCCCTGTCGAGTGCTTCCACCCTCGACCCGAGCCGAGTAGCCGCGCAGTACTAGTCACTCCCGACCCCCACCCCTCGTCTCCCGCCCGGCCCCTAGGCTGAGCCTACGCCACCGCCCCCGCGACCGGGATCCTAGCCCACTGCCCTGAGGGGTTCGCGACCCTCCCACGCAGCGCCCCATCGGGGGCTCTCACTGGAGCAGTTTTACCGCCAACTGTTGCAAGCCAGTAGGAGTTGCTGTTGCTTGGCAACAAATGGCTTCCTGAGGCCAGGGGTCAAATGATTTTGGCGAAAAGCCTTCTGGGGTTTGTAGTTCCAGATGAGGAGCTAGTTTAAGTCTCGGGTCTCAGCAGGATCCTCATCTTCCAACACTGAGTACACCAGACCAACCCCCCTCTGAGCCCGCCGTCTTCTCTTAGCAACCGTCAAGGGAAGCACTGAGTTCGCACAGCCATGGCCTCAGCAGGGGCCCAGAGGCAACCAGAAGCTCAGAATGGGGAGGCAGTAGGATCAGCCCAGGTTGCAGAGATCCCTGAGGTGACTCAGGCATTTTCGAGGAGGTGGAGTAGTAGGGCAGGAGAAGCGGGACTCTAGGTGACCCAACTCCCTAACTGCCTGGCCAAGCCCTGCAAGTAGAGGGGCCTGAGCTGATAGCCTTCATGTCATATTTTGTAGCCAATATTGGACTTTGAATGACTGATTCCCTACAATACTTTGCCTGGCCATTGGCTACTATGTGTATCTTCTAGTGTCCAGGACCAGGAGGAAAGTGTCTGATGCCCGCACATGAGACCTGCAGACCCCCAGGTGAAGACAAGTGTTCAATAGGACATAGCTTCGAGCCAGAGCTCCAGGAGGAAGGAATAAACCGGGGAGAGGAAGGACTCAATCCAGGGGTGGACGCTGGAGAGGAGAGAGGACCCAAGCCTGCATCATTCATCGTGAGGCCCAGTCATGGAACCAAGAGAAAGCCCATCAAGTGAGGGACTTTCAGAGGGAAGGAGTTGCGAGGCTGGGGAGGGGGGTTTTACACCCCAATAGTCCTAAATCCTGATACCTTTGAGGCAGAAATCTTTGTCTTCTGATGCTACTTCTAACTCCCAACTAGAACCTTCTGTTTCTCTAGAACAGGAATCTAAGAGGAAAAGAAAAAGATTTGGAGCATTCAGGTTTTGTAGGAAACTGTGTTACAATGAGTGTTGGGTCTCTATTGGGCTTGGGACTTTACTGACCAAGAGAGGAGCAGCTAACTAGTCCTGGCATTGGTGGGCAGGCAGAGCTAGGCCCTAGGCTCAAAACATAAGATCCAGAGACTGAAGCCTACCTCTGTCAGGCCTCTTGTCCCAGGCTTGGCTACCACAGCCCTCCCAGGGCCAAGCTACCATGCCCATCCTAGGGCTGAAGCTGAACTGCCTCCGGGGATGCTGCTGCAGAAGGAGGAGCCAGAGGGCAGCCACAGTGAATCTTCACTGCCTGCTAAACAGCACAAAAAAGCCAAGAAACGCAAGAGTGTAGGGCCTCCTGTGCCCCCAGCTGTAGCTAGTACATCTGTACCCACAGAGACGTTGGGGCTGGAGCGTGAGTAGCACTCCCTGGGGTTACCCTTTTTTGTCTTCTTGGCCTGACATGGAACCCACCCGGCGCTCCAGTCTTTGCCCTGCCTTGGGTTCTTGCAGGAAAAGCCCAGCGCCTGCGGCCACTGTACCAATATATCAACTATTGTAACCCCGAGCTGAATCAGGCAGGGGACGGCGACGGAGAGCCAGAGGTGGAGCCCAAGTTGGAGTTCGCCCTGGCTCCTGAGGCAGGTGTGGAACAGCTGCACTTGAGGGCCTTGCTGCCAGTGGCAGGTGAGCTGGGCTTAGGCCTTGCTTTGCCCTGCCCTAAAGCATTAGTGCCTCTCACGCATACTCTTCCTTCTCTAGGGCAGGAGGTTGGAGGGGAGCCTGGGGGGTTGTCCAATCTGAGGGTGAGTGGCAGCCTCAAGGCTGAGGTGGATAAGACAACCCAAGTGGATATTGACAAGATGTTGAGTGTCTGTGCCGCCCCTCTTGTGCCCCCACTCTCCCCTCAGTACAAGTGACCATCTACCCTGGGCCTAAACTAGAGCTGTGAGCTCAGGCCCAGGCCATCAGGTGGAGGGAGGAATTTAGTCTTTTTATCTATACCTGGAATTTAACTGTACTTGGGAATTTGGACTCGCTGAAAATAAACATTTCCCATCTTGAAGACTGATTCCTCAAATATGATGTCTGTACTGGTTAGAAGTGAGGAGGGTTCACCCGTGCAGCGTTTGCCTGATGGGTCATCTGGATCAGCTGGAACCTGGACAAGTGTGTCAGGGTGGGTGAGGGTATTGTGTGATGAAAATTTTCCTGGAGAGACAGGCACATTTATTCACCCCAGAAAGGGAGCCCAGGACAGACCAAAGAACAGATACCACCGAAGCCCAACTTGGAGAAGCAATGAATTTTATTGGGGTTACTACAGGAGCAGAAATGTCTCAAAGGCAGCTGCATCACCAAAGCCCACCCCAGCATGGGTGACAGCTCACAGGAGCTGGGAACTGGGAGCACATCGCACAGCCTGGAGGCAGTTCAACAGGTGCTTTAGGCGCTTGTTTCTGCTTTTTCCAGGTCTTTGGACTAGTCTCCAAGTCCTCTAAGAGGCTCTTCAGCTCCTTCCCTATGAGAGACTCATGGCTTTTATTGCTTACTCAGGCAGGGAGCGGCTTAGTGAATCTGGTCAGTTTCAGGGACTTCCTGAAGCTACTTTGAGTTGTTTACCTTCCTGTTTAAGGAGCCTCCTCCAGGATGGAATGTTTTCATATCAGAGGAAAGTGTTACACACAGAGGTAGGTAGGCATGGTGCCCTGGTTTTGTACTCTCCCGTGGTGTCTGCCTGAGGGTCAGACCCACTGACATTAGGTGGTGAGGGAGAGGAACTTGGGACGGAGGGAAGAAGTGTTAAGAAGTGTTAGAAACCAGTGTTTGATCCTATTGCCTGTCTCTTGAAGGAGCTACATTTGTCCTTACTTCAAGGGAATCAAATCTGGGATCTCCCTCTGAGGTGGCAAAGTTCATTTGTCTGTCCCAAGACTGGCATTTTAGAAAGTTCACTACTAACCACCTGTGGCTGGTGAGCTGGGCTTAGGCCTTGCTCTGCCCTTGAATTCGGGAGGTAGAGGCAGGCAGATAAAGAGTTAAATGCCTTGTTTGCATAGTGAATTCAAGGCCAGAGTGCACTACAGGAGACCCATCTTTAAAAAAAAAAAAAAAGCTGGGTGGTGGTGGCACAGGCCTCTTTAATCCCAGCACTTGGGAGGTAGAGGCAGGTGGATCTCTGTGAGTTTGAGGCCAACCTGGTGTACAAGAGCTAGTTCCAGAAGAGACTTCAAGGCTACAGAGAAACCCTGTCTCGAAAAACCAAAAAATAAAATAAAATAAAGAAAGGAGGGGAGGTAGGGGTGGCACACACCTTTAATCCCAGCATTCAGGGGGCAGAGGCAGGCAGATCTATGTCAGTTCAAGGTCAGCCTGGTCTACAAAGCAAGTTCTAGTACAGTCAGGACTACACAGAAAAACCCTCTCTCTCAAAAACAGTAAAGAAAAAAAAAGTTAGAGGAGCCAAGCTTGGTGATGCACACCTTTAACCCTAGGACTCTGGAGGCAGAAACGAAGGAATTTCTGAGTTTGAGGCCAGCCTGGTCTACAGAGTAGTTCCAGGAGCCAGGGCTACACAGAAAGACCCTATCTCCAAAAACCAAAACAAGAAGAAAAAAAAAAACAAGGGGGAGGGGGACTGGAGAGATGGCTCTTGGTAAAGCACTTACTGCTTTTGCAGGGGACCCAGGTTCAGTTCCCAGCACTCACACAGCACCTTACTCCTGTTCCAGGATGATCTAACACCTCTTGTGGCCTCTGCCTGTACCAGGCACACACTGTAGTACAGACATGCAGGCAGGCAAAACACTCGTTTGCACTAAGTACTTTTAAAAAATGCTCCCATTCACTGTCACAGAGCAAGCAGACTACACTTTGCCCACTAATGGTCCCTGGTATTGGGTGGTGGGGACAGTGAAGGCTATAAGGCCTTGTCACTGGATGACTGCAGCCTCTGGTCCCATAGACAGCTCTCTGGGAAGAGCAGATAAGTGAGCGATGTTGGGGAGACAAGACCACAGGTCTTCCTGTGTACCCTTCAAACACTTCAGATTCGGGGCTTCCACATTAAATGCTTTTCTTCCCATATCAAACTAAGAACCTGGTGTCACTTCTATTTCTACAAATGAATCTATCCTCTAAATTGAGAGGTCGAACATGGGCCTGGGTCTCAGAAGTCTCCAGGTAGGAAGCTCAAAAGTGCCCCCTGCCTGTGGTCTCTGGCATTACAGGTACATGCAGTAATCCTGCTGCACATAGCCTGTATCCTTGATGATGTCACTGCCACTACTGCATCTTGCTCTTCTTACCTCAGCTGCTTTGAAACTTTATTGGCTGTGTGTATGTTCCTGATCAACCAGACCTTGGATTGCTTTCATTCTGCACATGGGGCTTTCTCAGCCTAAGATGCCTTTGTTCCTTCATCCTTCTAGCTGGCTAGTGCAAACATACCACACACACCACATACATACCACACACATCACATACATACTACATGCAACATACATGCATGAATACACACACACCACACGCATGCATAAATGTACATATATACCACACACATCATATACGTACACAATACATACATACCACACATACCATATACATAGACGAATACATATCACACACCATATATACACAATAAATACTACCACACACCACATAGATTAATACACACCCCACACCACATATGTACACAATACATACATGCCACATACCACATACATAGATGAATATATACCACACACCATATACATACATGCATACATACATACTACACACATCTTCTTTCACTGAGTCAGGAAGCACCAGTGTTGCCCTGAATTTGTGGCATTTTTATACTGTGAATTGTCTATCTTCACTAGATTGTGCACCCCTAGATCACACATCATTGGGTCACACCTACCTAGGGACTCCCATCAAAGATCTCAAGGAGGTCAAAGTCGAGGAGGCCACAGAGATGACAGGTATGAAAAGGAACAGCTAAAGCCATCTAAAGTTCACAATCTCATGCAGGGCCTCTAGAATAAGGGCCCAGCATGGTCACTGGATGTGGATGAGGTGGGCAGGTGCAGGTGAAAGCAGATGGGGAGGGTCCAGTATCCTAGCACCGTTCTAGGCTGCTCCCTCCGTTGGAAAGCTACCTAGATGCTTTCTGGCCCATAGCAAGGTCACTGGCAAGCCATCTCTCCATCTGCCTCCAGTAATGACTCCACCACCTCAGGTGATACTGTCCACAGGGGCCACGGAAATGAGATGATCACTGCTGATTAAGTATGTTGCAGAGCTAGGCAACTAAATTAGACCTCATTTTATGACTGGGGAAGTGATGTGTGCAGAGATGTGGCTTTACAGAAAACCCTGGGGTCTGTCCGGTCCTGCTGGGAGCTCTACACTATCTGTGGCATGACCCAAGCATATGAAGCATTTGCTCTTTGTCTGCAGAGCTGGAAGCACAGAGATCGAGTACTGAGAAGAAAGTTCATGTTTCCTGAGGCCTAGACCGGCCAGCTTGTCTTAGCAGGGTGCATGCTGGAAGTCAAAGCAGCAATGAACTGTTATGTTCTCATGCTCATGTAGGAACACAGATGGGGGGTGAAGGGGACACATGGGGACAAGAGATGCCAGGACAGTTGTTCCTGGAGGAAGGCCTTTCAGGCCTGGGATAACTCAGGGACAAAGCTGTCCCAGTGTGGGAGATGTCAACAGGACTGTTCCGTGTGGTGGAAGCTGAGGACATGGGAGCAGGGACGCAGGCTGGACAGGTGTGAGGTGATGAAGAAGAAGAGAAACAAACACGAGTCGTTACCATGGTAGGGAGGAGTTACGTGTCAAGAAAGAGTTAAGCTCGGGGCTGGAGAGATGGCTCAGAGGTTAAGAGCACCGCCTGCTCTTCCAAAGGTCCTGAGTTCAATTCCCAGCAACCACATGGTGGCTCACAACCAT
>JAQHUG010000397.1:1030940-1078563 GCA_028555095.1 Dicrostonyx torquatus | reverse complement strand
TCTTATAGACCAGGCTGGTCTCGAACTCACAAAGATTCGCCTGCCTCTGCCTCCCGAGTGCTGGGATTAAAGGCGTGCGCCACCACTGCCCAGCTTTTTACTTACTCTTTATGCTAAGAACTGTATTTTGGATGCCTTGAGAAATAGTTCTAAAAGAGCTGCCTTGTCATGCTGCTTCTGTAAACCTGCCTGTTTGCTTGTTTTTGTTTTTTCAAGACAGGGTTTCTCTGTGTAGCCCTAGCTGTCTTGGGACTTGATCTGTAGACTAGGCGGGCCTCAAACTCAGAGACCCATCTGCTTCTGCCTCCCAAGTGCTGGGATTAAACATGCTGGTTTTTAAAAATTAGAAGTCTAATCATGCAAACTAAATGTAAAGCCCACCAATCAGGGCAATGCCCAGAGGCGATACTGAACACAGAGCCAACAGAACTGCATGAGACAAGGGGTCAGGGTCTGGCCACTCTGAGGATTAGCTTGAGTTATTATCAGCGGATACAATAAAGTTGAGTTCTCCATCCCTCCGAGTGCAGATTGGTGGTGTCTTGGGTGGGGGTCTGCTCCTCGCACAGCCTGAGATTGTGGAGAAACTGTTTATGAAGCAAAGAACAAGGACTAGTGAGGTGGTCGGGGAGGCAGGAAGCAGACGTCATGTCTGGGCAAGCACAAAGCATAGAGTTTTATTGAAGATCGACGCCTTAACAGATATTTTGGAAATTCTCATCTGGTTGGAGTATCAAAGGGGAGAGCTAATGCATAAAAAAACCTTTATTTGAAAATATAGTCCTGGGAGATGCTGCTGCCTCCTTCCAGGAGGGGGCGCTGCAGGATAGGCCTGGAACTAATTAGGCTCAGTCACCTTTGGGCTCTCACCCACAAGTATCTGGGCCTTAAAGGCTCAACTCATCCCCTTCCCAGTGACTGCAAATTCTTGTGCCAGAGGAATGGAGAGAAGTCAGGGGTCTGGATCTAGGCTCTGAGAGGTGCTCTCCAAGTCCCGCCTCATGACTACTCACCACCTGCTCAGTACTGGGAGTCTCTCTCCAAAGTTCTCTGACCTGAGCACTGCTCTGGGCCAGCAAAGGCTCTTTCACAAATACATCTTTGGACTTCTTGGCCATTCTCAAGCTTAGGCAGAAACCTGGCACCTTTTTGTCTTGTTTTGATTTTTTTTTCAAGACAGGGTTTTTCTGTGTAACATTTCTGGCTGTCCTGGAACTTGCTTTGTAGGCCAGGCTGGCCTCGAACTCACAGAGATGCTGGGATTAAAGGTGTGCATCACTGTCTGAATGGGACCTTGGCACCTTAGTAAGACACACAGGGACAGCTGGTGCTGAGCGGAATAGTCTAGAGACAGGTACTGTACAGTGCCTTCCTAGTTCAGGCCAGGCTGAATCCTGCTGCAGACGGGTCAATGCTTAGGTGTCTGGGAGAAGTGCAGGAATAAGGTGGTTTAAGGTCAGAAGCTGGAGTCCTTATCAAGTAACCGCCTCTTTGTGCCTTCTACTCTAAATGGATTTTATTGTGAGAAAAGTTCTTGCTCTGTAGCCCTGGCTGACCTGAAATTCTTATGTAGACCAGGCTGGCCTTGAACTTGCAGCAAGCCCCCTGCTTCTGCGTCCCAAATGCTAGGATTACAGATGTATAGCACCGTGCCCAGCCCTAATGAACATATTAACAGTGCCTTTCTGAATGGCTTAGAGATTAAATGAAATAATCTGCATGAAGTGGTTTTCTCTGGGGGACCAGAACGCCAACAACACGCCAACCTTATTTTACCTTCTAAGGACAGTGTTTGAAATCAGGACACTGCAGGGAACAGGCCTGATAATTCCTACAAGTGATGCCAAGAGGAAGAGGAAGGCCTCCCCACGGCTTTTTGGCAAGAAGCCCAGGATTTGAAGAAGGAAGACTGGAGAAGGAATAGAGTTCACAGAGGCTTTGCAATCCAGCAGATTGGCAAAGAAGACAAAGGGGGCAGATTTGTCCTTCAAGACCCCACCCAGCTCAGGCCTGTCCCTGTCTGCAACAGCTAGTTAATAAACATGGCTGGTGACTAACCAGCTGACTCAGGCAGTGCCAGTTAAACCTGCTCCAAAGGGTGGCACAGGCCCCTTCCTCCTTAAGCTCCTCCCCGAGGGCTCTCCTGAAGCCACACTACGGCTTCAAGAACAGAAGCCTGGGGCTGGAGATGGCCCAGCATTTAAAACTGCTTACTGCCTTCACAGAGGATCCAGGTTCAGTTCCCAGCATCCACATCAGCTAACTCACTATTTCCTGCTCCAGGAAATCTTGATGCCATCTGCTGGACTCTTTGGGCACCTGCACACATGTGTACACGCACACAGACAGATAGGCATACATATATACACACACACAACTAAATAACAAATCCAAAAAAACAACAAAAAGAAAAGGAACCTTTAATGACCTCCCATCTAGGGCCCAGGCTCTCCTCCTATCTTCCTGAAGTGGCAGGCTTGGCAGAAGCCTGATAGGAAGCCTCACACCCTGTCTACTAAGGATATTTGGAGAACTTTGGGACTCAGCCATGAGCTGAGCCATTAGCTCAGAGCTGCGGTGTAGTCCATGAGAAAAGGGGAAAAACAACCAATCTACAGCAACAAACAAGCATTCCATTATTAAAGAAACCCAACCCCAAACAAACGACCACACACCATGATGTCACATTTTTTCTGACTGATTTACTGACATTTCTCAGATGTTGTACAGTTCTCCTTTGTCTCCTCTCTGCCAAGTCAGGGGCCCTCCTCCCCATGTATAATACAGAAATCTCCTTTTCTGTGGGAAGAGCCTGCCTGGGGGCTGGAAGGGTCTGATCACATGGGAGGGTGGGTGAAGATCCCTAAGCGATGACCTGTTGTCCTTACCAGTTCTGAGACACCCCAGTCTAAGATGGGCAAAGCTTCCTGCCATCTCCCCTTAGGACTCATCCAAGCTAGTTCCTTTTATTGGGCTCTCTCCTCCTGTCAGACCACAAATCAGGCTGAACAGCCCATAGATGATCTTTTATTGCCCCTACTCTCCGGTAGAACCAAAGGGCCAGGTCACAGCCCTGTCCTGCATACACTGCTAGCCTGAGATACAGCAGCAGGAGCACTTGCAAGTCTGGAGTCAATAACGGACGGATGGGCTTTTTCCTGGGCCACCTTCAATCAGCTCCTAGCCCTGGCCCATGCTGATTTATTAAACAAAAGACTGTCTCTGATATAGCCAGTCCCAGCTCCCAGTCCCTCCCTGGTCCCCCATGGGAGGAAGGTCATGTGTAGGCTCACAGGTTGTTCCGCTGAAGTGCTTCACATAGGTTCTGGTTGGCATCTGGCTCCTCAGTCAGCATCTCCACAGTCTCCCACTCCCCAGATCGGCTCGACCTTTTAATGGCATCTACCACGCTCTGCATATATAGTCCATCCTCAAATGAGGCAGCCATAGAGACCGGGGTGCGGTCCCAGGTACGGCGGTCACCCTGGCCCTGGAAGGACTGGCGTAAAGCCTGCACCATATAGACCATACCTTTCAAGTAGAGCAGTGGGACATCCTGGAGACCCTGCTCCGGGAGCCCCGCACCCACAGTCAGTGAGTCTCTCACCAGCAGTTCCTCCTGTGCAGCCGAGTTCTTCTGCCCATAGAGGTCAGCTCCCCGGGCAACAAGACGTCCTGCTGAGCCCACAACCATGACTTCATGTACAAAGGCACCTGGCATGTTGAAGTTGAGAGTCACTGTGCCGCACACCCCCCCACCCATGAGCATCTGGAAAAAACAGAAGTCATCGCTGGTGACATGCCGGATGCCACGGATGGTGGCATTCTGCCGCACAAAGGTCTTGAGGAGCCCATGCACCTTCTCAGCTTTCTGGCCAGTCAGGTGGGTCAACAGGTCCACGATGTAGGTGCCCATGGTGTGCAGGCCCCCGCCACCCATGAGCTCATCACATATCCAGCCATAGCTGGGGCTGAGCAGGCTCCCAGAGTAGATGCGGGCGTCGCAGATCATCACTGCACCCACGTAGTGCTCTGCAATCAGTTGCTTCATGCGCACAAAAGCAGGCAAGAAGCGCAGCACGTTGCCTACCAGGCTCATCAGCTGTGGATAATAGCGAGACGCTGTCACCATCCGGAAGGCGTCCACTGATGTCGCTGCTTTCTCACACACCACATTCTTCCCAATGCCTGTGAATAAAAGACAACGGAAAGTCCTCAAACTTTTACAAGATTTGCCTTGTAGGGGGGAAAAAAAATTTTTTTGGGAGGGGGGACACACACAAGTTTTTCCATGTAGCTTTGACTGTCCTAGAATTCGTTCTGTAGACCAGGCTGGCCTCCAACTCAAAGATCTGCCTGCCTCTGCCTCCCAGGTGCTGGGAGCAAAGGCGTGCAACAGCACAACACACAATTTTATTTCTCAAGTCTGACAAGGTGGGATGGAGACAAGAAGAGCTAGAGTTTAAGGCCAGCCTGGATTACATAAGAGTCAGTCTACACATATACACACACACACACACACACACACACACACACACACACAACTCTCTAGACGGCTCAGGAATTTCCCCTATAGAAACAGGTGATCTGGAAGGGAGGAGATTTAGAACATACTGGAAAGGTCTCAGTGCCTGGGTGGGTTCTTTCATTGGAGTGGTGGTGGATACTGCGGATGGTCAGGACCATGTGAGGCTTCACAGGGGAGTTAATGGGGTTAAGAGAGCAGGGGCATAGGGTACACAGAGAGGGGGTGACATATGCCAAGACTTTAAGGCAGAGAAGGGCCAAGAGTTAGACTTGCTAGCATCCTGGCTGCATGTCAGGACATAGAACCAGAGAGATTACATGCTATTTAAAGCGATATTGGAAAGTAGATGGACAAAGGCATCACTCGCTCCTGAGGTATTCAAGATAAGATCCAAATTGGAGCTCCAGAGAGTCCCTCGCTCAAAGCTTCCCCATCTGGGCTTCCTGAGTGAAAAATCACTGGAGGCACCTCATACGTACCATTTTCAAAAACATTTTGTCTGTGTGGTGTATGAAAGTGTAAATGTTTGTATGCACGCATGTGTCTGTGCAGCTGGTCATACAATGAATGCATACGGAGGCCAGATCCAAAACCAGGTGTCTGCTTCCACCACTTTTCAGGGTTTTTTTTTTTTTTACACACAATCTCTCTATGTAGCCACAGTTGGCCTTGAACTCACTTTGTAGACGAGGTTGGCCTCGAACTCACAGAAAACCCCGCTTCTGCCACACCAAGCTATCCAACTTGTATACACGCTGTGGACTTGGCCTTCAAGCTGCATCCAGAATCTAACCAGTTCTGTCATGGTCCCCATTCAGGTTATCACTGTTTTGTTTTGCTTGGATTGTAACAACAGTCATTTCTTGGTAGAGGAGAGACAAGAAGATCAGGAGTTCAAGGCCAGTCTTGGCTACTGTAGCTAGTGTGAGGCCATATCTCAAAAACCACTCCCTACTCCCAAAGTCACTTAATTGCTCTCTGCCTCTGCTCTGGCAACCCTTCCGTTTTCTCACAGCATGGCAGTCATAATTCTGTTCAAGCTAGTTACAGGTCCATGTGTTATAGGTTTGATCCCCAACACCTGGTGCTACTGGGAACAGAAACCTTTGGCAGGAACTGAGGCCGCTGGAGGCCGAGTCTTTGAATGCGGTGCTGAGTTCCTGGCCTTCCCGTTCTTTCTCTTTGCTTCACTGCTGCTGTGAAGTACAGAGTTTTGCTCCTAAGCTGGGCATGGTGGCTCACACCTGTGATCACAGCAATCAGAGGTTCAAACAGGAAGATTATGAGCTTGAGGCCAGCCAAGGCTACACAGCGAGAGCCTGTCTCTCACACACAGAGAAGCCTTGTTCCACCACACGCTCTTTGCCTTACTCTTCTGGATCACATGAATCCAGAGGCAATGAAGCTACTCCAAGGTTAAAAGGCTAAAACCGCCAGCAAAGCAAACCTTTCCTTTTAAACTCAGAGATTCCCCTCCCGCTGCCTCCATAGGTTGGGATTAGCAAGTGACATTCGCCTGGCTAGCCTGTCCTTTTAAGTTGTGGATCTCAAATATTTTGTTCCCATAATGGAAATCTAACGTAACATAAAACTTAGGATAGATTAGAATATCTCTCCCAAAAAAGCCTTCCAATGGATTCACCTCTCATTCAGAATAAAATTCAAAGTCCAACCACCAGGCATGACAGCATGTGCCTATAATTCCAGCACTTGGGAGGCGGGAAATTGCAGGCCTGCCTGGACTACACCAAAAGACTTTGTCCCAAAAAGAATTAGTGTAGTGTGAATTCTAATTGGTCTTAATAATAAAAACCTGGAGTCAGATATGGGGCGAAAGCTGAAAGATCAGAGGAGCAGAGCAGCCAGCCACTAGTTCTTACTCCTATGGAATCCAAATGGGGTATCCTGTCTCTATAAGTCCTCAGACTGAATCCCCAGACTGAATGCGGTGAGCTCCTGTCTCACAGACTACTCTAGCCAGGACTTGAGACAAACCCTGCACTTTTCCATTACACAGAGACTGGATAAGAGATGATACAGCTATCTCTCCCAGGACTTGACAATTAACCCAAATTTTTCTTTTCAGGATCCCTTAAAGATAGAAAATGAATTAGGTACAACCTTCTGGAATCACCAAAATAGGATAGATAATGGAGTATTTTCTCTGAATTTGTCAAATGCTAATGAATAGACATTGTTAATGTAATTACTGCCTGTACATATTATATATAGCTATTATGTTTATTGTATATAGTTTTTCTTATATTAGTTATAACCTTTTTAAAATTTTAGACAAAAAGGAGGAAATGTGATATTTTGTTTGTGATCTAATAAAGCTTGTCTGAAGATCAGAGTGTGGAGCTAGCCACTAGTTAGCCATAAACTCACAGAAATCACCTGTCTCTGCCTCCTGAGTGCTGGGATCAAAAGCATGTGCCACCATGCCTGACTGAAAATAAATTTTAAAAGTAAAAACCTGCCTGGCACATACATTCAATTTCAGCCTGGAAATTTAGAAAGATCCAGTCTCAAAATAAAAAGGAAAAGAGACTAAGGATGAGCCCAGCTCTTGCCCAGCACAGTGCCAGGCACTGTGGTCTACTGACGCAACCTTCATTTCTGACCAGAGACCCTTCCAAAACCTTCCTTTAGCTCTTTCTCCCTACCATGGTCCCTCCTCTGCTCAGCTTGTACTGGCTGCTGGGTGGAGATGCTGCTGCTGTGCTCGAGAGCCTGGTGGTTAGGGAGAGGCGGCAGTCATTAGCACCAAGGAAGCTAACAGGCAGAACTGGATATCATCATAGGAAGGGAAGTCTTGAGAGGGACTACTCTGCAGACCAGACTGGCCTCGAACTCAGAGATTGGCCTGCCACTGCCTGGGTGTATTCCTGGCTCTTATGGAAGACCATCTTGAACAGTGTGTGCCCCCGGGCACACAAGGGCCATCTGCACTGCCCTGGCTCCACAGATGCTGCCTGGTTGGAGGGGCAGCTTCCAAACCTTGATGCCCCTGTCCGGGTCCTCACTGAACCTACCCTCTTGGTGTACACACCTGCAAAAGCTCTAGTGCTCATTCCCTCGGTCCCCGGCATGTGTGCTGAGTGTTTTCTGATGAGACCAAGGTGGGATCAGATGACTTAGGTGGCTCACTCCAGGACACAGCCTGTCCTGACACATGGATCCCTCCCCTCCCACAGTCCCAGCTGGGAAACTCCTCTAGTCGTCCTTCAGCACAAACACTGGCTACCATCGACTATAAATCTTGCAGAAAATAATGAAAGAAAGGAAGTATGAAAAAAATGACTGACGTCTCCCATGACGGATAGGCCTCCAGCCAAATAGCAAGGAAGTGTCAACTATTAGTGGCAAACTTAAACATTGGGACCAGAAATTTCTGTCATCAATTTTTTTCTCACTTCATAAAAAAAGGGACCTGCAGTTTGTCTGCCTCTCAGAGTTCTGGCTTATTACTATGAAATGAGTCAATCCACCTTACAGGGAAGATGTCTGGAGTAACTGAGGTAACCTAGGTAAGGCGTCTAGCTTGGCACAACTGTCAGCGATTCACTTTTACCAAATCTCGGGAAAGGTTGAATACAGCAGAATGGCTTCTTGAAACTCACACAAATGCTACAATTTCTAGGCAAATCATTTCTGTGTTTAATATGTTGAAATGTCTTCTTCTTCTTGAGAAAGGGGGGGTTAAGATAGGGTCTTACTCTATAAGCCAGGTACCTTATATACCTGCAAACTTACTATATTATAATATTATATTAGTACTGTTCACTAGGCCTCTCACAGAAATGGGAGAGAAACGCTTTAGGAGCTCATGCCCTCACAATGGCCACAGCAGAGAAGATGGTTTTGAGAATCCTGCCAGCTTCGTACTTTCTACACCTATCCCAGCCAAGAAGTCCACAAAACATTTATCATCAACACATATGCGGGTCTCGGGATGATGAACCTTAGTGCTCTACCGAGGAACGCATGCATCACTGTGTCACTGCAACTTAGGATGTCCTTCCATTTCCTGCCCTTCTCCAAACAACAGGTGCGGCAGAATGACAGAAGAGCTAGCTCCCTGTCACACGTCAGGGCAGGGGACAGAACGGCCAGGGAAGGGTGGTCAGGCTTCTGTGCCTACAGGAGGGAAAGGCGGCCCAGCTGCTGTAGCTACTGCTTCTGGAGGGTCCCCACATTCACGATTTCTGGATGAGGGGAAGGAGAATCACAATACTAGAAGTAATTTGGCTGTTAAACACATGTGGCTGACCAGTGAGGTATAACTAGGTTCTCAGACACAGAACCCCACAGAGAGCTGCAGTTCTAACCACTTGAACATGTGCTACAGACAATTGTGAGCTGCCAAGTGGGTGCAGGGAACTGAATCCGGGTCCTCTGGAAGAGCAACTGGTGCTCTTAACCACTGAGACGTCTCTCCAGCCTCCACCCCCCCACAACCCACTTTCTTTTTTTAACTAAAAAGGTTTTATGGAGCTGGAGAGATGACTTAGTGGTTAAGAGCACTTGCTTCTTTTGCAGAGAACCTGAGTACTATGTAGACAAGGCTGGCCACAGAGATCTGCCAGTCTCTGACTTCTGGTCACTGGAATTAAAGGTGGGTGCCACCATATTCAGCCCAGGTACTAGAAATATGAGTTTGCAAACCAGCAGAGCAGGCTCTCACTCTTGCCTACAGCCCATCTCCATTCTTTCCTGGCCACAGGTCCATTGTTAGCTCTTTGGCCACCAGCAATATGGACGGGAACTGTAAATGTCGTATTTACCCAGTATGCCAGGTCCTGGGTCAAGCACTGGGGGAACACAGTATCACTCAAGGACTTAACTTGAAAAGTTACACTTTAGGGGTTCATATGACCATATATATGGTAAAAATGTATACTAGCATAGCAGGAATCTGGTCTGGCCTGGGCTAAGAGGCTTCGTAAGGAACTGGAGTTCTTTTTATTTTTAAAGATTTAGTTATTCATTATGTATACAGTGTTCTGTCTGCATGGTGACTGCAGGCCGGAAGAGGGCACCAGATCTCATTACAGATGGTTGTGAGCCACCATGTGGGTGCTGGGAATTGAATTCAGGACCTCTGGAAGAGCAGCCAGTGCTCTTAACCACTGACTCATCAGAAGAACTGGAGTTCTTGAGATTAAATTATCTGGTTCAGTGTGCTTAGAGAGTGATCTTTTGTTATCGTAATAGCCCATGAGAAAAGAATTTTTTATTTTTATTTTTTGGTTTTTCGAGACAGGGTTTCTCTGTGGCTTTGGAACCTGCGCTGGAGCTAGCTCTTGTAGACCAGGCTGGTCTCAAACTCACAAAGATCCGCCTGCCTCTGCCTCCCAAGTGCTGGGATTAAAGGCGTGCGCCACCACCGCCCGGCTGAGAAAAGAATTAATAAACTTAATGTGTTTATAAAATACACATAGACATACATGTATATATCTAATCTTAATTAGTTTTGTAAACTTTATTCCTTAACAACAACGAAAACTCTTTTAAAGAACACAAACACACCAAAAATAACCAGACCCAAAGTCTACATATCTCAGTGAATTTCTATATATTCTGAAGCATGGAGCTTTACATTGGGTTTTACACTTTCCGTATGGAATATGTTTTTGTGCACTTATCCATCACCAAATATAAAAATATTCTTAGCAGAATTAGAACTAGAAAACAAATAGCTCCTTATCCTCTTTCATAAAACTCAGTTGGGAGCCAGCTGGATGGGTAAGGGGCTGCTGCACACACAAGACCTGAGTGGATTCCCAGCAGCTGTGTGAAAACCAGGCACAAGGAAAAACAAATAACTGAGGATGCAGGGAGTAGACACAGACAGACATATCCCGGGGCTTACTGGCTGGTCAGTCTAGTTGAAATGGAGAACTCCTAGTTCAGTGTCTCAAAAAAATAAAATAGATAGTGCTGGAGAGCCCCAAATCCAATTCCCAGCATCTGCATGGGCCACTCATAACTGCCTGTAACTCCAGCTCCAGGAGGAGCTGATGGGCTTCTTCCCTGGGCACTCAGAGTCACATGTACCCACCAGCCCTGCAAATTAAAAATGAAATTACCCAATATTAAGCTCTAGCCTCTATATGTGGCGTGAAAAGGACATGCATTTCTACATACAGTGTGTACATAAGGACACCACAAATACAAAATCAAAATAAAAAAATACTCTAATGATAAGGAAAAGCAATTCTGCCTATAGCTCAAGACTTAGGAAAAACCCAAGTAACATTCCTGGGCTGATGTGGGATTCCCTTTAGTAAGCTCTGAATACCATTAGTGAATAGAGAAACTGCTTTGGCCTGTTGATAGGGCAGAACTTAGGTAGCAGTGTGTGTGTGGGGGGAACTATACTGAATGCTGGGAGAAAGGAGGCAAAGCAAAGTGAGGAGAAGCCATGTAGTCCCACCAGAGACAGACGAAACTTCACCTGGTAAGTCACAGCCACATGGCAATACACAGATTAATAGAACTGGGTTAAATTAAGATGTAAGAGTTAGCCAATAAGAAGCTAGAGCTAATGGGCCAAGCACTTATTTAATTAATACAGTTTCTGTGATTATTTTGGGGCTCAGCATCGGGGAACAACAGGAGGACTCCTTGCTACACTGGGCCTCAGTCGCCTTTCTTTTTCTTTTGTTTGGGGTACTGGGGATTGAACCCAAAGTCTCTGCACACTAGCTCTACCTGAGCTACACCTCCAAGTCCCAGTGAGCCTCAGATTCAGAGGAAAACCGAGGAGTCAGTCTTTCCTTCCAAGCATAGGTTCAAGGGATCAAATTCCGGTTGTCAGCCTTGGCAGCAAAGTGCCTTGAGCCACTTTTCCTTTCTTTCTTTCTTTCTTTCTTTCTTTTTTCTTTTCTTTTCCTTTCTTTCTTTTTTTCTTTTCTTCTTCTTTCTTTCTCTCTTTTTTTATTTTGGTTTTAGATACAGGGTTTTTCTGTGTAGCTCTGGCTGTCCTGGAACTCACTTTGTAGATCAGGTTGGCCTGGAGCTCACAGAGATCCACCTGTCTCTGCCTCCCAAGTGCTGGGATTAAAGGCGTGCGCCACCACTGCCCAGCTCCTTTTCTTTCTTTTCTTTTCTTTTCTTTTTTAAATATTTATGTATTTACTTATTATATATACAACATTCTGTCTGTGTGTATGTCTGCAGGCCAGAAGAGGGCACCAGACCTCATTATAGATGGTTGTGAGCCACCATGTGGTTGCCGGGAATTGAACTCAGGACCTTTGGAAGAGCAGGCAATGCTCTTAACCACTGAGCCATCTCTCCAGCCCCTCCTTTTCTTTCTTAAACACACAAAAAAAATTTTCATGTATTTCATGCTGCCCTTGACCTCATTATGGAGCCAAAAGCCAAAAACAATTTGATCTTCTAGTCTTCCTGCCCCACTTTCCAAATGCTGGAGTTACAGTATATACATACCACACCACACTTAGTCTTCTGTGGCTCTGGAGACTGAACCCTAGTTTTCTTTTCTTTTTTTTCTTTTTTTTTGGATTTTCAAGACAGGGTTTCTCTGTAGCTTTGGAGCCTGTCCTGAAACTAGCTCTTGTAGACCAGGCTAGCCTCAAACTCACAGAGATCTGCCTGCTTCTACCTCCCAAGTGCTGGGATTAAAGGCGTGTGCCACCACCACCCAGTGAACCCTAGTTTTCATACATGCTAAGTGCTCTACCAACTGAACCACATCTTTTTTTTTTTTAAAAAAATTTATTTATTTATTATGTATAGAGTGTTCTGTCTGCTTGCATGCCTGCAGGCCAGAAGAAGGTACCAGATCTCATTACAGATGGTTGTGAGCCACCATGTGGGTGCTGGGAACTGAACTCAGGACCTCTGGGAGAGCAGTCAGTGCTCTTAACTGCTAAGCCATCTCTCCAGCCCCTGAACCACATCCTTTACACAACAGCAAAGACATTGCTATGGGTCTGTGACCCTTCACCCACAGTGTGCATCAGAACTACCTAGAAAGCTGCTAACCCCAGAGAGGGAGCAAGTCCGGGGGGCTTGAGAAATCACAGTTTGACTCTCGCAACTGCCCCAGGTGACATCGTTTCTTTGGTGGGGCTGTGTGGGGACCCCTGCAGTGTGGGGGAACGGGGAAGCTCTGTCAGCCTCTTCCACAATACTGAGTCAAGGCAGAGCTCTCACTGAGAAAGCGAGAGACGCGCAGGCCTGGCTGTTCTACTTGATGCCGCCGACAGCCAGAGGCATGGTTCTTCTAACAGGCATGAGAAGACTGAGAGGACATCGGGCTGGGTAACCATGTCTTCATGTCTGCAAGTCTATGTCCATGTTGTGTGCCTCACATTACTGTTTTTACCCTCTATACCTTTTACATGCTTACCATATTCCAGAACAACCCAAGGAACATGCCTAGTTACATGGAAGCTTTAGGTAAGTGTGAAAACCTCATGTATGCTCCCGGTCGAAGGGAGCTCAGCTAAAATTAGACTGTCTTGTCTTCTGCCAACTCTAAACAGACTGCAGTGATAAAGCTTGGAACCTTAATTTAAAAAAACATAAAGAAAAAGAGCAAGAGAGATCCAATAACAGAAAGAAAAGAAGCCAGGAGTAGTAGTACACACACACACACACTCCCAGCACTCAGAAGTAGTAGTGCGCACACACACACACACACACACTCCCAGCACTTAGAAGGGTGAGGCAGGATTATGAGTTGGGGGACAGCCTACATAGATAAACTCTTGTTTCAAGATATGTATGATGAAAGAAAAATCTGTCCATAGTTCACAATCAAGAGGAATTCACTAGGAACTGAAGATCAGTTGACGGGGCTACACCCAGCCAGGGTCAGAGGTCCCCAAACCCAGTTTCCCAAGGGAGTGGAAATGTAAGCGAACTGTCCCGTGGTTGGTGTCGGGAAAGCCAGGGCTGACAGACAGCCTTCCTGCTGTCTGGCGGTATGAGATTGCAGCTTGCCAGGAAGGGTGGTGCTCACTACAGTCAAGGGCTGACAAAGCACGGGAAACGGCAGTCTTCTAGACAGCCTCGGCTCCTTCCTGTGGGGCCCTATGCTACAGAATGGCAGAGCACACACGGCCACACACAGCGGTCACAACTGATCCGCAGGGTCCAGGGAATGCTGGCTTCCAGGGGCAGACCTGAGAGTCAACACCTGCACATCTCTAGCTCCTTGACGGGCTGAGAGTCAGCTCAGAGGGCTACTAGTGAACAGGGGGTACAGAAGGTCAAACTATTCTTTCCTCTTGAGAGCTTTTAGAATCAATCTTCAACATCCCTTTCCCGGCCGTGTCCCAGCGATGTCCCACAGCACCGCTACGTGCAGACACAGATAAAGAAGGAATGCCTAGGCTTGTGAGAGGGCAGAGCTGTGGAGGACTGCCCAGAAGGAAACACATTCTGCCTGCTGAGGTCTGAAGGTACCTACCTAGAGCCTTCACAGATATCTGCCGGGTGAGCGGGGGTGGGATGTTGATGCACACCAGGTCTACATCTTGATGCAGCAAGACGTCATCGGTCCGGCTGGTGTAGAAAGTGATGTTCATCTCCTCGGCCAGCTGCTTTGCTTCCTCCTCGGTCTTCCCCCACAGGGCCTCCACAGTGAACCCCTCTGCCCTCAGCAGTGGGACTAGGACCCGGGCTGAGCTGCCAGTCCCAAACACGCCCACTCCTGGCAGCAACTTCATTCTGGCCTCTTCTCAATGACTCATCTCCTTACAAGGGTCTCCAGGATGGAGCTGACCTTCCCATAGTCTCGATCAAACATGGTTCCTAAAACAGTAAGAAACAAACTGGTTAGTGGTGGAGATCATACTCAGTGGAACCTACATTCTTGGATAATTTGAAAGCAATAAGTTCTCGGACCCCAAAGAACAAATGAAGTATTTTTCCAAAATAAAAAGCTAAAGGATTTTGTTCTTTGAACAGTGATGCCACACAGTCACCTGTTAGACACAGAGAAAACAAAACAAAACACACAAATGAAAAGTGGGGGGTCAAATCTGGGCAAGTAATTTAGCCTTCAAGGCTTCAATCACAAAAAAAGGATTCATCTTAAATTTCCTTTTCTTAAAAAGTATTTACTTAATGTGTGTGTGTGTGTGTGTGTGTGTGTGTGTGTACCTGCGTTGATGGATTGCACAGATGCTGGGAACTGAACCCAGGTCCTCCGCAAGAGCAGTGATACTGTGTCATTTCTCCAGCCCTTAAGTTCTTTCTTGCTGCAAACATTTAGTGATTTCACGATATGACAGTGGGGAAAAGTAGCTGAATAAAAAGCAGCAGCTGCAGCACCATGAAGACAAGCACCTGGAGCCTCAGACAGGTGTGTGGTGCATGCGAGGGCAGCCTGGCCTATAGAACGAGAGTCTGTCTCAAAAAAGACTGGAAAAAAAATCAGGAAAAAAATTAAAAAAAGGAAGTCAAGCATGGTGACACACTCCTTTAATCCCAGCACTCAGGAGGCAGAGGTAGGCAGATCTCTGTGAGTTTGAGTCCAGCCTGGTTTACATACAGAGTTCCAGGACACCCAGGGCTATACAGACACCCTGTCTCAAAACAAACCAAACTGGGGGCTGGAGAGATGGCTCAGTGGTTAAGAGCATTGTCTGCTCTTCCAAAGGTCCTGAGTTCAATTCCCAGCAACCACATGGTGGCTTACAACCATCTGTAATGAGATCTGGGGCCCTCTTCTGGCCTGCAGACATACACACAGACAGAATATTGTATACATAATAAATAAATAAATATTAAAAAAAAAACCAAACCAAAACACCAAAAGCAAAACAAAAAGACTGAAAAACAAGGATAGCTAATAAAAATGACAAATTAGATAAATAACACTGGGCACTAAAACCATGCAGCACAGGGCCCTCGACCACCTGAAAGGCATTCACCACATGCTCACTGGGGGTGGAATGGGTAGATATTTGGTTCACAAGGTACCCTGCATCATCCTGTACTGGGGACACTGAACCACTGAAACAAGCATGGCCCCCGCAGTCAGCAACTGCAGAGCCTCCAGGGTTTTTTGTTTTGTTTGTGTGTATGTCATTAGAATATTTGTTTATTTACTTATTTATAGACAGGGTATTGTGCATCCTGGGGTAGCCTCAACCTATGAACCACACCTGGCTTTAGGTGCCAGCGAATGAACCAGACAAAGCTTTCTACCAAGTGAAGGACATTCTCTGCTCTGGTTTGTGCTATCTGTAGTGTCCACTACGGATGTGGAGCCTGGCTGGCCCCGTACACCACCATTGGGATTTTTTTCTTACCCTATTTATTTACTTTAAACACAGGGTCTCACTATGAAGCCTGTGTGCCTGGAATTCAGTACATAGATCAGGCTGCCCTCAAATGTACAGAGATATACCTATCTTTGCCTTTCATGTTGGGACTTAAGGTCTAAGCCACTATGCCTGGCTCTGCAAACCACTGATTAATAAAAGCCAGGGTTAGGGGCTGCAGAAATGGCTCAGCGGTTAAGAGCACTAGCTGTTCTTCCAGAGGACCCAGGATCAATTCCCAGCACCCACATGGCAGCTCACAACTATCTGTTACCCAAGTTCCATAAGATCCGACTCCCTCAAACACCAATGCATATAAAAATTAGAAAAAAAAAAAGCCAGGGGTGTCCATTTTCTCTCTAAAATTATGTCCAGGACAACATATCTCTTCCTATTTCACACTGCACTCCTAACTACTCTAGTCATATATGCTGCATCAATAAATAAATAGCATATGCACACATATATCAATATTTATTTTTTGAAACAGGTTTTTTTCTGTATAGCCCTGGCTGTCCTGGAACTCTATTTATAGACTAGGCTGGCTATATCAGAGATCCATTGGCTTCTGCCTCCCAAGTGTTGGGATTAAAAGGCATGCACCAGCGGTGGCAGCAGTACACACCTTTAATCCCAGCACTTGAGAGGCAGAGACAGGTGGATCTTTGTGAGTTCGAGGCCAGCCTGGTCTATAGAGCTAGTTCCAGGACAGGCTCCAAAGCTACACAGAGAGACGCTAGCTCAAAAAACCAAAAGAAAAAAAAAAAGTATGCACCACTGTCAATGGATATGGATATAAACACACACACACACATTCTTAAAGCACTGGTGGTGTAAAATAACAAATTAGATATTTTTTTTTTACTACTACTGACTCAAGCGAGGTCAGTTTCATTAACACCCATAGAGGGGTCTCTGAGGAAGCTAAATGGCATGAAACTAAGCAAGCTGGATGACTGGATATTTCCTGCTCAAGCAGGAACAGCTAGTTTTCCTGGTTTATTTTGGTGGCTCCTCTTTCTCGCTCCTAAATTTCTTACTCTCAGTCTTAAAATCATTGAATATGCCTTTCCCATTCTCCTGAAGATCTAGACAAATCCAGCCTCATCAAGTTCATGTGCGTTCCAATCACCCCATCTCGTCAGGAATGCAGAGTGCAAGTAATAAGTGATGGGGAGGCAGGGATTCAAAAATCTGACTGCCACTTAGCAGCAGGGTGGCCAAGGAGTTGGTCACTTTCTTTCTCTCCAACTCACCTGCTCTGGGTTTTTGAGACAATGTTTCATACTATAGCTTAGAACTGTGTAACTCAGGCAGACCTCAAACTCCCAGCAATGTGCCTGTCTCAGCTTCCCAGAGCTGCGATTACACGTGTGTGCTTATGTAGACAGAAGGCTCAGCTTTTTTTTTTTTTTTTTTGGATTTTCCAGACAGACAGGGTTTCTCTGTGGCTTTGGAACCTGCACTGGAACAGGCTGGTCTCGAACTCACAAAGATCCGCCTGCCTCTGCCTCCCGAGTGCTGGGATTAAAGGCATGCGCCACCACCGCCCGGCAGCTTTTTTAAAAGGATTATGTACCTTTAGACTTACAGTCTCTGTATGTGTAGAAGAGAGATAAGACATGAACAAAGTACAATGATATATATATATATATATATATATATATGTATATATCAACATACATACATATGTTTGAAAATGCTGTAACTAAGCCGGGCAGTGATGGCACACACCTTTAATCCCAGCACTTGGGAGGCAGAGGCAGGTGGATCTCAGTGAGTTTGAGGCCAGCCTGGTCTACAAAGCGAGTTCCAGGACAGCCAAGACTGCTATAGTGAAATACAGGGTACAGGGACATATATTGAGATTCATTGTTTTATGTTAGCTGGTTTTTAAAGGAAAGAAGGGCTTATTTTGGTTTGCAGTTCTAGGCATCATGGCATAAGACAACAGCTACAGGAGGCGGCTGGCCACATGGAGTCCAGTCAAGGAGCAGAGAGCAACAAAATTATTTTTTTTAGAGATAGGACCACATGTATTTCAAGTTAGCCTTTAACTCACCACGTAGCTGAAGGTGACCTTGAATTCCTGCTACTACTTGCACCTACCAAGTGCACCACCACAATCAGCAACCACAAAGTTGCATGCTTTTCTGAATTTGAATTATTTATATTGTTGCCAGGCTGAGGCACGACTTTAACCTTAGTGCTTGGGAGGCAGAGGCAGGTGGCTCTCTGTGAGTTCAAGGCCAGCCTGGTGTACAGAGCTAGTTCCAGGACAGCTAGGGCTGTTATACAGAGAAACCCTGTCTCAGGAAAAAAAAATTATTATTGTTATATAAGTTTGAATGTAAACATGCACATATCAAGGCATACATGTAGAGGTCAGAGAATAACTGTGGGAGTTAGTTGTCTCCACCATGCGTTCTGGGGACCAAACTGAGGTCATCACACTAGTGCAGCAAGTGCCTATGCCCACTGAGTCATCTCACTGGCCCAAAATTTCATTTTCAAAGAACCAATAGTGATTTCTAATATTCAGAGGCAGCAAAATAAATAAGTAAATAAATAGTAGGGACTATGGAGACAGCTTAGGGTAAGAATGCTTGCAATGTGAACATTAAGACATGAATTCAAATTCCAACACCTATGTTCAAAGCCAAGTATGGCTTTGTAAGCCTACTATCCCGGCAGTTGGGACACAGACGGGTAGTTCCCAAGAACTTGCTGGCCAGTCAGTCTAGCCAGAATGGTAAACTTCTGGTTCAATGAGAGACTTTATCTCACCAGAATAAGGTACAGAGTAATAGAGGAGGCCATCTGGCATCTTTCTCTGGCTCCCAAAGTCACATGCCCAGGTGTGGGCACCACACCCTCCACACACAAACCAAACCAACAGCTCTGCAGGAAAACAAAGGTAACCCTGAGCCGACTGCATGGATACACCCAATCAGGCAGTATTAGCCTGTTTTTAAGTCCACAGAATCTTGTCTTAAAGCTGGGAAAACAGATTTTTTCATAGCTGGCTGTGAGCAGCAGACTTGTGGAAACCGTCACAGCCTACTTGGCTCTTCTGTCGAACATGTGTGGCCTTAGAGCAGCTCGACTCTTATCCTTGGTGATGGGTGAGAGAGCCAGACCAGCCCCTTCTACCGTCTAGCTTGCCTGCCTCCGATCTACCACTCAGCCAACACAATCTGTTCACATATCACATCTTTTGTTTCTTAATTTTATTTATGTGTGTTGGTGTTTTGCCAGTATGTATGTGTGTGTGAGGGTGTCAGATTACCTAAAACTAGAGTTACAGACAGTTGTGAGCTATCATGTGGGTGATGGGAATTGAACCTGGAACCTCTGGAAGAGTAGCCAGTGCTCTTAACCACTGAGCCATCTCTCCAGCCCCCTACGTACTGTATCTTTATGGGAAGTTTAATAGGGTCTGTGGGGCATAAAAACATGAAAACGTGTCCGAAAGGTAGGCAGGAGCCAGAGCTGGCGGCACTAAGTGGTAGTCTAAGGATGGACTCTGGTGGATGGTTATGTTCAGGCCTCCTGGTCTGCCCTCCTGCCTCAGGATCCAGAAGGCCAATCTCCAAGGAGCAAGACTCCAGGTCTTCTGGCTTCCATCTGCGTCACTAGAAGAAATCTGAGAGCTGGAAAGTCAAGGCACTTATCCCATGATCTCTCTTTCTCAAAGATAGGGTTCTAGCAGGATTTATGTTCTTTAACCAAGAATCCTGTTCTAGTCACATCCACTTTTCCTCCATTGTATCTGGAATAGGAGTATGACCAGGTACAGTCAGTCCTGACAGTCTCCTGGTGCTCTTCTATCCATTACAGGGCCATTCATGCAATTGTAAATAATCCCTTTATTCAAGGTCTCTTATTAACCTCTGAGCATACTGGTTGTTTCTTGTAAGCAGCTGAATACCATTAATTTCCTTTTTAAACTTGGCACAAAGATGAAGGCAGAACAGATTTAGGAGACATTGGATAAAAAGAAACAGATACAGGCTAGAGAGATGGCTCAGAGGTTAAGAGCACTGGCTGATCTTCCAGAGGATCTGAGTTAATTCCCAGCAACCACATGGTGGCTCACAACCATCTATAATAAGATCTGGTGCCCTCTTATGGCCTGTAGGGATACATGCAGGCAGAACACTGCATACAGAATAAATAGATCTTAAAAAAACAACTATCTAGTACATGTGTGCACATACACAACTAAGTTTAAAATATATATAGCCAGGCAGTAGTAGCACACACCATTAATCCCAGAACTCAGGAGGCAGAGGCAAGTGAATCTTTTTTGTTTTGTTTTGTTTTTCGAGACAGGGTTTCTCTGTGGCTTTGGAGCCTGCGCTAGAACTAGCTCTTGTAGACCAGGCTGGTCTCGAACTCACAAAGATCCGCCTGCCTCTGCCTCCCAAGTGCTGGGATTAAAGGCGTGCGCCACCACCGCCCGGCGAGGCAAGTGAATCCTGTTCGAGGCAAATTCAATGCCAGCCTAGTTTACAGAGCGAGTTTTCTTGTTGTTGTTGTTGTTGTTTTGGTGTGTGTCGGAGGGCAGGGTTTCTCTGTGTAACCTTGGTTGTCCTGGAACTCACTCTGCAGACCAGGCTGCCCTCAAACTCAGAGATCCACCTGCCTCTGCCTCCCGAGTGGGATTAAGGGTGTACACCACCACTACCTGTATGTGTTTAATCTTTTTCAACAACATACATTTGAATGCCTGAAATTCAGAAACTCAGAAAACTGGTATGAAGCTAGTCACAGTGGCACATGTTATGTAGTTTGGGTTACATGGAAGGCTGAGGTGGAAGAATCATTTCAGCAATGAGTTCAAGGTTAGCCTGGACAACATTGTAAGGAGCCATTGGGGAGGAAGTTGGGGAGAAAATACTGGAAAAAAAGAGGAAGCAACCATTCTGTAGGGGTGAAAATGCAATATGACAGTCACTTTGTTTTCGTTGTTGGTTTGACTTGGTGTTTTAAGACAATCTCGTTCTCTAGCCTAGGCTGGCCTCAAACTTAAGGTGATTCTCCTGCCTCAGCTTCCCAGGTGCTGGAGTTAGAGGTATAGGCCAAAACATCAGGTTGATACAGCCACTTTGAAACACAGTTTGTCATCTTATAAAGTTAAATAAATATATACCTTTTCTGAGCTCACTGTGTGCAGCCTGGGCTGTTTGATGCCCCTTAATCAAGATAATGGAGAAGGTAAAACTATATGGACAAAAATAGATCAGTGGCTGTATGAGGCCAGAGATAAAGCTAAGATATAAAAGAACATAAGGGTGTGTATGTGTTAGTCTATATCTTTTTTTGTTTGTTTGTTTGTTTTTCGAGACAGGGTTTCTCTGTGGCTTTGGAGCCTGTCCTGGAACTAGCTCTTGTAGACCAGGCTGGCCTCGAACTCACAGAGATCCGCCTGCCTCTGCCTCCTGAGTGCTGGGATTAAAGGAGTGCACTACCACCACCTGGCTTTAAAGGGGGTGAATTTTACTGGTACATAAATAATCCTTCGAAAACCGAGGACATAGCCCATTTGATATAGTGTTTGTCTAGTATGCACAAGGCTCTTCCACTCCTGCATCCCCCTGCCCTGCACTGATACAGTGGACATGACTTGGGAAGTAGGAAGATCAGAAGTCCAAAGTCATTACTGGCTATGTTGGGAGTTTAAGGTTATCCTTAATAAACAAACTAAAAATAAATCAATTGCATTTCAACAAACAACAGTTATGTTCTAAGCCTAACTAACTTAAGAAACTATAGTGTCCTAAAAAGAAAGAAACATGAACCAATTCTAATCTGATGCCTGGTTTTATAAATAAAGCTCTATTGAAACACAGTCACACCGACCCATTTACCCATTCTTTTAAATTATTATTTATTTATCTTATGAGCATTTTGCCTGCATATATGCCTGTGCACCATATTCATGCCTGTGAAGGCCAGTAAAAGGTGTCAGATCCCCTGGAACTGGAACTACAGAGGGCTGAATTGAACTGAGTCCTCTGGAACAACAGCCAGTGCTCCTAATCTCTGAGCCATCTCTCCAGCGCCTTGCCCACCCCTCCTCCCACCATTTACCCAATCATTCTATTATTGTTGCTCTAAGTTACAGCAAGCAGTTCAGTAGCAGCAACAGGCCACAAGGGCCCACAAAGCCTAAAATAGTTAAAGCTGGCCTTTTAAACAAAAGATATGCTAACCCATGCCCTATCCATGGGTTTACAGTACAGGACAAAGTCTAGTCATGAAGGTGATGATGACCAGGAAGTCACATATTCTGAGTTGGTGGCAGCTGTCATTCGGCAGCTCACATGAGAGTGAGACCTTAAGTCAGAAGATGCCTGTGAATCCTTCTGTCTATGGTTACGTTAGGTCCCGACACACGAGGTTAAAAGTCAAAATGGATTCATGCTAAAGTTATACCTTTTTCATTCCGGTTACATGTCGCTGAGTTTAAACTAGACTGTTATCTCACTTTCTCAGACATTAGATTAGAGAGGAAGCAGGTAAATTTTCCCAAAAGATCAGTGTCAACTAGCATGACAATAGACTTCTCTGCCTCAATCCTTCTGTAAAAAAGGAAACCCGAAGCTATATGATGGTAGCCAGTTGTGATTACAAAGAAAGTAAAAACTACTTGCTTTTAGTTTGTTTTCTTCAACCTTTTTCTTTTTAATTAAAAACAAAAACAACAAGAAAGAAAAAAGAGTGTGTGGGTGTCTTGCCTGGGTCTATGCACCTGCAGCACCCGCATGCTTAGAGCTGAAGTTAAGAGACAGCTGTGAGCTGCTGCTGCAAACCAAATCCTGGTCCTCTGCAAGAGCAGCCAGTGCTCTTGACCGTGGAGCCGTCTCTCCAGCGCTTTTCAAACTCTAACCAACCTCTGGCTCACTGCTTTAAGGAATGAAGTGTCACCTGGCTCTAGAACTGAAAATAAAGTCACCTGTGAAAGTTAAACTAAATTATTGTAATTCTGTTCTTTATAATGTTGGGGTTGTAATATGTAAAAGGGCTAAATCCTGTATTTCCCATACTTCCTTGCATCTCTATAAGGTATATCTCATGAGATAAACATAGAAGGTCCAAATGTGTGGATTTTTTTCAAGACAGGGTTTCTCTGTGTAACAGCCCTAGCTGTTCTGGAACTCACTCTGTAGACCAGGCTAGACCTTGAACTCAGAAATCCACCTGCTTCTGCCTCCACAACTTGTGGATTTTTTTTTTTTAAAGAAACAGAAATAGGAGGTCTACAGTAAAGGCTCAGAAGTCAAGAGCACTTGGTCTTATTGCTCGGAGAATACCTGATCACGCAACAGCTTCCTGCAGCATAATGAGACACTGTCTACAGCCGCGGGGAATACCATGTCACGACAAGACAGGCACTTCAGCAAATCTATTTTAAGGTGTGACAGGGCACAGTGGCATATGCCTGTAGTCACGGAGCTCAAGTGGAGACTTCAGTGTTCAAGGCCAGAGCAGCTACATGTTAAAGTCAGGCTGGGCTAGAAGAGCCCCCCCACACACACAATATACTAAGCAGATACTTGTACATAGCACAGGAAAACACCACCAACCACAGGGCTGGAGGCGGCACCTGAATGGGGAGCTACAGAGATAAGAAAGCCCTCCAGCTCGTTCATAGCGAGCCTCCTCTTAAACGGCAGCCCACTTCTGTCTCTCAGGACATTTTAGTCAGAGGTTCCTTCCTTCCTTCTTTCCCTCCCTCCTTTCTTCTTTCCTTCCTCTCTCTTTTTGAGACAAGAATCTAACTCATGGCAACTCATCTGCCTCAGTCTCTTGTGTGCTGGGATTGCAGGCCTGAGCTACCATACTCAGCCTGAGCTCTTAAGATGGACCTACATTCTCAGGAATCCTCCCCCTTAAGAACACCCATGAGTGTCGTAGGCCGTGGGCACTCAATCACGACCCACGCTGACTTTGGGTTAGCTATACTGTTGGAGAGCCAGTTAGACATCTGCAGGATGAAAAGACATTAGGACGGATTTCTCAGTCAAGAGCTTGTAAGTCCAGAGTGAAAGAGCAGGATTCAGTAACTGGACAGGGCAATGGGACCTGAGTCGCATTGGCCCTGGGAAGAGACATTGTATGCTAAACTGCCTGGAAGGCTGTTAACTGATAACCAAACCCAGTTCCAGAAGTGTACAGGCTGCCAAGGAGAGCATGAAAGCAGATCAGCATAAAATCAAACATTAAAAAACTGAGCTTTTTGTCTGTTTGCTAGTTTTTTTTTTTTAGGGGTCTTTTTGTTTGTAATTGAGCTGCACAGTTCTAAAGTATGACCTCTGCAGATGATGAAATCTACTGCAATATCACAGGGCTGGGCTCGCCTGGGGAAACCTTTAAGACTGCTACCCAGCAGAAGGCTTCCTGATGAAGAACAAGTACATACCACTGGCCGAGAGGTTTTCAATGACCCTCAGAAAAGCTGTCTGTCCTTATAAAACTTGCCTAAACTATGGGGAGAATGCCCCTTTGCCCACTGTCCACTCTCATCCCCTGAGAGTATTTGGTTTTTTATTACTCTGTAATAAAATGCCTGTCTTCTACACTACATTCTGTGTTTCCTCTGAATTCTTACAATGGTCAAAAGGACCAGGGAAGTAAGGGGAGTCCAGACAGAAATCTCAATGATAACACTGTTTGGCCAACAGCGGTATGACATAAGCTTGAAAAACACTGTTGTTAAGGGAGGTCTTACTACTAAGATGTCTGGGGCCATCAGATAAGCTCAAAGCCATTTTTTGGGATCATGAGAGATGTGACCAAATTATTCCCACTACCTCATCTGACACTGAGCCAACCGCCAGTTGATTATGCCAGGCCATCAGGTTCCATCTGAACTGACTTAGACCAGACCACCCCAGGAAGCATGAGAAATACACATTTGTCTTAAGTTCTTGGATTTTGAGGCTGTTGTTATACAGTAAGAAATTACTTAATATACTTCCTATTAACTAAACTCCTACAATCCTCACAGGCTCCGGCCCACAGTCCAGCCTGCTCTGGTCTGTACACTTGGATGCCTCCAATCTGTATCAGTCTTGGAGACTGAACTCAGGGTTTCACTAAGCATTCTACCAGCCGACGTATATTTTATTCTGTCATGTTGGGAAACCAATCCATGGTCTTACACATGCCAGGCAAGAACACTAAATTACATCTGTGCTGTGGGAGATTAAGCCCTCTTGCTTTCAGCCAATGGCTTCTAAGATACCCGCCCAATGTGGGGCGTGGTTTTCATTTTAAAAAAAAAGCCACAGCCGCTCTCCGAGACAACTTGCTTCCGGCTTCCATGCTGACTGCTAGACTCGGTTTCCTGTTTAAGACCAGAGGAACGTGATTTGGGACATTGATCTGTAAGTTTTATCCCCTCCAATAAAATACCCCTTTTTTAATCAAATTGGTGTAATATTGTCCTGCGACAATACATCTGGAGTCTTTTTTTCCCCTCATTTTTTAAAAGATTTATTTTATGTGTATGAATTTTTGCCTGCATGTATATATGTGTGTCAGGTGCATGCCTGGTGCCCACAGGGGTCAAAAGGAGGAGTTGGATTCCCTGGAACTGGAGTCACAGATGACAGTGAGGCACCATATGGGTGCTGTGAACTGAACCCAGGTCCTCTGCAAGAACAACCAGTGCTCCTAACAGCTGAGCTGTCTCTCCAACCCTAGAACAGTAAAAGTTAAAAAATAATAACGATAAGGCTTGAAACACTTGATTATCTGCATGAGACTGGGTTCAATTCTGAGCAAAGCGACAATCCCAAAGTGTGCAGACAGACAAGCCTTACAGTAACTGTTGCCCAACAGTGCCAGCGGTGGGAGACAAGGTTAGAGCGACTTAACCAGGAAAGTGCCCAGGGAAACATGCCAAAGGGCTACACAGCAATGTCTGTCTTGAGATCCTATAGTTACATGGTGATATATATGAGTGTCAAAACTGAAATTGAGTACTTGAGAGTTGAGTGTTTAACTGAATGTGGATTAAATCTTGATTTTAATCTTGAACATGTGGTACTGGGATTACAGGTGTGTGCCTCTGTAACAGCTGGCTCCTATCTTTTTTTTTTAAAAGATTTATTTATTTATTATGTATACAACATTCCTTCCATGTATGCTTGCAGGCCAGAAGAGGGCACCAGATCTCATTATAGATGGCTGTGAGCCACCATGTGGTTGCTGGGAATTGAACTCAGGACCTCTGGAAGAGCAGTCAGTGCTCTTAACCTCTGAGCCATCTCTCCAGCCCGCTGGCTCCTATCTTTACTGTTGGCATTCGTAAGTCTCTCTAACAGCTGGCTCCTGTCTGTACTGTTGGCACTCATAAGCAGGGATCTAAGGGGGTAGAGCAACCTGCTTACCCTTTGCAATTCTGACACGTAATCAAGCTAAATGGGCATGGAATTAAAAATTAATTCCTATAAAACAAAGAAAATGCCATGGAAGCTAACTTGATCAGCATAGAGACAAAGAGAACAGACTTTCTACAAAAATGACTTCTAGCTGGAACCAGTATCTAGGGTCTCAGTGAACGCTAAGCTGACTGGCCTATCAGAACAAAGCTCTGCATTCGGAAGTGTGACCCAGGGCCCATTGGCAGGAGACAGACCCTCTATCCCATTCTAAAACAGTGTGACATTAGCTGAGCTAATTATAAGCTGTTTAAGGTGCTTTGTATAAAATGACACCTGTAATTTATGCAAACAGACTCACTAAAACACAGGCCACAGGCCAGGATCAGGCAAAGAACGAGATACTTTGGTAAACAAAAACCAGACACAGCTTCTGCTCTTACACAGTGTACCGCTTACAGGAGTGGGGCAACAACCGAGCAACCACATTAGCATGTCAGGACAATCTAAGGCAAGTGCTATAAAGAAAACAAGGTACAACAGGATTACAACTGCTGTCATATAAAGAAGGATTAAATGAGTGAGCCATGGGGGCGCTGCATACCTTTAACACCAAGGCTTGGGAGGTAAGGCAGGGGACTGAAAGAGTTCAAGGACAATCTAAGCTACCAGGTGAGCCTTTCTTGAAAAGAAAACAGGAAAGGACATTGATGATATTGATGTTATACATTTTTTTAAAATTTATTTATTATGTATATAGTGTTCTGTCTACATGTATGCTTGCTGGTCAGGAGAGGGTGCCAAATCTTATTACAGATGGTTGTGAGCCACCATGTGGTTGCTGGGAATTGAGCTCAGGACCTCTGGAAGAGCAGTCAGTGCTCTTAACCACTGAGCCATCTCACCAGCCCCTATGTTAAACATTTTAAGTTCCATAAGAGAAAGGCACCATCTACATGGGTTTGGAAGTGATGAAAAACTCCGATCCTGGCATTCCAGTGAATAAACAAGCACAGTAGTTCAATGCCATTAAAATGCTGGATTCAAGCCCAGTATGGACATACGGACACACACTGACACACACTCACACATGCAAATCTTTATTCCCCACACTAATGTGGTACGGACATACCGACACACCGACACACACTGACACACACTCACACATGCACATCTTTATTCCCCACACTAACGTGGTACTGGCAGGCCGATTTCTGTGAGTTCCAGGCCAGCCTGGTCTACATAGTGAGACTGTCTTTAAAAAAAAAAAAAAAAGGTGCCGGGTGGTGGTGGCACATGCCTTTAATCCCAGCACTAGGGAAGCGGAAGCAGGCAGATCTCTGTGAGTTTGAGGCCAGCCTGGTCTACAGAGCAAGTTTCAGGACAGGCTCCAAAGCTACACAGAGAAACCCTGTCTCCAAAAAAAATCCAATCCAATACAAACCAAAACAAAACAAAAACCAAAAAGTCTAGTTTGGAGGTGGGGAGATGGCTCAGTGGTCAAAGCTTCTGCCATATAATCATGAGGACCTGGACTTGAGTTCAGATCCCAGAACCCATATTTAAGCTGGTCGTGATAGTATTATAATTCTAGAACTCCTATGGGGTGACAGGAGGCAGAGACAAGAGAATCTTCAGAAGTTTGTGGGCCAACTAGGCTGGCATCTGTAATAGTGAACAAGCTAAGCTGTCTCAAAATGGAAGGCAAGAACCAAGGATATCCTCTGACCTCCATGTGTACCATGGCCCTCACATACACTTCACACACACGCACACTGGGCAGCCTAACCTGCTAGGTGAGTTCAGGTCAGTGGGAGACCCTGTCTGAAACTAAGGTAGAAGACATTGGAGAAACGATATTGCTAATTACAGGGGCCAATTGCCATGCTCACCCCACTTCCATCTGTCTGTAACGTCTGATGGTCTTTCCCACCCTCCATAACAGATTTCTTTTCTTGGCTTCCAGAACACAAATGCCTGCTGATTTGGCTCCCATTTCTCTAGCCACTTCTCAGACCCTTCCTGCTAGTTTCTCCTGATAACCAATGTAACTAACTATCCAGCCCATTTCTCTTTTCTATTTATACTCCCTTGATGAGTCTACCAAGTCTCATGACTTTAAATACCATCTATTCCCTAGTGACTCCTAAAGTCGTCAGCTAGAGCCTTTCGCTTGGGGTCCAGACCAGTATAATCAACTACCTATCTGACATCTCCACTTGGATGCTGCATCTGAAACTTAAAGCATATACAACACAGTTTCTAATCAATCATCACTGAATTTGGGAACATAAATCTTCCAATGGCTCAAGCCAAAACCTGGGAGTTATCTTTGCTTCCTTCCCACACTTGATATCTGATCCATCAACAAACCTTTTGCCAACTCTCTGCCTTCTGACTTCATCCTGAATCTAAGTACTTTGCATTTTCTGTCACCATCACCCAAGTTCAGGTGCCCACTCCTCCTACATTACTGCAACAGCCTAACTGGTTCCCAGCTTCTACTCTGTCTCCCCATGTTACACCCCCAATCTACTCTCATGGCACCAAGAGTGACCCGATTAAAGTGTAATTCAGATCAAATTACGTGTCCAAACTTTTTCTCGTGTGGAGTAAGAATGAATTCTTCCACTGACCTACAAAGCCCTACACCTTTCCTGCCGCCTACTTTCCCGTTCTGACCTCATTTACCAAGCCAGATACAACGTTCGCTGCTGTTTGCAGCTCACACAAGCCGGGGGGCTCCTGTCTCAGGACCATTTCACTTGAGATTTGCTCTGTTCTATAGAAATTCACTTATCTTCCCTTCCTTTCAGGCCTCTACTCCTATATGGTCTTTTTCCCCTTTGTATTTCTTTAGTGCTGGGGAACTGGCCTGAAGCCCCATACACGATAGGCAAGTGTTCTATTAATGATCTGTTTCCTAAGATTTTAAACACAGTCCTATAAGAACAGGCTTATGGTTATATTGTTGCTGCTATTATTTTATCTGCCAACCTATTAGAATTTATGCTCGCTGGGAACAAGGAATTTGGAGGGCCTGGAGCAGTCTGTTTTTTCCAATGTTTTATCACTGATACTTAATATATAATAAATGTTTAATAAATATGCTCTGGAAAAAAAGAGAAAAAGATTTCAGACCTTGCTCCCACATAGTCAAGAAACCAAGACACATTTACTGAGCTAATAAAAAAATTTATTATCTACAATTTTGGCTAGAGAAATGGCTCACTGGTTAAGGGCACTTGTAAAGGGCCTGGGCTCAACTCCACATGGTAGCTGTCTGTAATTCCAGTTCCAGGGGATCTGACAATGCCCTCTTTTAAAGTCCTAGGGCAGCAGGCATGCAACCTGGTGAACATACATACATGCACACAAAATACTTGCACATATGAAATGAATAAATACAGTCAGGTGTGGCAGTACGCAGGAGACAGAGGAAAGAGGATCTTTGAGAATTCCAGGGCCTGATCTATATAGGAGAGGCTAGCCAGGGTTCCTTAGTGAGACCGTGTCTCAAAAACAAACAAAACGACAACAAAAACCCAAGTTTAAAAAAAATTAAAAACAATGTATATAGAGATAGGCATAGTCATTCATCCATGTAATCATAGTACTTGAGAAGCTGAGGCAGGAGGATTCTGAATTCCAGTCCAGCCTAGGCTACATATTGAGACCCTATCAAAAAACCAAAGATAAACAAAAGAAAAGCTGCATATAATACAGTAGGGTCATGGGATATGCACACAAATGTAGTAATCAGATCTCCAGCTACAAAGTTAGGTATGAGGCCGCTACTCAGTTGGCAGAGCCCCTGAGCAGTGTGCATGAAGCATGGTTCTACTTCTACCTAACACTGCATAAAAACAAGGTGTGGTGGCTTAATTCTAGAACTTAGGAGATAGAGACCCTTGCCAACATAGTGTGTTCTAGGCAGCCTGGACTGCATGAGACCCTGCCTTAAAAAAAAAAAAAAAAAAAAAAAAAAAAAAAAAGAGGGGAGATAGGGAGAAAGAGAAGGAAGGAGAGGTAGTGAGGGAAGAGGGAGAGGGAAAGGGAGATTTGTGCAGCAGTTCATGCTTGTAACCCAAATGCTCAATGCCACGATAAATCCCTGTTTCAAACAAAACAAGGCAAACAGCTTGGTCAGTAAAGTACTCGCTGCATAACTATGAGGACGTGTGTTTAGTTCTCCAATATCCATGTAAAAGCTAGGGGGTGCTACTATGCCCCCATGTTAGTCCCAGTGCCGAAAAACCAAAGACAGGAAGGCCCTGGGCTTGCTGGCCAGCTATAGTCTAGCCAACTTTGTGAAACTGAGATTCAGTGAGAGACTTTGTCTCAAAAATAAAGTGGAAACTAAATGAGGAGACCTGCTGTGATCAACCTCCGGCCTCCATGCATGCATATCCACAT
The DNA here is from genome assembly GCA_028555095.1 of Dicrostonyx torquatus. Classification (NCBI taxonomy): domain Eukaryota; kingdom Metazoa; phylum Chordata; class Mammalia; order Rodentia; family Cricetidae; genus Dicrostonyx; species Dicrostonyx torquatus. The sequence continues at coordinate 1,047,916 of JAQHUG010000397.1, read as the reverse complement.
GCACATGTGCGCGCGCGCGCACACACACACACACACACACACGTATATACACAACACACAAACATATCCACATGCACACACACATGTATATACACAACACACAAACATATCCACATGTATACACACATGTATATACACAACACACAAACATACCCACATGTATACACACACACAAACATATCCACATGCATACACACAACACAGAAACATATCCACATGTACACAAACACATTCACATATATACACATACACAAACATATCCACAAGTACACACACAGACAAACATGCACATATATATACATAGACAAATATATCCACATGTACACAGACACAGACACACACAGAGTTTATGTCCTCAGCTTGAGTAGTCTGGAACAGAATCTAGTTTAGTGTTCAGGAAAGAAAACAAGCATCAGGCCGGGCGGTGGCGGCGCACGCCTTTAATCCCAGCACTCAGGAGGCAAAGACAGGCGGATCATTGTGAGTTCGAGACCAGCCTGGTCTACAAGAGCTAGTTCCAGGATAGGCTCCAAAGCCACAGAGAAACCCTGTCTCAAAAAAAAAAAAAAAAAAAAAAAAAGAAAGAAAAAGAAAACAAGCATCAGATGACAGCAAAGTGAAGACTAAGAAGAGGAGCTGACCCCCACACCACCCCCTATCTTATGTTGCAATATGAGCTCTCAAGAGCGTGCCCTTCATCCAGAACCACTTCTACAACTCTGACCCCTCCTTCACAGCACATGAGCCACACCACCTTAGCCCTCCTTGCAGTTAAGTTCCCTTCTCCTACCAGAAAAGAACACCGTATGTCAAAGCTTGGAGGACAACAGTAGACAGCCTGGAGGTTATGTTCAAAGGCCACAGACCAAAATAAAAGGGAGGAAAGTAACAGAGGACTCAGACAAATGCTAATGATTCAAATTTAACCAGTTTAAAAGAAACATGGCAACAGCAAAGCCTCTCTGCCCCACAACAGTCTGTCACCACTCCCCAACAACTGGACATCCTGGTGTCATTTGAATTCACGACTACTTTGACCTCAAAGGTACCCAGTACTTTTCCTAGTCCTGAACATTTTTCCTAGTCCTGAAGCACCCCTAAGGCCCCAAATTTCTTGACAATGCTCACACACAGCTACTCAGTGGGGCAGGACACTTCCCATCTCTCTGCCACTTGGTCTAATAGGTGCATGACCCAGGCTAGCCACTATCTTCTCGTCTCCTTCGGTCCAGGTCACTTACTCTGCCTGTAAAACTGTTCTCTAACCCTTCAGAACAGTCAGCTCTTCACTGAAGCACCACCTCCTCGGAGAGCCTGTGTCCTTGGCTGGAAGGAGTTCAGCTTAGCGTTCCCACGGCACCCTGGGCTTTGGCTCTCTTAGAGCTCCCGCATCAATCAGTCAGAATGGCAGGATGCGGCTTTGCTCACACTCTGCTACATCTCTAAAAAAACAGCTCAGCTTCTGACAAGGAGTGGAGGCTGCAGAAAGACCCAGTCACTGAACAAATGTGAGATAAGGAAATCAAATCAGCCTGTGAGGGCGAAACACTGATGCTCTTAATTTCTTCTTTGTCTTTTCGACTTTAGATAAATGATTATTTTTAAATCTTAAGAGTGTGAACTGAGCCGGGCGGTGGTGGTACAAGCCTTTAATCCCAGCACTTGGAAGGCAGAGGTAGAGAGAGGCGGATCTCTGGGCTGGGGAGATGGCTCAGTGGGTAACGGTGCTTGTCACCACGTCTGACAACCTGAGTTCAACCCCTGGAGCCCACATGGCCGAAGAGGAGAACTGAAAAGTTATGTTCTAACATCCACATAAAAATATGACATGTGCCGCGCAGTGGTGGCGATGCCTTTAATCCCAGCACTCAGGAGGCAGAGGCAGGGGGATCACTGTGAGTTCAAGGCCAGCCTGATCCACACAAATAAATCCTGTCTCTGAGAAACTAAAAAAGAAAGAGATGAAGCTGGCTATGGTGATGCACAGCTATAATCCCAGCCCTTGGGAGGCTGAGGCAAGAGAATCACTGAGTCTTAGGTCAGTCTTTGCCACACAGCAAAACCAGATTAGAAGTAGAAGAGGAGGAGGAGTAGAAAAAGCCAGGCTGATCTCTGTGAGTTCAAGGCCAGCCTGGTGTACAGAGCGAGTTCCAGGACAGCCAGGATTACACAGAGAAACCCTGTCAAGAAAAAATAAACAAACAAAAAAACCTAAACAACAACAAATAAAACACACACACATCCACACAAAGGAGAAGTCTGGTATGGTGGCGCACACCTTTGATCCCAGCATTTGGGCAAAGAGGCAGGCTGAGACCAGCCAGAGCAACACAGAGAACCAGTACAAAAAAACATAACCAAAACAAACAAACAAACAAAAAACCCAACCAATAACAACAACAACAACAAAAAGAGAGAGGCTGGTGAGATGGCTCAGGGCTTGGTGGCACTTGCTGACAAGTATGACAATCTAGTTTGCTATCTGGGACTTGCATGACAGAAAAACAAGACATGCACCTCTCACCACAACATATGTGCAGGCACAGACAGACAGAAATACAAACACACAGAAACAAAACAAAACCCAGAAGCAAAAGGGAAGGGAAGGATGAGGAAGGAGGAGGGAGTGGAAAAGAACTGGGAAGGGAAGGAAGGTGAAGAGTTAGGAAACAGGTATTGACTCTTACCAATTTGTTTCCATAAATACTATCTATGTGAACAGTGCCTGCACTGAGTCTATGACATGGTCACATATTTCTGCCTTCCCAGTGGAAGCAAAATCAAAAGCAGGACAAAGGAAAGAGATGCTAACCCTCCACCAGCTGTGGCGGTGACAGGGCAGTCACTTGCTAGGCAACTTCCACCTCAGAGCATAGAGACACCAACTCTCCACTCCACTCCTCTGTACACAGGACACCAATGACCAGCCCAATGACCTAGTTTGTGAAGCATGAACACCCTATGCGCCAAGGGTCAGCTAACTGGGCCATAAAGGAGAAGTAAATGGAACACCCACAGATGCATTTAGTTTGCTATTAGGTTACAAAGCTTCAACTGGTAATAAAAGCATTTCTCTGCCAGATCTATCAGATCTTTATTGGTTTGTTTGTTTCTTTTTTGTTTTAGTTTTTTGAGACAGGGTTTCTCTGTGTAACAGTCCTGGCTGTCCTGGGACTCACTTTGTAGACCTGGCTGGCCTGGAACTCAGAGATCCGCCTGCCTCCTGGGAGCTGGGATCAAAGATGTGAGCCACCACTCCTGGCTACTGTTTAAGTCACATTTATTAATTTGTTTGTTTGTGCACTTGTGAAGGTAGAGACAACTACAGGTGTTGGTTCTCTCCTACTATGGAGGTTCTAGGACTCAGACTCAGGTTGCAGGCTAGCAACAGTGCCTTTACCTGCTGAGCCGTCTAACTGGCTCTTTAAAATATATCCAGAATAAGCTGGGCATGGTGCACATGACTGTAATCCCAGTACTCAGGAGACAAAGGCTAGAGAATTAACTGCCAGGAGTCTGAGGCCAGGTGGGTTACATACCAACTATCAGACCAGCTTGGGCAACAGAGTAAGATCCTGTCTTAAGGCATGTGCGTGCGCGCCTCACTAGGCACACACACACACACACACACACACACACACACACACACGTGCGCGCGCGCATGAAGACAGACACACACAGACATGCATACAAACATGAATACAAACACAAAGACACGCACAGACATGAAGACAGACAGACACACAAAGACATGACATGAAGACACAGACACACTCACAGATATACACACACAGACACGCACACAGATACACACAGGCATGAAGGCAGACACACACATAGACACGAACACAGACATGAAGACAGACAGACAGATAGACACACACACATACAGCAGCAGGAGGGACTAGGGATGTAGTTCAGTTGGTTCAGTAATTACCTAGCATGTTTGAAACCCTGGGTCAGAATCCTAGTACTCCACAAACCCTATTTTGTGACATGGCCCACATCTGTAACCACAGCTCCCATGAGATGGAGGCAAGTAGATCAAAAGTTCATCAAAAGCTGGTTATAGCAAACATGAAGACAACTTGGGTAATAGGAGGCACTTTCTCCAAAAAAAGAGACAGTAACAGTTTTTTTTCTGATATTGCTCCAATAGTGAGTACCAGGCTGACACCAGCCTAGGAACATTCTCAGCCCTTTCTCTCTGAGCAATTTAATCTAATCCCTCAATTTCATCATGACTTCCACAAAGTCTCCAGCCCTGGAAACACAGCTCCAGCTCCACCGCAGGCTCCAGTCTTCTAAGGATCTGCTGGAAATTCCCTCTGGCTGTCTCCCAGCTGTCTCCAACTGGAATTCCTCCTCCCTCAAACTCGAAGCTCCTCCTGTGCCCCCTCCCCGACAACAACACAGTTGCCAGAGTTCTTTCCTCATTCATGTCCTACCATTTTTAATCACAAGGAGTCAGGCATGTCAGAACCTGGGGCACACAGGAGTGATTCAAACAGGCCTCGTCCCTGGAGCTCAGTTTCCATTTCTTGCTTGGCCCTAGCCGAACAGAGATGATCTGGGAACCTGACTGTGGCAAGCCACATGGTAACAAACACTGGTTTATCTTTAAGGCACTGAGGGCAAACTCTCCAGCAATGCACTTGTCTCACCAACCCTAGTCACGAGTATGTCACAGAGTTTGGGTTTACTTGTGGTGCCAAAAACAAGGTGAGTTTTCACTTATGATGCTTTTCAATGTACAAACTTGGGGTTTTCACTTTTTTGTTTTGTTTTTGCTTTTGAGACAAAATCTCAATACATAGCTTTGGCCTGAAGCTCACTAGAGCAGGCTGGCCTTGAACTCAGAGATCCTCCAGCCTCAGCCTCCTAACTGCTGGATTACAGGCAGGAGTCACCACATCCACTTCTGGTGTACTTGTACGCAGAACTCTGCATCAGTAGCTCAGTGGGTAAAAGCACTCTCTCATACAGATCTGAGTTGCAGCCCCAGAACCAACATGGCAGGAGAGACTGTCAGGTCCAAAAGGCTATCCATGATGCCTATTAGCATGGCAAAAGCACATGCTGGCCTCCAGTGCTTCTCAGCTCTTCTCACCCCTAAATTTCTCCAGCTCCTGGGCTTCCCTTCCCCAGATTCTCATTCCCTTACAACCTTATTACGCATCTCTTTTTCTTCCTCGTTTGGCCCCCTCTCTCTTGGTCTCCTTTACCTGAACCCTTTTTTCCTCCTCTCTGGCTCTACCTCCCTCTCCTCTTTCTCATGGCCAGGTCCAGTCTGCTGGCCACGTTTAATTTACTGCTTTCTCTCTATGCTCTGGACTCTTTCAGATACCTCTGGCTGTACTCTCCCTCAGGTCTACAATAAAAACCTTCTCTTCAGCTATACCTCGGAACTGTCGTGTCCTGAGTATATACATCTGGTGCCAAAACCCTCTTTATACAAGAACCAACTCCCACACGTTGTCCTCTGACCTCCACACTTGCACTGTGGCACACGCATGCCCCAGAGGCACACACGTGCACACGAATAAAGTAAATAAGAAAAATCTGCTTACTAGCAGGACCATAGCTACACTTAGAGCTAGCCTCTAGCTCAGCAGTCCTCAACCTGTGGGTCACAACCCCTGTAGGAAGTCTAACGACCCTTTCACAGGGTTGCCTAGCAGATATCTTGTATATCAGATAATATATTACCGATTCTTTTGTTTTGTTTTGTTTTGAAGACAGGGTTTCTCTGTAGCTTTGGAGACTGTTCTGGAACTCACACTATAGACCAGGCTGGCCTTGAACTCACAGAGATCCACCTGCTTCTGCCTCTGCCTCCGAAGTGCTGGAATTAAAGGCATGTGCCACCCTCCCACCCCCCAGAATATTATGATTCATAACAGTAGCAAAATTATAATTAGGAAGTAGCAATGAAAATAATTTTATGCCTGGGGGTCCCCACAACATGAGGAACGGTATTAAAGGCTTATGGCATTAGGGAGGTTGAGAACCACTGCTCTAGATATTAGCTAGATGACACCTAGTTAACCAATGTAGTCACATTTTTTTCTTTTTGCCATACTACCCCTTCTTATTTGGTTGCTATGTAATGAGGGCCAGCTGTAAAACACAGGTTACATACAGGACGTGCCTAACTGAAAATACTCATTCATTTAAGGATTGCAGGATTTTCTGTGCCTGTTTAAATGATGTTTTGTCCACTATTGAGACTCTACACTCCTTCAGGAAAAAAAAACATGTTTTCATTATTAACCAGATACTAAGTCCCCAGAACTTCATACTTACAAATACATTGCAGAGAATAGTTCTTTATAATCTGGTAATTACTGAGATGCATTTAAATGTATTCTGGATAGCAATCAATATATTAGGAAATATTAGAAACCCTAAACATTGCCAGGCAGTGGTGGCACACACCTTTAATCCCAGTACTCGGGAGGCAGAGACAGGTGGATTTCTGTTAAAGTCCAGCCTGGTCTACAGAGTGAGTCTACAGGCTCCAAAGCTACAGAGAAACCCTGTCTCAACACCCCTCCCCCCAAAAAAAAGAAAAGAAAAAAAAGAAAGAAACCCTAAGCATTGACAGAATAGACTGATTTTAAAATAAACAGCATATTTTAAAATAAACAGCATGTAGGCTGGCTAGTTTTACAGCAACTTGACAGGCTTGAGAGATGGACCCTGAACTGAGAAAAATGTCTTCATATGATGGGGTTGTAGACAAGACTTTGGGGCATTTTCTTAAGTACTGACTGATGAGGGAGGAACCAGCCCACTGTGGGTGGGACCAGGCTGGGCTGGAGAACCTGGGTTCTATAAGAAAGCAGCAGGTTGAGCAAGTTGGTAAGCAGCACACATCCATGGCTTCTGCATCACCTCCTGCCTTCAGGTTCCTGTCTTGACTTCCTCCAATGATAAACAGAGATGTGGAAGTGTAAGACAAATAAACCCTTTCCTCCCCAAGTTGCTCTTGATCATGGTTTTTCATCAGAGCTATAGCAACCCTGACTGAGACAGCATGATCAGGATCAAGCCCAGCAGGACGGTTCAGTGGGTAAAACAGCGCTGCACAGCCTGACGAGCTCAGTCCAGTTCCTAAGACCGACACAAAGGCAGAAGGATAGAACCAACTCCAGAAAGCTGTCTCTGACTTTCACATGCCATGTGTGTGCCCATACACTAACATCTCTCTCTCTCTCTCTCTCTCTCTCTCACACACACACACACACACACACACACACACACACACACACGCACACACACTTTTTAAAATATTTATATCCAACAAAATTATTCTGAAAGTTACATCATATAAGGAAACAATATATTTAAGTATTTATTCCACTGCCCCCAAACTGCATCTCCTGAACACTACACACAGGAATATAAACACAAAGACTAAAAAGAAACAGGCAGTACAGTTTGACCCCTTCTCCGTGACAATCCGAGAAAACCTAGCAGGTCAAATGTACCAACTCACCAGGTCCCTAGAGCTCAAATGTGCTCCCTTCAGAAATCATCATTTTCTAGCATGTGCCGCCATGGGGCTGCAGAAGCCACTATCACAGGGATTATCCTCTGCTTTGGAAAGCTGTCTAACCATGAGAACCAAAGAGGTACTGGGATGGTACAGCTCAGTTTAAAGCACTTGCCTGGCATGTACAGTGTCCAGTACCCTAGAAAACAAAACAAAACCCACAGATCTGTGTGGTGGCGCACAACTTTCATCCCAGCACTCAGGAGGCAGAGACAGGAGGATCTCTGGAAATTCTGAGGCCAACCTGGTCTACAGAGTGAGTCCCAGAACAGTCAGGGCTACAAAAACCAAAAGAAAAAATAGTATGGGAAGTCTGATTTTTTTTTCTCAATATCTTTTATTATAACTTTCATAACTTCAATGTTTTTTTTCCCTTTTTCAATGGTCCTGGGACTGAATCCAGGACATATATATATGAGGCAAGCGCTGTCTCTGAACTTCAGGACATGCACACCTAGGCAAGCGCTGTCTCTCAATCCAGGACATGCATGCACACCCTCCTTCCTTTTTCTGAGACAGAGTCTCACCTATGCAGCTCTGGCTGTCCTGGAACTCACAAAGATCCACCTGCCTCTGCCTCCCAGGCACTGCTCAGCCTGGCTGACTGCTATTTTACCTGCTATCCTCTCTGTCTCAGCTTCATCTTACCAGATGGCACTGCATGCCCCCTTTATTCACCAGCAGGAAAACCAGAAAGGCAGTTCAGTGAAAGTAGATGCTGTCAGTATTGCTGGTTTATCTGGCAAGGGCTCCTTGCAGTTGAACTGTCAAACACTAGTGATTACTTTATTGCAGGTCAGACTTGATAGCTGCCCTCAGTTACCCTGAAAATGGAGTGAACCCTAAGCAATTATTTGCCAAAGGTTTCATTGGCATAGTAATTTAGAAACACCTGGAGAGTCTCCTTAAGTCCACCTTTCTCTGGAAAAAAAAAAAAAGAGAGAGAGAGAGAGAGAGAGAGAGAGAGAGAGAGAGTCTGATTGTAGAACAAAAAAACAAAAACAAAACAAAAAAACCCCATAAACCCACGAACACACCTCAACCTAACAATGTCTCTACAGTTAAGGGTACTAATTGCTAAGGCAGAGGACCAGGGTTCAGTTCCTAGCACCTACATGCCAATTCACAGCCATCTATAGCTCTACTACCAGAAGATCTGACACACTTCTCTGACCTTCATGGGTACCAGGCACACATATGGCATACATACATACATACAGGCAACATGAACACACACACACAATAAATCTCTTTTTTAAATGTTATTTTTCAAGGTTTCTAACTGCTAAATCATCTCTTCAGCTCCTAAATTTTAAAATTTTATGTGTCTGAGTGTTTTGCCTACATGTACATCTGTACACTGTGTGTGTGGCTGGTGCTCATGAAGGCCAGAAAAGGGCATTGGATCCCCTAGAACTACAGTTGCACATGGATGTGAGCTGCCATGTGGGTGCTGGGAATCAGACCTGGGTCCTCTGGAAGAGCAGCCAGTGTTCTTATCCGCTGGGCCACTTCTTAAGCCCCTCACCCAAAATATATCTTAAAAAACAAACAAACACACACCTTTTATCCCAGCATGCAGGTGGATCCTTGAGTTTGAGGCCAGTCTGGTCTACAGAGTGAGTTCCAGGACAGCCAGGGCTACACAGAGAAACCCTATCTCCGAGAGAAAAAAAAAAAAACAAAAAACAAAAAAACGAAGGGTGGGGGAGAGTCTACCAATAGAACTGTGTACAAAAACTTCCACTTCTTGGCCCCCAAACATGTTTTAAATTCATAGCCCTAAAGCATTCATTTTTCTCCTGTTTTCTATAAAATGGGTGTCTTGACACTCATGTGTTCTCTGGTGTAGTTTTTCAGAAGGAAATGAGTTTCCTTATCACAAATGAATCTAGCGTCACCCACTCAAAGATGATCATCTTTTCCTTATTGCATATCATAGAAATGTTGTATCTTATTTTTCTATTTTAAGTGCTGTTTCTTTCAACTGAATGGTCTTCCATCAAGAAGTCTTTGTGCCCACAGATCCTCAGAGTAATGCCTGAGCTGGGTTTCGACTTCTTCCTCATGTATTTTCTTAGCATGATATGGGGAACAATGAACACAAACGTACGATAACTTCCTTGTGTCTACCCAATGCAGCTTTATTCCTGCTATTTAGATCCTGCTGCAGTCTGGAAGGTGAACTGTTCACATACCCATTTATAAATGCTCATCTTCCAGCCCCATCTTTCCTCGCCATTCAGGTGTAATAGAGCCTTGACAGGAACACCTCATTTCACCTTTTGTCTCTCCAAATTCAGCAGTTTTTTGTCTTTTGTTTTTTTCCCTGAGCTACAAATGTAGGCCAGGGCCAACCAGGACACAGCACTCGGTCGGGGCTGGCAGGGAAAACCAAACACTTCTGGGATGTTCCTTGTTTCAAGCTGTTACCTGAACACCAGTTTCTTACATATTTACTGCCTGAAAATCCCATCTCATTCTGCAAGAGGATGGGCCGGTTACACGACGAATCCTTTGTCTGAAGTTCCCACCTCACAAATTCTCATCCACAAAGCGCCCATCCTCACACAGGTATGGAGTGGTCTGCCCCGCACTAGGCACGGCAGCCTAGGGTTTCGCATCTGGATAGGGATGTAGTTAGGTTCAAGATCTTACAGGATGCAAAATTCTGCGTCCAAATGCGCAGGTCCTACATCCGAGGTGGGGAAACGAATCCCAGTGCGACCCTCGTACTCCGTACAGGGCACATAATGGCATTTAGCACAGGCCTCCTCCAACCCGGGCCCCGCGTATACTCGCCTCCAACCTCAGGAGCCGGGCGGTGGCAGAGGCCGGGCCAGCGCCCGCTCCCAGCCGCGCCATGCCCTCCTTCGCCCTCACCCGCCGCCAGCTGCCTCTCACCTGGCACGCTGGCATCGCCCGTCCAGAGCCGCATGCGAGACCATAAATCCCGATCGGTTTCGGAGGCCACCGGTCCGCTTTGAGGGAGGCTAGTGCGGATGCGCGGGCACCGGAATCCAGCGCACCGATACCGGGAACACGCCGCCCGGTTTCTAAGGAACAGGGGGCTCTGGAGGGGAGGGGCGGGGCGGCTGAGGACAGCGCATGCTCTGTGACGGGGGTGGGCCCGCGCTAGGAGGGGCCGGGATGTAGAGCTGCGCATGCTCGTGCCTTGGGGCGGTGCTTATGAAACCGGCCGCGAGGCTGATGCTGTCTCGATTTCTGCAGTAGCGGTATTGATGCTAGGGGTTTTCAGCCTTGGACTGAAAAGTTTGCCCAATGGAGTCAAGAATGTATATTCTTTAGAGGATTCCCTGGAATGAAGCAAGGTCTTGTATTCTACAGCAACTTGTTTGTAGAAACCCAGGTATCTCCAGCTAGTCGGATTTTTTGACTCTGGAATGATTGATTGACTTTCCTGTTTGCTTAGGTGTCTGCGTGGTCTCTCTGGGTGTCCTTTGGTTGTTTCTTAAATGCCATGTCTCTTTTAGACGGTGACCTCAGGTTCCCTTGATCTCCTTATGGAGCCTGTGTTCTCTCAAGGAAATAGATTTTGAAATGAGACTGCCCTTTGTTTTACCAGACTGCTATTACAAGTGAAGCCGGTAGACCTTAACGTGAAACTGGCTCTGCAGAATGTGACTGGAACTTATTCTATGGGGAAATATTCCCCTGGCTGCTTCTCAGATGCAAAGGGGGAGGAACCTAGTCCTCATCCCACAGCAGGCTGGGATGAAAGAACACGCTTGCTGAAGGTGGTTCCGTAAACCTTTTACCAGTTGTAAGACTTGCCACCATTACCATTGTCTCCGCACCTGGGCAGCTTCCAGGGTGAAAAGAACCGCAACTTCGAACCTTCCTCTTCAAATGGGCCGCTATCCCCTGTCCACTAGAGACAGTAAGGATCAGAGTTAAAATGTGGATGCATTTCCTATTTCTTGGCATTCCTTTTGTTTGTTTTTCAAGACAGGGTTTCTCTGTGTATTACTGGCTGTTCTGGAACTCACTCTACAGACCAGGCTGGCCTTGAACTCACCAAAGTCCGTCTGTCTCTGCCTTCCAGATGTTGATGTTAAAGGCGTGGGCCACCACTGCCTACTTGCATTTTATATATGATTATGGTAATTTTCTTAGATCAGGGTTTTCAGCAGTGATACTACTAACTTTCAAAGCCTGATCATTTTTTTGTTCAGCAGAGATTGAGAGGGCTGTTTGTTATAGGATGGTTAACAGTATCCCAGGCCCTCTACCCAGTAGATTCCATTAGCACCCAGCCCCAGTTGTGACTACTAAAAGTTACTTTTGTGCTTATCCGATTTCCCATTTCTCCCTCTGCATTAGCTCTTCCCTGCCACACCTGGCAGTGTCGCCTGTGTGTGACAACACAGGATTATAAGGGGAGGTTCGTGCTTTCGGGTTATGCCTCTGGCGTTCCGCGGTAATCAGCTCAAGTCATGAACTTGAATGGAGGATCTTGTTCTCACTGCCATTATAGATGGTCAGCTGTCTTTGCTATTCTTTCCTAATAATGTATTTTACTGTACGTGGCCAAACACACAATCTTACCAGAGAACCCTTTGATGTTCCTGGAAATAATAATTATAACTTTGATATTAGTGGCAATGCTCGAGATACCTTCAGTGTTTCAAGCCCTTGTGCAAATGTTGGTTATAAGCAATATGAAATCAGTAAAAGGAGCATTTTTAATGAGTTACAGCAGTAGAAATTTTGCTTAAGTAAAGACTGATGTAGTATGGGGAGAAAAACATAAACTAAAGAAGCTCATAAGGTAATTTAGCTAAGAATAGAAGATACATGATGGGAATCATACAGAAGTACAGTTGAGTCATTAAATAACTTCATTTACAGAAAGGCAGGAGAGATGATAGTGATAGGTTTGTATTTTATAAGAGACAAAAACAGAATTACTTAGCATAGGCTTGCTAGATCCCAACCTCCAAAGTGTCTGTTTCTTAAGAAAGTATAAACAAGTATATTTCAGCAGATGCAGAGAGTCACTAGAAGAGATAAAGGGTTAAGAAAAAAGAAGAAGGGCCAGAATAGCAATTGTGGGAAAGAAACTTTCTATTCCTAGATAAGATGTACCCACTGTCCTGAGGTTTTTCCCCAAGGACAAGAGTTTCCCTTCCCAGGATGTGTTATGTCTAACACCTCATCATTTTTGTAACTAAAGGAAGATTTCATACTGTGCCAACTTATGACATGTGACCTTCTGGTTCTGTTCTTTGTTTGAATATTATATAAAATGAAAATATGAATTCAGTAAAGTTGCAGCAGATTCAAACCACTCTCTTGTGTATTGGTCTATCTGTCATTTGCCTAACTTGTGCCTTCCTGGTACCAAGGCCCTGATTCCCCCCACGGTCTGAGGGGTCCCCTGAGCCAGTCCGTGGCACTTCCCTAAGAATTGTCAGTGCTGGGAGTGTAGCTTTAGAGGTAGAGCACTTGCCTAGTATATGTGAGAGCCTGGGTTTATGTCTTGGTACTGCCAGACAAAACCAAAACCCTCTGTAAGATGCTGAGTGAAACACTCTCTAGTAATGCAAATTCAGGAGAATGCAGTGTTAAGCCCCACACTTTAACTTAGGACTTTTACAGCTTTTAAATAGCAGGTGGTTGCCAACACCTTTAATACCAATATTCTGGAGGCTAAGGAAGGTGGATCTCGAGGCCAGCTTGGACTACAGAGTTCCATCCGGACAGCCAGGGCTTCACAGAGAAACCCTGTCTCAAAATACAAACAGGCAAACAGGCAAATAGATGGTGATTGATGCTCACTGTCAACATCCAAGAGTTTTCCTGGTTAATAGGCACACCTAAAACCCTTCTCCAAGGGCATGTCTCCTCTCAGCAAACCTCCACCTGCTGCGTTTGTATCATTAACCATCATAGTCACTCTTTCCCGTCATAGCTTGTTTGCCTTGTTTCTTCAGCAACCACCCGTCTTGTGCCTGACAGCGTTTATCTCCTAGATATTGCTCAGCCTTGCCAGTTTTTATGGCCTACTAGTGGCGTTCTGGTTCATGCCCTAATCTGTTATCTCTATATCTTATGTCCTGTGGACACCAACATAATTCACTATGTCCCTTTTCTGCACAAACCCCTGGATTTATGGCATCAGGAGAGCCAGCCACATGAGACTCCTGAAGGACTAAGAACTACTGATACCTACTATCACCCCCTGGTTCCATGATTCCACATTAATCTTACTGTGTACAGATGGGAAGCGAGCCCAGAAAATTCACTTCCTTTTTCCTTCTTTGTTGCTAGAAATCGAACCAAGGGATTAGGATTAATGTGAGGCGTCTTGGTTTTTTCCCTTGTTATGATAAAATGCCCCCCAAAAAACAACAGAAAAAGTTTATTTGGCTTACAATTCCTGGTTATAGTTCATCCTTATGGGTGTGAGAAACTTGAAGCAGCTGTCACATCACACTCTAGAACAGGGCGGGAGAGAGAGCTCAGAGGTTAAGAGCACTGGCTGTTCTTACAAAGGACCTGAGTTCAGTTCTCAGCACCCATATGACAGCTCACAACCTTCCATAACTCCAGTGCCAGGGGAATGGATGACCTTCAAGAACACCAGTTGCACAGGGGGTACACAGATATATATGCAAACAAAACACAGATAAAAACAAAACAGCAAACCCTGGAGGAATGTATGCATGCAGCTACTCAACTTGCTTTCTCAGTCCTGAGTCCAGGATCCTCTTCCCAGGGAATGGGCCACAGATTGTACCCCAAGACCTGAGCACTACTGAAGCCATGTTAGGGACATCGTTTTGACCGTAGAAACCAGATCATATACCTGAACACCTTCTAAAATGGAAATAAAGGCGTAATCTATCAAAGACCTAATCCACAGTTCCAGGATCTGGGAAACTCCCAAAATGCACTAACCTTTGCTTTTTGGCTTCTGTAGTTTCACTTCTAGCTAACCAAAGTATGTCAACCAGGATGTGGCTTTTGTATATAAAAGGCAAAAACATGGTGAGTCTTGGAGCTGTATGGTTTAGGTAAGTTTCCCATGCAGTCTCCAGGCAGCAATGCAGACTTTGTATTTGGCTTTAGAAGTTTCTGTGTGAGATGGACAAATCCCAGCACCTAGGAGGCAGAGGCAGGCAGATCTCTGCATTCCAGGCCAGCCTAGTCTACAGAGTGAGTTCCAGGACAGCCTGGGCTACAGAGGGAGTTCCAGGCCAGCCTGAGCTACAGAGGGAGTTCCAGGACAGCCAGGAATACACAGAGAAACCTTGTCTTGAAGAGACCAAAAAGAAAAAAAAAAGAGTTTCTGTGTATTGGGCTAGAGAGATGACTTATTGGTTAAGAGCACTGGCTGCTCTTCCAGAGGCTCTGAGTTGGATTTCCATCACCTTCATGGCAGCTCACAAGTGTCTTTAATTCCAGTTGACATTCTCTTCTGGCCTCCAAGGGTGCCATGCACACATGGTACCTACACACTAATACACATAAAATTAAAAAGAGAAAAGAGTTTCTGTGTGGTCTCTGGTGGAATTACTTTGCAACACTCTACAGGCCCCAGCAAGACAGATGTCCAACACCCAAATAACTTATTATCAAGCACTTTTCTTAGACTAACCCCATACTCAATTCTGTAAAACTTCAGCCATCAACACAGCCAGTCTGCCGCCATAAAATAACCTAACAGAGCCACTCCACTATTGCCTGGAACCTATCGGTCAGACCCAATGAATTGAAGCAGTTTCGTTCAAAATGGAATCAGGTATCTTGGAGCTACAATTGTCACCTTGGACAGGATAGTTTGGGCCCAGTCTCTCAGATGAGGAACTTCAGCACAAAGGGCTGAGTTTTATTTTTTTAAAGATTTATTATGTATACAACATTGTGCCTCCATGTATGCGCCAGATCTCATTACAGATGGTTGTAAGCCACCATGTGGTTGCTAAGAATTGAACTCAGGACCTCTGGAAGAGCAGCCAGTGCTCTTAACCATTGAGCCATCTCTCCAGCCCCCAAAGCTGAGCTTTTGGCATTACCCCAGGCACTTTGCTGTGTGTACACAGAAAGTTGCTAGGGATTTACCAAAGCCATATCCATGGAGCCCTCTATAGGAAAAGGTGACTCCTCACTTCAACCAGAAAGGAAACTAAAAACAAATAAATCCTGGCCCTACCCTATTAGAGGCCAAGGAGCTACCAAAATAGGTAGCCATTGTCCACTATAAAGGGCATCAGAAAGAGGAATCCCTGGATGCCCATGGAATTAGGGCAGCAGACTTAGTTGCCCAGAAGGCAACCCTAGAACCAATGGGGCCACTTCAGACAGTGGTCACCCGCCCAAACACCAAAGCTACACACAGAAAGAAACCAAATGGATGGAAAAGGAAGATGATAAACAGGACACAAAGAGGCAATTCTTGCTAGACATACTCCCTGCCATTCTCAGAAGACAGATGGTCACTGAACTCCACCAGGCCATCCACCTGGGAGCATCCAAACCCCCTAAGTTACTCAGGCCCAGCTATTACATCCTTCAACTAGACAGTCTTGTCAAAGACATTGTGTCCAGATGTGCAGGTGTACACAAGTAAATCCCAAAGGAGGAGAAAAAGCCTGGGAAGGAACCTGCACCCAATGAGCACTCCCAAGTCAGTCAGCTTTATAGGGATAAAAGCTACTGTGCTTGGGAATAAGTATTTGTTAATTTTCATAGCTACCTTCTCTGGATGGGTGGAAACCTATCCCACCCAAGTGCTAACAGCCTTGACAGTCACCAAGAAACTTCTCCAAGAGTTAATACCTAGATTTGGGTTGCCCCTCTTCCAGTCAGACAGTGGCCCAACCTTCACAGGCAAAGTTTCCCCAAATCTAACAAAGGTCCTAAATGTTGATTGAAAAGTACATTGTGCCTGCAGGTAGGAGCTCAGGACAGGTACAAAGGATACACAGGACTTTAGGAGAAACTTTAAATACATCCTTGAGATTGGTAAATTATACCAACCTTGTACCTTTTTTTCTTTTTTTGGAGGGTATTTCTTGTTTTGTTTCTTTGAGACAGGATTTCTCTGTGTAGCCCTGGCTGTTCTTAAACTCACTCTCTAGAGCAGACTGGCCTCAAACTAACAAGTGCTGGGATTAAAGGCATGTGCCACAACTTCCTGGCTTATCATTTGTCTTTTTTAAAAAGATTTTTTAAAAATATTTGTTATTAGCCTGTCTCGAAAAACCAAAAAAAAAATTGTTATTTATAATATATATAATATTCTGTCTGCGTGTATGCCTGCAGGCCAGAAGAGGGCACCAGACCTCATTACAGATGGTAGTGAGCCACCATGTGGTTGCTGGGAATTGAACTCAGGACCTTTGGAAGAGCAGGCAGTGCTCATAACCGTTGAGCCATCTCTCCAGCCCCC
>JAQHUG010000397.1:1012989-1026069 GCA_028555095.1 Dicrostonyx torquatus | reverse complement strand
GAGATAGCAACCACTGGTCATTAATATCCCTTAATGTAAATGGACTCAACTCACCCATAAAAAGACACAGGCTAACAGACTGGATACGAAAACAGAACCCATCCCTCTTCTGCATACAAGAAATGCA
Organism: Dicrostonyx torquatus; assembly: GCA_028555095.1. NCBI lineage: Eukaryota > Metazoa > Chordata > Mammalia > Rodentia > Cricetidae > Dicrostonyx > Dicrostonyx torquatus. The sequence goes on along the minus strand of JAQHUG010000397.1, from coordinate 1,025,942 downwards.
TCTCAACCTCAAAGACAGACATCGTCTCAGGGTAAAAGGTTGGTTTCACCCCTTTTAAAATTATACTTGAGGGTTTGGAGAGATGGCTCATCAATTAAGAGCATTGATTATTCTTCCAGATGACCACATCTCACAGCTGTCTATAGCTCCAAAATATGACACATCCTCACACAGAGCTACATGTAGGCAAAAATGCAAATGCACATAAAGTAGAAATTATTAAAAAAATTATATTTGACAGTTTACCCCCTCCTTCCTAAGCTATATTCATGAGACAGAAATTACTAACCATTCCTGCCTAAGTCTGAGACGGTGTAAGAAGCTGTGCTCTTTTCCATGTCCGAGTCTGTGCACAAGTTCCCGTCCAGGGACTTTGTGTGAGTAACGAGGTTCCTGACCCAGATCCTGGAGCCAGTGTGGAAAGACCCATATCCTATGGTTCTCACCACCCCTAAAGCAATGAAGATTGCTGGTGGCTCCACCATACCTCGTGAAGGAGACCACCAAGGACGATACCAGGTGGGTTGTCACCAGGTCCTCTGACCCACTGAGGGCCCCAAGGCTGTAGTTGTCCTATTTTGTCTTGTCTCCCATGGAAAAGGCCCATAACCTCCATAAACCAAGACCCTGGGAATGAGAATTAAGAAAGATAAAACTGGGAATTTATAGCTTCATCTTTCTACAGGACCCAGTTTACCTTCCAGGTGGACTTCTGTAAACAATTACAAACCCAGAGGCTACTGGGAAAAGAAGGCCTCAAAAGAGCCTTTGAGGTCATGTGTCCACTATTGAAAAAGTTGGACTCTGAGCTGGAACGATGGCTCAGCGGTTAGGAGCACTGACTGCCATTCCAGATAAAGTTCCTGAGTTCAATTTCCAGCAACCGCATGGTGACTCACAACCATCCTTAGTGAGATATGGTGCCCTCTTCTGACCTGCAGATATATAGGCAGGCAGAACACTGTATGCATAATAAGTAAGTAAATAAATAATTTTTTTTTGTTTTTTCGAGACAGGGTTTCTCTGTGTCTTTGGAGCCTGCGCTGGAACTAGCTCTTGTAGACCAGGCTGGTCTTGAACTCACAAAGATCTGCCTGCTTCTGCCTCCCGAGAACTGGAATTAAAGGCGTGCGCCACCACTGTGCGGCTATAAATAAATCAAGAAAGAAAGAAAGAGAGAGAGAGAGAGAGAGAACGGAAAGAAAGAAAGAAAAGAAAAGAAAAAGTTGGGCTCCAATTGACCCAAAACTATACTTGTCATGCTGATGGCCTCCAGAACTGCCAAGAGCAGGGCGAATATCAGTGTTCTCAGTGGGGTTGCAAGACCAATTCCTTCTGGAGGCACAACTGACCCCTTCATAGTCCCAGAGAGACCATCTGACATCCGCCAGCCTGGCATGGCCATGGCTTGAATACCTTGGTAGCTGGAAAGCTAGCAACTTAGAAAGACAAAAGGTACAGGCTTGGCTCCAGCCTTCCTTTTTACATGCAGATTGCCCAGGAAGGAGTTGCTGGCTCCAAAGCTGGTGAGAGATGCAGGTGTATGGATCAGAGGTATGGTGTCCCCGGAAAAAGAATGTGAATAGAGAATTCCTGACAGTGGAGAAGCAATTCAGGCATTCAGAGCTTGGGGGGAGAAGAAATAAACACAAGGTCATGCTGTAAAGGACAAGAAGTCCTGAGCTGCCTTTGAACGATGATGGTGTGAAAGAGTCTGTTTCTTCCACGCGCCTCCGAGAACACATTTAGGGAAAAGCACCAGTTTCTATGTTGGGGCGACGGTCCCCGACAATCATCATAATCTACCTGTAATTTTACTGGTCTTGGGCAATGTAATCTCATATCTATAAAGCTTTGATCTTGGCAGGAAACTAAAGGTCATGATTGAAAAACCAAAACCTGGGGAGTCAGGTGGTAGGTATGTAGGTAGCAACTTATTGACAAGCCAAGGAAACTTTCACCTAGAGTTATCTGGCCCAAATTGGCCCATCTTGGTACCTCTGGAATACAGCCTTCTAAGGGTGCAAGCTCCAAAATTCCAATATCTGGAGAGGGGATAAAACTCAAGGAGACATTAAACGCAATGCCCATAAAAATCCCAGCAAAATTCTTCAAAGACCTTGAAAGAACGGTACTCAACTTCATTTGGAAAAGCAAAAGTCCCAGGATAGCCAAAAAAATCCTTGGCAATAAAAGAACTTCTGGAGGCATCACAATCCCTGACTTCAAACTCTACTACAAAGCTACAGTACTGAAGGACAGCCTGGTACTGGCATAAGAACAGACAGGAGGACCAATGGAACCGAATAGAAGACCTGGATATCAATCCACACATCTTTGAACATCTGATATTTGATAAAGAAGCAAAAAATATCAAATGGAAAAAAGAAAGCATATTTAACAAGTGGTGCTGGCATAACTGGATATCAATATGTAGAAGAATGAAAATAGACCCATATCTATCACCATGCACAAAACTCAAGTCCAAATAGATCAAAGACCTCAACATAAAGCCAGCCACACTGAACCTCATAGAAGAGAAAGTGGGAAGTACACATCAAGTATGCATTTTGTAAAATGTTTACACTGGAAGAGACCCCACTCCTTTGTGTCTTTGTTATACCACTAGTGTTCATATATAATTAAAAAGAGGACAGGACTCACCTAAATCTAGATTCTGGGTTTCCTCTGCATGGCAAGCTATCCCCATTCTCATCCCCATTGTTGGGAACAGAAATCTTAGGCTGGGTTCCACTGCAGTTGGCACTTCAGTCCTAATTGTGGAAGATGAAAATTTCAAGGAACTCAGTGCTCAAGTAGGTGAAGACCTAGGGCATCTGAAAAATTTTGTTTACTGTCTGGAAACCCAGGTAGATCCTAGTAGAGGGTTTCTGTTGTTGTTTTGTTTTTTCCCAGAAACACTGGTTTTATGCCAACCAGTCAGGGATATTTAGCAAAAGGTTAGCCAAGAATCTGATAACTGGTACCAATATTTGGTCTCCCAGTTCCCTTGGTTAACTACCCTTATGGCCATTACTGAACCTTTAATCTTTTTCCTCCTAGCCCTCAGAAGTACCTTGAACTCTGGTTGCAAGAGTTGGGGTTTATGCCTTCAGAATATACAGTTGTCTTTTGCATTCTACATCTATGGAGTTAACCAACCAGGGGCCAGTAAGATCATTGTTTGCTTTGGATTTTCAGGACAGGTTCTCATGTAGCCCAGGCTGGTCTCAAACTATATAAGATGGCTGGCTTTTCAGTACTGACCCTGCTGTCTCCACCTCTCAATTTCTGGGACTGTAAATGTGCACCACTACAGCCAGTGAAGAAAATTTTTTTCTCTTTAATTGTATTTAGGGCCTGGAGGAATGCTTTAGTGGGTAGTGTTTGCCATGCGACCATGAGGATTTAAATTTGGATCCTTAGTGCCCATGTATGAAGTCAAGCACAAAAATACATAAGCCATAATCCCAACTTTGGGAAGCAGAAAGGAGAGGACCTCAAGGATGCACTGGCCACCGTGATCAAACTGAAGAGTTCCAAGTTTAGTGAGACTGTCTCAAAAAAAAAAAAAAGATGAAGTGATGTGAGATTCCCCTCTGTATGCTGTGAATATCAAGGAACTGCTTTGGGCCTATAGTAGAACTATAGGGGAACAGAGCTAGGTGGGGAAATCTAAACTGAATGCTGGGAGAAGTTAGGCAGAGTCAGGGAGAAGCCATGTAGCCCTGATGGAGACAGATGCTAAAACTTTGCTGATAGGCCACAATCTTGTGGCACAGATTAATAGAAATGGGATAAATAATATGTAAGAGCTAGCCAATAAGAAACTAGAGCTAATGGGCCAACTATATTAAATAATATAGTTTCTGTGTCGTTAATTTTGGGGCTGAGCAGCTGGGAATCAACAAGCAGCCTTCCTCCAACAGTGAACGAACCATATTGCTCAGCAGTTAAGAGCAGGCACTGCTCTTGCAATGGCATAGAGTTCAGTTTCCAGTACTCTCATCAGGTGTAGACAGAAGTTTCTGTCCTGCCTGGTCATGCAGCCATTAAGTCCCAACAAAACATACAGAGGCTTATAGTAATTATAAACTGGTATTGCTGAGGCTTATTAACTAGCTCTTAGAATTTAACCCATAATTCTTATCTATGTTTAGCCACATGGCTTGGTTCCTTACTCAGTGAGGCATTCATATCTTGCTTCCTCTCTATCTGGCTGGTCACTGCAGACTGAGTCTTTCCTCTTCCCAGAATTCTCCTAGACTGGTTGCCCCAGAGACTGGAGACTGCACTTGTGTTTCCCGGCCACCCAGAACCGAATAATCACACAGAAACTATATTAATTACACCACTGTTTGGCCTACTAGCTCAGGATTCTTATTAACTAACTCTTACTTTTTTTTTTTTTTAAATTTCTCCGAGACAGGGTTTCTGTGTAGCTTTGGAGTCTATCCTGGAACTAGCTATTGAAGACCAGGCTGGCCTCGAACTCACAAAGATCTGCCTTCCTCTGCCTCCCGAGTGATGGAATTAAAGGTGTGCGCCACCACTGCCTGACTTAACTCTTACATCTTAAATTAACCCATTTCTATTAATTTGTATTTTACCATGAGGCTCATGGTTTACTGGTAAGGTTTTCACGTCCTTCTCCTTTGGCAGCTACATGGTGTAAACCTGACTCTGCCACCTTTTGCCCTACATTCAGTTTAGTTTTTCCACCTAGTTATGTTCTTCCCTGCCATAGGCCGAAGTAGCTTCTTTATTAACCAATGGTAATAAAATATATTCACAGCATACAGAGGGGAATCCCACATCACCCCGCCTATACTTCCTGGCTGCCTACTGGCCAATCAGCATTTTATTAAGCAAATATGAGTGACAAATCTTTACAGAGTACAAGAGCATTATCCCACAGCAATCAGGTAGCTGAAACTGCCTTTAATGCCAGCTCTGGGGGATCCAGTGCCCTCTTTGGACTCCCCAGGCACCACATGTATGTGCGAGTACCCTACCTCATATACACAGTTAAAAATAGTAAAAAAAAAAAAAGAGCTGGGTGATAGTGGCTCATGCCTTTAATTCCTATGGTAGGGAGGCAGAGACAGTATCTCTGTGAGTTCAAGGCTAGCCTGGTTTATAGAGCTAGCTTTAGGACAAACAGAGCTGTCTTAAAAACCAAAAAGAAAAAAACAGTGGAGTGAAATTGAGAAAGACACCCAACAGCCTCTGGCCTCCCACACATGCATAGAAGGGGAAGTGTAACTACACACATACACACCACGCACAAAGTTTTTAAAAGTGTATCTAAACTGGGCAGTGGTGGCACACACCTTTAATCTTAGCACTTGGGAGGCAAAGGCAGGTATCCACCTATGTATTTGTTTTTTTTTTAAATATTCATTTATTTATTATGTATACAATATTCCGTCTGTGTGTAATGTCTGCAGGCCAGAAGAGGGCACTAGACCCCATTACAGATGGTTGTGAGCCACCATATGGTTGCCGGGAATTGAACTCAGGACCCTTAGAAGAGCAGGCAATGCTCTTAACCACTGAGCCATCTCTCCAGCCCCCACCTATGTATTTGAAGCCAGCCTGGTCTACAGAGTGAGTTCCAGGACAGTCAGGACTGTCCCACAGAGAAACCCCCGTATCAAAAAAAAAAAAAAAGTATATAAATCAGGTGTGGTTGTGCACACCTTTAATCCTAGCACTCAGGAGACAGAAGCAGGCTTGAGTTCAAGGCCAGCCTGAAACCCTGCCTCAAGGGGGAAAAAAAAAAGTACATCTAAGCATGTGTGTAGGTCATATTATATACCATTTTATGTGAGGAATTTGAACACCAGAGGAATTTGGCATATAGAAGAGAAAGTCTCCTGGAATCCATTCTTTTTCAATACTGAATATATACTACAACTTTTTTTCCTTTAAAGATCTATTTTTATTATTTAAGATGATGTGTAGGTTTGTGTGTGAATGTGGGTATGGCCTGAGTGTAGATACCCTGAGAGGCTGGAGGCATCAGTTCCTCTAGAGCTGGAGTTACAGGTTAGCCACCTGATGTGGGTGATGGGAACTAAATTCAGGTTCTCTAAGGAATAGCACGCATAGTGGTATATTATTTGTGTTTTGATAAACTTGCCTGAAGATCAGAGGGCAAAGCAGCCCTGCTAGCCAGCCATACAGGCCAGGGAATGGTGGCACACACCTTTAATCCCAGGGCTTGGGAGACAGAGGCAGACGGATCTATGTTAGGCCACCCTGGGCTACACAAGATTGAATCTAAGAGAAACAGAGCTCATACAAAGGTGATCCCAGCACTTGGGATCACCGCCTTTAATCCCAGCACTAGGGAGGTGGAGATAGGAGCATTATGGCTGGGTAGAGAGACAGGAACTCAGTGGAGTGTGCGGTGTGGAGCCTTTAGTATTCATGGAGACAGGATCTCGTCCATTTTTAGTCTGAGATAGAGTTAAGAGCTAGTGGCTGGCTGCTTTGCTTTTCTGATCTTCGGGCTGAACCCCAGTATCTGTCTCGGGGGTTTTATTAACTATACAAGTGCTCTCCCAGCCACTGAGCCAACTTTATAGCACCACACTTTTTAATTTTTGACACAGAATTTGTGTAGTCCTGGCCTGCCTGACCTTGAGCTCAGAGATTTGCTTGCCCCTGCCTCTTGGTGCTCAGACTAAAGATGTACACTATCACACCCAACCCCCATACTACTAAAACAAAAAATTGAGGGGGTTTTTGGAGACAGGGTTTCTCTGTGCTAACAGCCCTGGCTGTCCTGGAATTTGCTTTGTAGATCAGGCTGCCTCCTGAGTGCTGGGATTAAAAGCGTATGCTACCATGCCCAGCTTTATATATAATTACCTAATTGTCCCTTTTTCTTTTTTTCCCTCTAATCCTTTCCATGTATCCACCTTGCTCTCTTGATTTCATGGCCTCTATTTATTATTTGTTACATATATACACCTATGTGTAAATACAATCTGCTCAGTCCGTATGTTACTTCTATGTGTATGATTTCAGGTTTGACCACTTGGTATTGATTGGATAGTCAATGTGGGGGTTCTTCCCTGAGGAAGACTATTTGCCCTGCTCTCAGCATGTCTTGGTTGCCTGTAGTTCTTTGTCAAAGGCTGAGGCCCCATCAGAGCTATGCTCATTCAGGCCATGAGACTTTTGCAGCCATGTTGATGAGACTTCTCTGACATTTATAGGTGAAATCTCACAGCAAACTTGTTCCCCTGGCTCTTACAGTCTTCCTGCCCCTCTTCCGCTGAGATCCTTGAGCCTGGGGTGAAGGATTTGTATTGTAGAAGCATATTTTTGTGGAGGAAAAAAAGACACTGCAGCCCGCCCTTCTGAAGTTAAATTTGTCGTTTCCCTGGTCTAAGATGAAAGCTATTTTAAGAGAAAATTAGCTAAAGCCCCCATCCTTTTTGTAGTCTTGCAAAGAGAGGTATGAGCCCACCAACCCCAGTAAGACCAAAAAAATGAGACACAATTGCTCATGGATGTGTATTTTAATAAAAATAATTCTGTCAAAATACAACAGGAATTTTTTCATCTCAAGTACAATTTAATAGGATGTTTGTGTTAGAATTCTGTCAACCCTCTCCCACCACAAATTTCATGCTAATGCTGAGTATCAACTTGCAAGGACAAAGGCAGAACCAGTGTGCACAATGTGGAGGATGCCTGTTTCAGCTGGAGTTGAGAATGGAGGGAACCTATGTGAAGAGGTGGGCGCTGGGGACAGCCAGAAGCCACCATCTGGCCACAGGTCCAAATGCCTGCGATTGGTGGTGAAGTAGGGCTCTGATGTCCAGCTGCCAAATGACATGCATACCTGAGTTGTGAGCAACCAAAGGAACGTGCAGCCCCAACAGTCCTCTGCCTCATCTTTTTTTGTGCTTAAGGGCTGGGTAGCCAGGCAGTCCTCACTTCCCTAGCTTGTTATATCCTTGCTCTGCCAGCCTAGACCCAGCCACAGACCCATATAGGAAGGGGTGGGGATCTGTCAACTTGGTCCTTGCTCTGCAAGGAGCTACCACCTGGTGCCACAAAGGGAAGGTGAGTAGGGAATGCTGCTCCCCAAGGGCTGGAGAACCTAACACAACCAGGTCCTCCTCCTGCCTACAAGGGTCAGGTCCAGCCGCATACTAAGCTGTAGCCAAGAAACTATTCCCCACTCCAGGCTCCTGAAAACAGGCTAGTAGGATTGGAGGTACATACGGGACTACTCTGGCAGCAGGACTGGACTAACAACTGGCTCCAGCAGCTTGATTTTGGCCCTCCCCACAGCTTGTGGGGCAAAGGCTTATGTCCCCAAAGTGAGCTGTCCAACTAGGACAGGGAACCCCTCTGGAGAGGAACCGAGTAAACAACTTGGACTCAGCTGAAACAGTGAGATAAGGCACAGAAAATGGGGAGGTGGCCATGGGTACTGAGTGTGAGCCAGATAGAAACACAACCCCACACAGCACACAGCAGTCCCGAGCCCTCCAAGGCCCTCTCAGCCACTCCACAACCCAAGTCTAAGCACCCATTCCCACCCTTGTCACACTCCTAAAGGTACCTGCTGCTCAGGCACTGCTGAAGTCATGTCAACCTACCCCTCACAAAGCTCATCTGCCATTTTGCTTTAGGTCTAGACAAGACTGTCGAACCCATACGAATAGTTACTCCTGACTGTGCCACTATTTGCTGTGTGGCTTTGGTCAAGTCACTTAATCTCTTGGGCCTGTTTCTTTAACTGGCAAAGGAGAGGACTGGTGGGGATGTTTTCTAAATGCCACTGCTCTGCAAATGCCACTGGATTTCATTTCCAAATGTGAAGACGACCACTGTAACAGCCTGATATTGCCAACCTGAGTTTGGAGCTTGGGTGTTCCAGCCTTCGACAGGATGAAATTTCCTTTACACAGGACAAGACCTCCTAACAAGCTGCTAAGGCCCTGTCAGAAACCAAGAAAATGTAGTAGCCCTCAAACCAAATTTCTGGAAGATTTCAGGCAGGGCCCTGGCCCATGACAGCTGGCTTAATTCTTTTGACCAGCTGTAGGCCTGGCGAAGCCTGGTGAAGCCTATCAGGCACAGAACATCTCAAGCTCTCTCACTGATGTCTGTGTCCACCGACAGAACATGAGCTCAACTAGCCCAGATGCAGATGCAGACAGGGACTGGAAGCCCATTTGTGGCTTTGCCTTCTCTTTGCAGAGGCTGCCTGGGCTTTCACTCACCCTGTGAAGTAGGTAAAGAGATCCTGGCCCCTCCAGGTCTCCTCTCCATAGAACTTCCTCTTCCTTGGCAAACAGTCCCTTCCACAGATGGCCCACCCACATACTGGCAACATCTCACCCTGTGGTGGTGGGATTTCTTGTTGTTGCTCCACCAGCTGTGAGGATCCATGTGAAACAGCTGGTGGGACATTGTAAGGCCCATGGAGTCTCCTCTTCCTAAGAGTCGCTGGGGCCAAGCTGTAGGGAGCAGCCTCCCATAGCTGTAGGGAAATCTGGACCAGGAAGCCAAAGGTTCCATCCACTCTGGACCAGTGGTCTGAGAACCAGCCTCCACGAGGTACCAATCTCCTTAGGAAACATCAATCCCATCAGAGCTGGGCAATGATGCAGACCCAGGCAGGAGAAAAGCAGCCATCCTGTCATTAAGGGCCTCTGTCCTGGGAATGGAGTCTTCCTCTTGGCAGCCTGGCATATAGCAGCTCTTGGGTTGAAGGCAGGTAGTTTCCAGGCATTCAACTGAGAGTAATGAATTATTTGGCCATCTTAACAACAAGGGAAGGCAGGGCACTGAGATGGGAAAGAGGGGCAAGGCAGGCAGTGAGAGGCAGGGTGCAGTGGTAGACAGCGTGCTGGCTACAGACCCTGTGTTCCCTTGCTTTGCTGTGCGCCCCTGTGCCACCTCACGTCCCTGAATCCCTGAACCTGCAGTTCTGTGTTTTGTCTACCTATAAGGGGCCTAGAGACCCACACCTCTTGGGATGCTGCAAAGCAGCTTAGCCTGACGTCGCCCACCAAGCAGCCTCAGCTGGACCTGTGGCTCAACAAAAGGGGAGCCTAAAATAAACAAATCAGTTGATTGAAGTGACAAGAGATGATTATTTTTTTAATGAGTTGGACTCAAATAAAAACACATGGTGTCTGGACAGCCTCACCCAAGAGGTGCTGGACCACTAGTGCTACGATAAATACTGTGTCTTTTTTTAATATATATATATTTATATATATATAATCTCATTTGTTTGTTTGTTTTTTTACTTATGAAAATAATAAGCTATCATCAACCTGGATAGGCTTCATTACTAAATTAGCAGAAACCAGCTCAGCACAAACTCTCCCGAGATAAACACTGGTGGCTCAGTCAGGAGGAAAAAAAAAAGATTAAAAAATACAACAACAAAAAAACCCAACCTCTCCTCAAAACAAAATCTCCTTTAAAGGAGAAGCCGCTACATGAGTAACCAGCCAATACTGTGTCACAGGCCACTGCACGTGGAAGGGAGAAGGAAAAGGAGGAAAGGACAAAGGAAGGAGGGAGAGAGGGAAGGAGGGAGGGAGAGAGGGAAGACCGGCCAGGTAGGAGGAGTAGGACTCTGCCCACGGCTTCCAGGTCTCTGTACCAGGTGCCTATGGAGGGCAGGGTTGCTCCAGCCCTAGGGCTGAAGGATGGCTAGCCAGAGCCAGCCAGGAAGGTCAGCTAGTGCAAGTAGTCATCAACTCTGGCAAAAGAGCAAGATCCCAGGCCTGCTCGGGCCATGAGCCGTAGACATTCAGATGCCTGGCCCAGGGCGAGCATCAGAGGAGGCTGCTTTGGCAGGTTCTGGGACTCTGTGGAAGAGATTACAAGGGATAATCAATGCTCAGCCAAGGACTTGGGCACAGGTCAAAGTTCCCTAGAGGTTGGGGATATGGACAGAACTCTTGGAGCAGAGTTTATTGTCTGAGTGCCCTAACCACCAGGCCATAACCCTACATTTGTGACAGGAACGGCCTTCTCTAGAGCAAGAAAGCTGGCCTGGACCATGGTAATGAACTAGCGGTCAACTCATCTGGGCATAGGGAGTTAGGGTCAGGTTTCCCGTGAAGGCCTATGCCAACCTTGATGTTTCTAGGAAGAGGGAAGGTGGCCACTCATACACTCACAGGTTAACCCATCAGCTGCACTCACCTAAAATGGCGCTGTTGAGAGCAGCACACACAGGCTCCCTCTGGATGGGATCAAGCTGATGGCCAACGGGGCAGTTCCAGGGGTCTGAGTATGCTAGTAGGCTAAAGGCATCCTAAGGGACAGAGCACTCATTAGAGGAATGTAGCACATCCTACACAGTCCTCACAGCTCCAGAGGACAAAATACTGCATGGGGCCCAGAGAGAGCTCAAAATACCTGAACTATAGAGTCAGGCAAAGCTATACCCTCTTTAGATCTTAGGGTGGGCAATACCCTGAACACCCCACATTCCACTGCAGACATGACTAGAGCCCACTCTGGCCTATTACTGCTTCCCAGAGCCCCGGCATCAGATGGGGAGCTTCTCTATGTGAGGGCCTGGCTTCTCCTATACCTGCAGCATCTCCGTGTGAGCCAAATTCTTGCCGTACTCTCGGCCCAGCTGCTCGCTCAATGCCTGCAATTCTCGGCCAAACAGGATGATCCTTTCTGTGGCAGCTTGGTTGCCCCCGCAGAGCTGCCGCCGTGGATGCCCATCGTCTGCACCCAGAGGCCAGCAGAAAACACATTAGAGGACAAAGGGGGAAGAACACAAGGACCCCATGGAGCTATAGCTTCTGCCAAAGGGCTAGGAGAGCAAGCAGGTGGAGCAGCTAAGTTCAGCTGGCACATAGACCAGAGGGGGAGCTCTGGAAGCTTCCCTCTTCCCACCCTGCACAAATGTATGGCGCTAGTGAGGTCCACATTCCCAAACTCCCTTGGGCCTCGAAGGGGTCTTGGCGGCAGGCATGGACCATCTTACATACTGGAAGCCCCCTCAAGGATGCTTTCAGGAATGACTAAGAAAGGGGTGGCTAGGTTTCTCAAGCTGCCAGAGCCTGCCATCATAGCCCCCCTCAGGAGGAAGTGGGTATTACAACTATATGTTGCCCTCTTAAGGAGCACAGGAGCTGGGCCACACAAAGGAACAGTACTGACCCATGCTGGACTCATCTGTCTGCAGGTCTTCGTGCTTGTAGGCACCATTGACGATGCGGGTGGATATGCTTTCCAACACGCCATTGGGGTAATGTTCTGCCTCCATCTCCATCTCGCTGTCGCTGGAGAGAAGAGTGGAGAAAAGAGTTGGGTCTCTATCCAGGCTTTGTTTACCATCGGTTCAGGTAAACCAAGGGAGTTTACCTGACGAACCAAAATGGGCCCTGTAATGGCATCAAACTGAAGGATTGCCAGGACATGGAAGGACAGCCTAAGCTTTCTAGGCTCCAAAGCTTTGCCCCTACTACAGTTATCTCCAGGTGCCTGCTACATGATTCCGATTCTTGTCCCAAAGCTGCCTCTGTGATTCTTCTCAGTGGCTCTCTTCTGAGTTGACACACCTCATCAATATATCCTTCTCTTCCCTACCAACTGACCTACTGACTGATTAGGTATCTCTGTGGCTTTGGCAGGAACCCAAACCAAGGTCAGTTTTTAGGTACACCTAGGACCTATTGAAAGCCATTTGGAGCTGCAGCCTACAGCCCAGGTCACTTGGCTGTCCATGAGCCTAATTTCATAAAAATTGCTTAACTGTAAATACTAAGGGTTCTTTTTTTCTTCTTTTCTTTTTTTGTTTTTTTTCGAGACAGGGTTTCTCTGTGGCTTTGGAGCCTGTCCTGGAGCTAGCTCTTGTAGACCAGGCTGGTCTCGAACTCACAAAGATCCGCCTGCCTCTGCCTCCCGAGTGCTGGGATTAAAGGCGTGCGCCACCA
>JAQHUG010000397.1:993825-1012742 GCA_028555095.1 Dicrostonyx torquatus | reverse complement strand
TAATAGGCCCATCCTCCTTGAAAAAGGGATCCCTGTGTAGGCTACCATGTTATCAAGTCTGGCAGGGTCAGGACCTCCAGAGAAAACCAGAGCCAAGGAAATTGACAGATATCTTGAATAGGGACAAAAGCTAGAACAGTGTTTGGCCTGACCGTTCAACAGGTTGCAATCCAGGCAAGACCTACAACAGAGGTGAGGGTAAGGGCAGAAGGCAGCGTTTCAAAGGAGAGACTACCCAGTGCTAGGTTCAGTGGGCACAAAACGGAAGCAGAGTGGAGAGAGAGGAGCAAGACAGGCACCTGGTCTCCTGGTTACTGGTACTGCTGTGGGGCTGGGACTTGGTGGAGTCTGTTGAGTTGGACTCGGAGTAATTGATGGAGGACGGGGAAGAGGAGGACGAGGAGGACGAGGATGAGGAAGAGGAGCTGGGTGCGGGGTATTTACTGTGGTTCTGTTTGTTCTTGGTGGATGCAACGCCATTGCTGCAGCTGGGACTGTCTGCTCCTAGAAGCCAGGTGGGTCAGAGAAGGGGGGTAAGAAGTGGGGCCCCAGGGATAGTCACACCCAACCCAGCAGCTAAGCCCACACAAGAAAAGGTGGGGGTGGCCATTCTTCTCCACACCAGCTCTTCCCAGAGAACTCTGGAGGATGCTGACCTGTGTTGTGCATGTGGGAACTACTAGGGCCGTGTCGGGGGCTGAGGCTGGGGGAGCCAGGGTAGCTGTCCTGGGACTTGGGGCTTCGTGAGCTCAAGCTGCGGACCTCACTGTCGGTGCCATTCACCATCTCCACAAACTGTCGACACCTGTGAAGGGAGCGCAGAGTTGGCGTTCTGGGCTGGCGCAGGCTGGGGTTCCTGTTGCTGACGGAGGGCCAGGCTCTGGAACTGTAAACCTGACTTACTTGAGCATGAAGAGCAGGTTGGGGTTGTGCTCCAGTAGCCCAGGGTAGAAGCGCTGGGTTGTTTCAATGGCTTCGCCCACCCGGCCTTCCAGCACCAGCTTCTGGATTTCTGTAGAGAAGAACATGGTTGTGAGTAAGGGCTAGATCCCCTGCATAACCCTGGCCAGAAGTCAGGTGGGCTGGCTCCTGGCACGCTGCTAGCTGGAGAAGCTCACAGAAAAGGCTGAGAGAACCAGGACCACAGCAGAGGCTGGTTTTGGTCAGTTGTCATGGAGTTCAAGAATATGAGGAGAGAACAAGGAGAACTCACAGCCCAGAGGTAGGAGGTGAGTCCTCGGGTCCACTCCTGCAGGGCACAGGAAGCCAGGGAGGTAGCTAGTGAGGGGAACCCTGGCTGTGAGACCATGATCTTGGGTTGGCCTGAGGATGCCTCTTTAGACAGATTGTGCTCTCTTTAGGCCTCATAGGGGTATGCACTGGCTTAAGCAAAGGTCCACATCTCGACAATCTGGAGATGCTGCAGCATGCTCCGTACTGGGAGAAGAGGTAGTCTACTTCACACCGGCCTCTCTGATAATGGTACTTCTCTGGCCATCAGCTTCTTGTTACTCCCTTCTCACTCAGGCCCTAGGACCTGATGCATCTTGCTGTGAATGACTTCTGGGTCTGAAGCTCTCATTTGTTGACTCCAAGTCTAGGATAGGATACCTGTCCATCTACCTGGTTGAGCACAGCTTCTCTAGAGACTCAGACACATACACAGAAATGATGTGCTCAGAGAGACAAAGGCAGGCACTCATAGACACACTCATACACATATATCCACTCACCCATAATCTCCTCTCCTCTTATCTTATACTCTGTGGGTTCTGTTCTCTATCCGATCCCTCCTTCCACAAAAGGGTTCCAGACATACAGAACACCAGGATAGCTGCCTTTGGCCAAGAAATAGGTTGTCTGCCAAGGGCAGGACTAGAGGTAGGGAGCAGGGAGATAGCATTACAGCAGTCACAGAGCGTCAGCTTCACCCTGTCTCTGGCTGAGAACAAGCAGAACTATTAAATTTGAGTAAGTGTTGGGAAAGATAGGCTGGTGGAGTAAGATGCAAACATTCCTTTGGGAAGATCTTGAATAGGAGGCCAAGTAGAAGCCAGGATTCAGTGGGCAGGGAGAGGAAACAAGCATGGAGCAACAGGGCTCTGCCCTGCCAGTATCAGGCTACACCTGACTTTCAAATGGGTTATGTTAGGGAGGCTGCTCTGAGACCTTCTGGGGCCACTGGCTACCCATGTAGCAGCGAAAGAAGGATGGGAGCAGGGACTACAGCCAGCAAGCTGGTCTCCAGGATGACAAGGACAAGGTTAGATTAGACTCTTGACAGCCTAAGAAAGAATGAGCTACAGATTCGGGGGCAGATAAAGAGGCATGGGGAGAAAAAAATTAACCTTACTTTGTCTGTTCTTTATGGATGCCTGTTCTTCCTGAATTGTGGTTTCAGTCATTCGGGCAAAAGCTGTGGCTGTGGCACAATACCCATGATGCACCAGATAAGATGAGACCATGCTAAAAAAAATAAAAATAAAAAGAGCTTAAGGTAACACCCAAGAACCACATTTCTCATAGAGCATTGAAGGGGGACAGGCCCATGAGATCTCCCCTAAATATATCTTGGAGGTATGACCCAGAGTAGGTAAAGAAAATGAAACCTGCCCTCAAGTGCTCACACTGTTGACATGAGAGGGACCAGTCACATCTGTGCTTACAGGTCAGAGGAGTGGCTTCAAGCTCTCTGAGACATGCTGCCCTCAGTCTCACAGAAACGGTTGGCTTCTGGGAGACTGCAGCAAGTCCAGATCTGGTAAGTTTACCCCAGGGCTGCCTAAAATGGCAACTAGCCAGGCAGTGTGGCAGTTGCCAGGATACAGAGGATTCCTGCACACCCATATTTGACAGAACTAACTACTAAACTTTATCAAATGGTGAGGAACGCAAGTGGAACCCTGGTGTTGCCTGCACTGGAGAAAGCACCTTTGTCCCCAGGGGGCCTGCCATGTCGGGGCACTGGCTCTGGAGTAGTGGTTCTCAACTTCTGGGTCAGGACCCCTGTCGGGGGCACATATCAGATATCCTGCATAACAGATATTTACATTACGATTCATAACTGTAGCAGATTTAAAGTTATGAAGTAGCAACAAAAAATTTTATGATTGGGTATCACCAAGACATGAGGAACTGTTTTTAAAGGACACAGTATTAGGTAGGTTGAAAGCCTCTGCTCTAGAGAAATAGCTTAATCTATAGGTCAAATTAATTCCATGATATACCATGGATCAGGGGTCCAAGAATTCAGTATCAGGCTGATTTTGCTGGGAAGAGACAGGCATAGCACAGCCAACAGGAGCACAATCTTTGTGGAAGAGCATAATGTACAAAAAGTTAACCCCATCTAAAGCTGGCTGAGCAGTGCCTTATGTATACATATGTGTACATGTACATGCATGTGTACAAAGATGAGCTCTTATGACCTGTGTGGATAGGAGATGTATGGGAAATGTTTTAAGTCTGTGCAACTTTGGCTGTTTGTCTTCTTATGTTTTAAGGTGTAAATGAAATAAACAAAATGCTTGGTATTTTAACATAAACAGAAGAACAATGTATTTTGAAAAAAACCAAAACACATGGTCCAGATTATCTCATATGAACATCAGATACCTCTAAAATGTATATTCTTGGGGCTGGAGAGATGAGAGATGGCTCAGTAGTTTAAGAACACCTGTTGCTCTTGCAGAGGACCTGGATTTGGTTCTTAGCACTCATATAGTGGCTCATAACCATTTGTAACTCCAGGTCGAGGATCTGATGTCCTCTTCTGCTCTCCACAAGTACCAGGCACACACACACAGTGCACATAATATACCTGCAGGCAAAGCACTAATTCATAGAAAATAAAAATAAATCTCTAAAAGAAAATAAAATACAGTTTGATTTAAGAATACTGCTTAAGCCAGGTGGTAGTGGTGCATGCCTTTAATTCCAGCACTCGGGAGGCAGAGGCAGGCAGATCTCTGTGAGTTCGAGGCCAACCTGGTCTACAAGAGCTAGTTCCAGCGCAGGCTCGAAAGCCACAGAGAAACCCTGTCTCAAAAAAACCAACAAAAAAAAAAGAAAAGAAAAAAATTAAAAAGAAAAAAGAGTACTGCTTAGGCGGTCAGTGGTGGCACACACTTTTAATCCCAGGACTTGGGAGGCAGAGACAGGTGGGTCTCTGAGTTTGAGGCCAGCCTGGTCTACAGAGTGAGTTCCAGGACAGCTAGGGCTACACAGAGAAGCCCTGTCTTGGAAAACGAAAGAATACTGCTTTAGAGGACAATACAAACACAATTTTAAGCATTTATTTATTTATATTTTATGTATTTGAGTGTTTTCCTTCATGCATGCATATATACTATTATGCATATGCCTGGTGCCTGCACAATACAGAAGAGTATCAAATCCTGTGAACTGGGATTACAAATGATTGTAAGCTGTCATGTGGATCCTGGTAACCAAACACGGTCCTCTACAAGAGTGGCAAGTGCTTTTAACCTCTGAGCCCCAGAAAGTAACTTTATATATGTAAATTTCTTATTATGAAAGGGTTACCTATAGCAGTAAAAGAAATGGGCTGGGGATTCTGTGGTTGCCTAGCATGTGTGAGGACCTGGGTTCTACTGCTGTCACAGAGAAAGGAAGGGAGCAAAGGAGGGGAGGGGAGAGGAAGGGAGGATGATAATACTTGAGTCTCACCAGGGGAAGCCAGTCAGACATGAAGCTGTGACAAATCTATCTCCTAGGTAACCTAGCCATTTTCAATATTTATAAAATAAAGCTTTAACAGAATAAAGAATAACAGAACACAAATTATATCCAGGTCTTGGCAAATGCTGCATATGACATATACTGGCGCCATGGAAATATACATATAAAAATCCATGTGCTGAACCCAACCCTGAAAGTAACTCCATTTCTTCTCCTGCCCAACCAGCAAGTATATTGTGGGGAATGGCGTTGCTCTGGCCTTCAAGGAAGCACTTCTCACCTGCTGGGCTGGGAACCAGAGGTGGTTATGCTATTCCTTCCAGGTCTGGCTGCCTGTACCTCAGCCCTTCCTTAAGGCTACCTTAGTTATCAATCCCTCAAGAAAAGAAAGCTGAATACTGGGGATGTGGCTCAGTGTCAGTGCTTTCCTAGCATACACAAAGCTCTGGACCACAAGAGAAAGTGAGCCAAGGAGACAGGGCAGGGTGGGGTGGTGATGGAGACCACTTAAAACTGGATGAGAACATAGTATATATTGCACTCCTACCCCTGGTCCCCTGGTGCCTTTGCAGAACAATGATCAGGGTTAGCAGAAGCCAAGTCCTTGTCCACTCAAGAACCAAGCTCACATCCACCTCCTAACAGGTGGAAGAGTAGCGGTCATTGCTTCACCCAGGTATGCAGCTGGCTAGTGAAATAAAGACCCAAACTTGGGCCCCTGTTGGATCTCAGCAACACTAGATTCCAAGATAATTTAGACACTAATTAGCCAAGGAGCCTGCTAGGCTGATCCTAAGGAAGACTTCCTGATACCACTCTGCCATGGACACAGGGATACTGAGGTGGATACTGACCCTGTGAAGTCATCTCAACCAAAGTATGGTAATATGAATTTTTTTAAATGGTTTTTCTTTTTTTTTAAAACAAATTTCTTTATTTATTTAAATATTTTTTTAATTATGTATACAATATTCTCTCTGTGTGTATGTCTGCAGGCCAGAAGAGGGCACCAGACCCTATTACAGATGGTTGTGAGCCACCATGTGGTTGCTGGGAATTGAACTCAGGACCTTTGGAAGAGCAGGCAATGCTCTTAACCTCTGAGCCATCTCTCCAGCCCTAAATGGTTTTTCAAGACAAGGTTTTCTATGTAATCCTGGTTACCCTGGGACTTGCTCTATAGACCAGGCTAGCCTCAAACTCAGAGATATATGCCTGCCTCTGCCTCCTGAGTGTTGGGACTAAAGGCATGTGCCAACATACCTATACTGGGCTGGTGATTTTACACACAGGAGCCTTGTAAGCTGCTTGAGAGGAAGGCTTTTTTTGAATTGTTATTATTTTTAATTATATGTTATATAATTTTTAAATATATGTATAATTTAAATATATGTATGCAGCACATGTGTGGGTTTGTGCAAACTGAGAAAAGCTGAAGATGTGAGATCCCCTGGAGCTGGAGTTACAAGTGGTTGTGAGCCACCTGACACAGGTGCTGGGAATTGAACTCAGGTCTTCTACAAGAGTACTGTGTGCTCTTAACCACTGAGTCACTCTCCAGCCCCAGCAGGGTTTAACTAGGAGCAGTTCCAAGCACAAAGAGGGGGGTCCGCTGATGAGAGGGAAGCAGCAGCAGCTGAGATGTCCGCCAGTGTCCCCAGAAACACGCCCCACAGATGGAACTGTTAGCAGCATTTGCAATACTGCATAGATCTCTAGGACCATAAGGCCTACGGGAGGGGGGATAACACTCACTTCTGCAGCACCGCCTGCCACTCGCCAAGCCGGGCACTGATGGGAAAGCCGTGGACAGTGCCCTGGACTTTGGCACGCCACTCCCGCATATAGTCCTCAATGTCGAACAGGAATGGCTGCTGCCCAAAGTTGGCATCCACAATCTCCCCAGGTGTCTGCAGGCCTACGGTGGGGTAGAGGTTGGCCTGAGGAGGAGAATGGATGTCAGTCAGGCCCCTGAGGGCAGCAGGGATGCAGGGCTTCTCTTCACTTCCATGACTCCTGCCAGCCAATACTCGAGCTAGAAAAGAGTTACACGGCAGGGCAGCAGGGATCAATCACATTCTGCCTACCTCCCTAGCAGAAAAGCTATCCCCAAAAGCTTGAAGGGAGAAAAAAGAAAAGCAAGCAAGGCTCAACAAGGTAAAGTCTCCTGTTTTTGCATCAAAGGTCACTATGTCCCTCAGGCCTTTGGCCAAGATATACAGTATTAGACAGGACTGTACATCACTACACACATACAAATAAAAATGTGCTATGGGGTGGCTTATGGCTTCGCCTGGAAAGAGATGCAGAGCCAAGGATGTCCCTAGTCACCAAAAAGAGGTACATGAGGGGAAGGGATGACACAGGAAAAGAGGAACACAGACGAGAACAGGTGAATGATTTGGTGAGTTGCTTCTAGAGCTGGTAATGGAGACAGAGGCTTCCTCGGCAGAGGCCTCTGGCCAGCGATGTACGGAGCTCTCTGCACTTACAACCCACTTACCATGACCAGCGGTAGTCAGGTTACAGCCTCACTCAGTGCCTCTTGGGCTCCTACTGCCCATGTCCAAAGCTTCACCCACCTCCTCCCCATACCACTAGACACCATTTTCCCAGAAACCCCACCCACTCTTTTTTTTTTTTTTTTTTAAGACAGGGACTCATCCAGCCCATTTGGCCAAAACTCACTATGCAGTTGATGACCTTGACTGACCCAGCTGCCTTTACCTCCTAAATAAATGCTAGGATTACAGGTGTGCACCACCACCTCTGGCTCCCCTAAGCCCTCTTCACCTTCCATACTCAGGTGATGGGTCCTTCACAAGTACCTCATATGTTTTTTCTGGGTACATGGGGTTCAGCCCACCATGAAGTCTAAACCTACAGACTTTCTGCCTCCTTTCTTTTCCTCCCATCTTCCACAGCAAAGGCCAAGCCCACAGGGACATTTCCCAGCCTTCCCAGCATGTAGCAGCACACCATCCACACTCACGTCTGTTCATTTTATGTCATGCCTCCACACCTAGAAGGTTCCGCAGTCAGAGTCAGAATTCTTCTGAGTCTGCCCCCTTGCCTAGGACAACAGCCCCTTTCTGAGGCCTCCAGGTAGGAAGGAAGAATTCTGATACATAACAGGAAGTTCAAACATGACTATGAGTATTGCGGTTAAGATTCCGAGGCCCCTTGTATTACAAATGCACTTCCTGGGGCAAAGTGGACACCCAGGATAATAAAGTCAAGAAACTTCTTTTCAGAACCAGCCAGGGCACAGAGACCCATGCAGGCTCCCAACATTCTGGGTAAAGGCTCTACGTGTGATGGTGCCGTACAACTCGGTCAATTAATAGGGTAGAGAGGGAGGGATAGGACCAAACTCAGCTGACAGGAAACAGTCTTTCTAAGAGAAAAGCCTACACAACTCATCTCTCAGGCTTAGGGGAACCCTGAATGGTAGCATGCTAGGTTTTCAGGGGTGCTGACTTTCCTCAGGGATCTCTGATGGCCTGGATAAAGACCTGATTCCTAGAAGCTCAGGAGCAATCCCTAGATGCCACTCCCAACACTGTGGCTGAAGTCACAGATTAGCCTGTGCCATGGAGTTACCCTGATTCCACCACCATTCCATTACCCCCACCCACAACAACGGCCTTAGAGAATGCCACAAATTTCTGTCACCTGCTAAGAGACGTGGAGGAACACCAGGCCTTGCTGAAGAGAGAGGACAGCCAGCAGGTAACCCCTACTGGCAGCACATCACACATCCCTGCTTGGGGAAAGGGCCAGACTCCACACCCTGCACTTGCAGGTATTCCCACCCATTCCAGGCAGCCCTCAAAAGTCCAGGAGAAGGAAATCCCATTAGCAGTACTTACCGGGAGATCTGTGAAGGCTATACCTGTGGGGAGGAAAGGACAATGATCAGGTCATCAGACAGGTCTCCACCCTCTGTGAATTCAAGGTGCAGATGGTGGCCAAGCATATACTAGGGCATGGTAGTTTTAGGCCTGGGCCTTCCTCTGGCTGGATAATCTAACTAGAAGGGAAACCAGAACCTCGGGTAATTAATTGCCTATAGTTTTTCCACTTTTGCAAGAACATCTGCTAGAAAAACTAAACCCAAGTGATCCTAAGTCTGTTTAAGCCTCCTGATCTAAATGTCTTCACAGAACCCACTGTGTGCTCTCACCCATTATCGTCTACTACCTGATCCACGCCTCATGCCAATCCCTTGGAACAGACATTCTGCTCATTTTCCCATTTACCGACAAGGAAAAGCAGACTCAGAGGTTAGAGGTGTTGCCTTTAGTCACTGAGGTGTTGGCAGTGGTGGATCTGCACACATTCCTGGTCTAATAGTCCAAGAGATAGAGAAGTGCAAGTAGGGAGGGTGGCCGTTGCTCATTTTTAGACCGTACTTGTTCCAAGTCCTCAGAAGTTCCTTATTATCCAGCACTGGCCAACAATGGCCTATGCATCTGGACCCTCCTGTCAGGAGAGTGGGAAATGCATCTCTAGAGACTTCAGATTTGAGCTGCAGTAAGAGTGGAGGTCATGTAACCCCCAACACATGAGGAGCCTGAGCAGTATCCTTAGAGTGGAGCATCAGAATGTGAAAAGCCAAGCAAGCCTCTTCCAAGGCCTCACAGACCTCTTAGGTAAAGTCTTTTGTCATCTGGGAACTGCTCCGCTTTTGGCATTAGGGTTTTCAAGTCACTGACTCTCTGAAGGTCCCAAAGGAACTCTATGAACTCTCATCCAGAAGGAAACAGAAACTTGGCAAACAGCACAGTGAAGTCTGACAAAAGCCTCAGGAAGTGTGCAATATTTCTCACACTAGTGCACAGACTAAAACACAAGGTAAAGAGAGATGACACATTCTTTGCACAGCTACAGTGTGCAAAGGTAATAAAAACCTTATTATACTCCACGTGTGAGCCGCACATATAGGGTCAGAGTCACAGCACCAGAAGCCCCTCATTAAGGTGCCTTTGTAGATCTTGAAATATCCAAGATGCTACTCACTCCCAGGCTTGGGAAGATGTTCACAGGACCTTCAAAGAAGGGGACTCCAGCTTCATCAGTTTTACTGCCATGGGTACTGCAAGTTACCCAAAGAGCTCTATCCCATCTGAAGAAAGGGTAATACTAACCCTTTATCTTAAGGGGGAAAAAAAAATGAGACAGACTATGAAAGTTGCTTCATACACCATGAGGTCTAGGTCCAAGTTGGCTACACAGCAAAAAAACTGCCGCAGTCTAGATAGAGGCTGACATACTCAGACCTGCCCAACTCTGCCTCACATGGCACCAGGAAAGACAAGTCCTTGAAGGCTGTCAGGACAACAAGGAAAAAACTACTCTTTATTGCACTGTGGAAGGCAACACTGCTCCCTGAGGAGGCCCTGTAAGCCTCACTAAGGCTACTGTGATAATAAGATTTATAGACCCACAGAAAGAAAGGCCAGGCAAACAGGATAGCCAGACTTGCTGATAAGAGCAGCCCTGGGTCAAACAGGTTCTGAGGACCCTGAAGCTGAGAACAAAAGACCACGTGACACAGTACAGAACCACATGAAGAGGAATCTACAAGCACACAGACCACTTACGGACCAGATATCAGTCCTCTATCTCCACTTAGCTGTTGAGGAGCCAGGGCCAGTAACAGGATTGGAGAAATACAAGCCAGCTCGCCCTCAAAGTGCCTCTGAATTCAGCAAGAAAGATGGTGTATGATGAATAATCACAGAGATACTGAACGATGGCATAGAAGGCCTGAGTGCTATGACAAAGAGAAGAGGCAGGGAAGCCAGAGGTAGGATATGTAGTTCTAACCCCTAAAATGGAGGGATTAGAGCCTGAAGCATGTTAATAATAATAAGACGGCACAGGACATGGGAAGATTTACCAAGGATCTATCACTCAAACCTCATGAAATTTTATGATCCAGAAAATGCAAAAGACGGGACCTATTCATTTTCAATTAGGTCCTCAAAATATACTCGTGGACCAGATGGTGAAATGTGAGCTTCAAGCTAATATACCTGATTCCCCCCACCCCGCCCCCCCAGTTTAGGGACCGAAGTCAGGGCCTTGACTAGGCCAATCAAGTGTTCTACCACTGACCTCTACTTTTCATTTTCAGCTCTCCTTTCATTTTTTAACTTTGAAACAGATTCTTATTAAGATGCCCTGCTAGCCCTGAGTTTTCAAAGTCCCTGCCTCAAGAAGCTGGGACTACAGCCTGTGACACCAGACGGAGCTTAACTGATTCTTTGGTTTTTCTGTATTTGTTTTGCCTCATATTGTGGTACTAAGGACTGAACTTAAGATCTTAAAGAAGCTAGGCAAATACTCTACCACTGACCTAAATCTCCAGACCCCACAACTGGTTTTCAATGGGTGCTGTCTACGTGGGCAAGCTTAACTACACAGGAACTCAAATCTTGGCCTTTTCCTCTTCTAGCATGTTAATGAGTATCTTTATTAAGTGATACTTATTTATCATAGTTAGTTTAACAGAAGTTTGAAATTAACACCAAATATTAAGAAATAAACAAGACCAAAGAACAATCTTTTAAAGGATTAAAAAATTAGGCAATGCACAACCATATCAAGTTTAATTAAACGTGTAATAGGTCTTTGCACAGGGTCCATAAAAAGCATTTTCTAGGCAGATAAACAATGGCCTAAGGTGACCTGGCTTGCAAAGAGTTCGAGGCCCTGTGGTCCTAACACACATCTATAGTGCCCAAAGGAGGCACTAAACATACAGGTACTATAGGTACAGCACTGTATTCTCCAAATCTTATTTTCCACAAGAGACACCATGCTTTAAGCAAGATGTGGACAAGCTAGGGAGATGTGAAAGGCAAACGATGAAGGGGTAGAACTGAGCCTGGCTGCAGACAGGCAGGTGAGAGGGTATACAATGAGAGCACCTAAGAGCCCTCGGGATTCTGGCAGTAGATGAACCCAAAGTGACGAAATAGCTAAAGTCAGAAAGCAGAGTAAGGAGCAAAGAACCTTCGAGATCTTGCCAGTGAGACACTAGACTGCAGCTTGGTGATGGTCAGTCTCAGGAGAGTTGGCTCTACCTGAGACATGTTCTCAGTCACCCATCTTCCTGTGCTTTCCTGTGTGCTCTAGGCTGTGGTATACAAAGAATGGCTGAAGAACGTTGCCTTAGTTGCTCATCCCCAGTCAACAGCAAACCTAAATCCCTTAGGGCTCTTGATTCTGACTGGCTTATCTCCTAGAAAAATCACACACGTGGAACATTATGTAAATATATGTCACAATGATTGGTTTAATAAAGAAGCTGACTGGCCAATAGCTGAACAGGACAAGGTTAGGCGGGAGAGCCAAACTGAGAATGCTTGGAGGAAGAAGGGCAGAGTCAGAGAAGTCACAAGCAGACAGAGAAGCAAATGGGCATGTTGTACTGAGAAATGGTACCAAGCCATGTGGCAAAGCATAGATAAGAAATATGGGTTAATTTAAAATGTAAGAGGTTAGTTAGTAATAAGCCTGAGCTATTGGCCAAACATTTATGATTAATATTAAGACTCTGAATGGTTATTCAAGAGCAGCTGCTGGCACAAGAAAACCCCGCATACACATACAGGTTGTAGGAGCAGCAGCCAGATATTTACTGCCCCTAAAGTCAGCAGAAGCAGGGCCCCAGTTTCCAATCCTGAAAAGCTTGATGGCCTGATTAGTAAGGTACTGCTGGTTCTCTTCTGGGGAGAAGCAGAGTATGGTCAGAGCAGAGACCCTTGCAAGGCAGGCAAACCCAGCAGTTAGGGACCAAGTTGGGACAGTGTGGCCATTTACTAGTCAGTATAGTCCAAGTCCCTTTCCTTCAATTTTTTTCACATGTTTTAAATTTTAATTAATTCACTTTTTCTTGTTTATGTATATATTCATGTGAATAGCAGCACATATATGCGACAGCACTTGTGTGGAAGTCACAGGTCAACCTTGGGTAGTTACATAATCCAGGCTGGCCTTTAACCATCTTGCCTCAGCTCCTGAATACTGGGATTTCAGGTGTACGCCAATCTAGCATGTTCTTTCTCTTTCCTCCCCCAAATCCATTTTGTTTGTATGGCGCTCTTATAGCCTAGACTGGCCTCAAATCTGTTATATAGCTGAGGATGGCCTTGAACTTCTGCTCTTCCTGCCTCCATCCCTCTAGTGCTGGAATCACAGGCATTCACCACCATGTCCAGCTCAAGTTCTAATGTTAAGTTTCTATACATGTAGTAGAGAACAGCTCCTTTCAAGAAACCCACGAGACCTGCAATTTCCCCACTGCTAAATTCCTCCACTCCACCTGCCTAACATTCCACTAGTCTAGTTCCTTCCTCACCTTTCTCTTCTCCAAGTGCACCACCTCTAGACCCATTTCTCATCCCATCTCTAGCATTAACGTCCAAGTGCTTGCCTTTTCTCCTGGTCCTTTTTCCAGTCCATCCCTCCATTTCTCTCTGGATTTTTATTTGTCACTCTATCAACACTGCCAGAGTTCTGTCCCTATTTGACTCCTTCCTATTTACCTTCTGTCTGACAGCCCTCACTGTTACTTTCAGTACTCCACTATCAGAAGAGCTGGCCAAAGTCTGGGCCAGGTTATAGGCATGCAAACCCTAATCCAAACCATAACCACTGATAACTATACTTAGGGTCCTCAAACTTTTTCTCCATCAAGTACAACAGACAAGACAGGCCAGGATCATGATGAGAATGTGCTGCTCTCAGCAACCTTCCTGGGCTCATCCAGTGAATGCTGCTGAAGGACCAATTAACAATGGGTATGCCTGTTGCCTTCCATTCACTTGAAAGGGTTCCAATGGCTGGAAGCGACTGCAGTTCCCCCAGAGCTGTGCAGAGGCTCCATGATACTACTTTGACTTCAAGGCCTGCCTTTGAGTTTCTCATCAATCAAAGTGGCTCCACAGGCCAGACACTCCAAGGTCTCCTATGCACCTACCAAGGCTGTGGCCATTCTTGGTGTAGAAGCAGGTGCCATTGATGAGGTTGACACAACAGCCGATCACATCCCCTGTGGTGAATGTGGGACCATAGGGCTGGCCTGTCCCCGAGGAGCAGAAGGAATGTCCATCATCGCCATGGTAACCATAGGAATGTTTGTCCCAACCTGTGGGGAAGACAGCAGCAATAGCTTAGAATTTGTACTACTGGCTCCTCTTCCATTTTAGCAGTACAATTCATATTAGCTTTAACAAATGTGTTGTGTTACCACCAAGACAGCAGACTGTTGCCAAGGGTAATAGTGTATGCCTTTAATCCCAGTACTTTAGAGGCAGAAAGGCAGGTGGATCTCTGAATTCTGGGTCTGCTGATCTATTTTAAAGAGTTCTAGGCCAGGGACTGGAGAGATGTCTCAGAGCTTAAGCTGCTCTTCCAGAGGTCCTGAGTTCAATTTCCAGCACCCACATGGTGGCTCACAACCATCTATGGTGGGTTCTGATGCCCTCTTCTGGCATAAAGGTGTACATGCAGATAGAGCACTCACATACATTAATAAGTCTTTTTTAAAAAGTTGCCGGCTGGGGCTGGAGAGATGGCTCAGTGGTTAAGAGCATTGCCTGCTCTTCAAAAGGTCCTGAGTTCAATTCCCAGCAACCACATGGTGGCTCACAATCATCTGTAATGAGATCTGGTGCCCTCTCCTGGCCTACAGGCGTACACGCAGGCAGCACACTGTATACATAATAAATTAAGTTTAAAAAAAAAAAAAGTTCCAGGGCTGGCTACAGAGTGAAACACTGTCTCAAATTACAAAATAAACAAATAAACAAACAAAGAAATAAATAAAAAATAAAAATGGGGGGGCGACAGATGGCTCAATGGTTGAGAAAACTTGCTGCTCTTGCAGAGGACCCAGCACCCATAAAGCAGCTCAGGGAATCTGATTCTCTCTTCTGGTACTGTATACACAGGATACACATACACATGTAGGCAAACACTCATGGAAATAAATAAGTTTTGTTTGTTTTTTGTTTTCTGAGACAAGGTTTCTCTGTGTATCTCCGGCTGTCCTGGAACTCACTCTGGAGACCAGGCTGGATTTGAACTCACAGAGATTCACCTGCTTCTGCCTCCCTGGATGCTGGGATTAAAAACATGCACCACCACCGCCTGGCTATAAATAAGATATTTTTAAACCCCAGAATGGTATGTATTTCCTCAGGAACAGCAGCTGCAAAAACAAGGTGGTTCGGAGATAGCACAAACTTTTCCTTTCTGGAAAGTACAAGGTGCCATCCCCTCTGCCACCGAATAATTAACAAAAGCCTACTCCTGGAAGTTTGCAAAGGGTGACAGAATGTGGAAGGAACAGAAAAGACGGATAACATGTAAGTAAACAAGCAAACAAGAAATACCTGGTAGAGACTAGAGATGGCTTAGTGATTTAAGAGCACTGGCTACTTTTCCAGAAGACCTGGGTTCAATTTTCAGCACCCATAAGGCAGTTAACAATCATCTATAGCTCCAGTTCCAAGAGATCCAAAGTCCTTCTCCTGGCACTGCATGCAGAGACACCATATATTCTGGCAAACACTCACATACATTGAGCAGAGTTCTACTTGCCAAGAAGATCAGAGGGAAAGACATTTTGGGTGAAGAGAATATGATCAGTTCATCTGAGCAAAACAAATTTCCACAGATAGTTAGGAAGATAGCAGCTCTCAAAATCCCTTGCAGCCATTGTTCTCACCTCATAGAGAAAGTCAGTTTAGGAACCTAAAGCAGGGAATAGAGACAAAAGATACAAAGAGCCTCGCAGAACATCTGGGTACCTGAGACTGGGCACCTGTTTGCCCTGCCAGGGGTCAGTGGGCCAAGCTGGTCAGAGATAGGTTCTCTTCCTTAATGCAGTTAAGTTCTCTGACTACAGCAGTCCTATTTAAGCATCCTTTGTCCACACTACCTAACATCTGGTTCATGAGGACAGAGCTTAGTGGTAAAGTCTGTCTAGCACACATGAAGCGCCACATATAAAGACTAACAGTGAAGGTTTTTGCACTTTGGAAAGAGACCTACAGCCAGATGGCAGACATGACTCTGCCCCAACAAGGAGCTTCATTTCTCTGGTTCTCCATTCCTCATCTATGAAACAAGGCAGAGGATGCAATATCCCTAGAAGCTTGAGAGTCATCTATGGTGCTAAGTCCCCTTTCTACTTAGGGGCCTAGTAGTCATGCCTAAGTAAGCCCCCTCCCCTTTTCCCACTCGTGCTAAAGCCAACAGCATGCACACTCATCCTTCTCTAGATGAGCCTGGTATAAAGTTGGGCATGTGTCTAGTAATGAGATTTGCCATTCCCACTATAAGACCACAGGCATGAAGGTCAGTGATAGATTGCTTGCCTACCATGCTTAAAACCCTTCTGGGTTTGCTAATCAGGACCACAAAACTGTAAGGACTAAAGAGAGTTGTTTCAAAGGACAGCAGGACACAAAGGTCAGGTGGATACTACCGTATGGGTCAGGCTCTGCAGGGAATCGCATCCAGTTAGCTTGGATTCAGAAAGATGGGCTGGAGCTGTGTAAATGGAGACAACTCTAACAGAACGCCACCCAACTCACCATCCCTCCTTCTCCAAGGAAATTAGGTATTGCTACTCTCAAAGGAAACTGATTACATGGGCACCCCAACAGAAAAGTCAATGGCAGGCTGCCCTGCCACACATCAGGAACTTACCAGAGGCCAATAACACAAAGGGAGGGCAATCTATATTCAGTCCAGAAGGCTCCATGTGTACAGTTTGGGAAACCCAGTACCACCCACTTCCCCTGACTCATCATCAAACTGGGAAGACCTAACATGTAAATACAGGGTGGCTGAGGAAGTGGTTCATTGTTTTGGCATCCCCAGACACCATGCATGGGACATCCCAGAAGTGAGTGACTCTCCGTGGGAGTGCCAGGACTCCAGCGTGACTGTTCTGGGAGCCCACCCATGCCACTCCCATCCACCAGGACACATCAAGAGCTTCAGTCTCAAAGTATCAGGGAGGGAAAAGACTGTACTGCCAAACCACATCATCAGTGCATTAGGTCAAAACTCTGGAAGGTGGCCTAGGCTGTGGCTGCCCACTATGGCCCAACCCATATAAAGAGGCCAGCCCATGCCTTACCCACATCCTATGCCTTCAAACCAGTTATTTTTCCACATCCCACTCAACAGTGAACTTTGGGGTCAGAGGACTTGATTTTATTTCAGTTGGGGCCTCACTATGTTGCCCAAACTCACTATGTTGCTGATCTTACTGACTCAGCATTTCAGTCTGAATCCCAACTCTTGCACTCAGCTCTTGAGTTCACTCAGCTGCATTTCTTTCAGATATAGCATGATTCAGTGAGACTGAGCATGAGTTACAAGTCACAGGAAGTACTTCTAGTAAGGTTCTTTCCTCTCATGGTGATCTGCATTTCTAGTTCCCTTTAGCCCTGCAGTGGCAAACCAGGGTCAGCACCCACCCTCTCTCAACAAACAGCTGGAAGGGTCCACTAGCAGAAGACCCAGGCCCACTCTGTTCTCCGTTGTCCACAGCCCTTATAGAACATGCAGCATTCAAGAGCCATGCCCAGTGGCTCTCAAAATTGCACTCTTGGACCTGTTGTGGGAAGGAATGTGCTGGGCTGGCTGGCCAGGGGGTTTCCCAAGCCTGAGGCTAAGAAGACAGAAAGCTTCAATAGTTGGGCTGTCCCACAAGAGTAGTCAGCAGTGCTGAGACATTCCATTCAGAAGTCTGATAGACATGCTTTCTCTATACCCCACCTATCTTAAAAACCACAACAGAACCAGTGTGCTACAGATCAACAACAGCTAATGGGAAAGCAGGAGGGTCTTTTGTTTCCATTCAGTAGATGCTGTGAGGTAACAGAACAAGTTCATCACAGACAGCATTCTGCAGTCACACCACTCCTGTGGCCATTAATATGAGCTTTGGGCCATGGCAACCCTAAAGGCTCTGGCAGCTTCAGGCAGAAAAGGAAACAGTAACCCAAGGGCAGAATCTTCATGGTGGCTCTGCATGGAAACTGTGTTAAAGAGAAAAAGAAAACACAAAACAAAACAAAAAGCCTTCCCACAGACTCCCAGACCCTCCACTGAAAAGGGCCTGGGAGTCAATTTGAAGCCATGGGAAGGAAAGGGAAGATACAGTCAGCATCTGCATAAAAGGGGGCTTTTTAGGACTGGAGAGATGGCTCAGCAGGTAAGAGCACTAGTTCAATTCCCAGCACCCACGTGGCAGCTCACAACCATCTGTACATTCTGATACACAGTTCTGATATATTCTTCTGACTTCCACAGACACACAGTGCACAGACATTCATACAGGCAAAATGCCCATACACATATAAACAAATAGCTTTAAAAAAAAAAAAAAAAAGGAAGAAATACATCTTGTTTGTGTCATTATTCTGGTATTCAGGAAAGACCTAAAAATGTCCAAGGGGGTCTGGCTAGGTCTACGCTTAAATGGCATCCATCTCATCTGTGTGACTTATTTTTCTACACCCAGAGTCCCTAGGGAAAGCTGGGTTTATCAGACCCTGAACCATGTTAAGGAAAAGGGATGGCACTGTTCCGCACAATGGGGGTGTGTGGGCTCAACTCCCAGGACTAATGTCTCTCTAGGGTTGAATCCGGCTTCTGGTCATTTCCCAAAGGGCTTCTTTCAAATCTCTGGGGAAAGCTAATGGATGGGTGAAGCCTGACCTTGCACACACACCCAAACCCTAAGAGGTGCAGGTGAAATATTTCTCTATACAGAGCGCTAGTTGTGAGGGTTGGAGCAGCAACTGGTCCCTACTCTGCTCTAGCCTGATGCAGTCCCAGTCTCATCAGAGCACACTCAGAATCTCTGCTTTCAAATGCTAACAAACTCAAATTTTAGAACTGTCAATAAGATCCCTTATCTCAAAGGTCAAACTTGCCCTGAAAAAATACAGTATCTTTTTTTTCCCAGATGGAATCTTGTTTTGTTATCCAGGCTGATCTTTTATGTTATCCAGGCTGATCTTGAACTCCTGGCCTCAAGTGATCCTCCTGCCTTGGCCTCTTAAGTAACTGGAACTACAGTCTATTCTGTATTCAGCTAGAAAAATACACTTGTGGGCCGGGCGGTGGTGGCGCATGCCTTTAATCCCAGCACTCGGGAGGCAGAGGCAGGCGGATCT
>JAQHUG010000397.1:950701-978595 GCA_028555095.1 Dicrostonyx torquatus | reverse complement strand
TGCATGCAGGAGAATACATGCACAGCAGGCAGTAGTGGAAGAGGGATGCATGCACTTGACAATGTGGGTACACCTGCATGCAAGAGAATACATGCACAGCAGGCAGTGGGCAGAGCTCAACCCTGGATGTCTTTTCTCAGTTACTCATCTTTTCTATTTTGAGATAGGGTCTCCCACTGAACCTTAAGTTTACTAACTCAGTTAGGTTGGCTAGTCTGTGCATTTCAGGGATTTACCTGTTCTCACACACACACACACACACACACACACAAAACACAGCACTGGGTTACATATGTCTTGCTATCACACCCAGATATTTTTTGGTTTTTTTTTTTTTTTTTGGTTTTACGAGACAGGGTTTCTCTCTGGCTTTGGAGCCTGTGCTGGAACTAGCTCTTGTAGACCAGGCTGGTGTCGAACTCACAGAGATCCGCCTGCCTCTGCCTCCCAAGTGCTGGGATTAAAGGCGTGCGCCACCCAGTTTTTACGTGGGTTCTAAAGATTCAAACTCAGATCTTCAAGCTTGTGCAGCAGGTACTTTACCAACTGAGCCACATTCCCAGCCCACCTAAGCTTTTTTTATTATTATTATTTTATTTTCTTCTGGTTTTTAGTTAGTTTTTCAAGATAAAATTTCTCTGTGTAGTCCTAGCTGTCCTGGAACTAGCTCTTGTAGACCAGGCTGGTCTCATACTCAGAGATCTGCCTGCCTCTGCCTTCCAAGTGCTCGGATTAAAG
Source organism: Dicrostonyx torquatus (assembly GCA_028555095.1). Taxonomy (NCBI): domain Eukaryota; kingdom Metazoa; phylum Chordata; class Mammalia; order Rodentia; family Cricetidae; genus Dicrostonyx; species Dicrostonyx torquatus. Next base: position 977,857 of record JAQHUG010000397.1, on the reverse strand, counting down.
GCATGCGCCACCACTGCCCAGTCTAGCTGTTTTTCTTTTTTAAAAAAAAAAAATTATTTATTTATTTATTATGTATACAATATAATGTCTATGTGTATGTCTACAGACCAGAAGAGGGCACCAGACCTCATTACAGATGGTTGTGAGCCACCGTATGGTTGCCGGGAATTGAACTCAGGACCTTTGGAAGAGCAGGCAATGCTCTTAACCACTGAGCCATCTCTCCAGCCCTGTTTTTCTAAACTTGCAAACAGGCAATAATCTATATAGGCTGAGTGGTATATGTGAAGCAGTAGAGAGTTAGCAAGTGCAAGATCCTGGGTTCAATTCCCATCACTACCCTCAAAAAGAAAAAATAATCTTCATATACAGCCATCAACATAAGAACCTCTCCCAGTGACCTAGCAGGAGTTTTTTCAACCAAACAGATACATTCTGTTATCTCAGTAGACACACATTTAAAACATAACTGCCTACTTTAGGGGATGGGCAGTACTGGGGACCAAACCCACAACCTCATTACTAAGCTACAGCATCTTCAGGTCCCATTCCACTTAGGACTCAATGCTTCCAGTTACTATCGTAGAGTGAGAAAATAGTCTTTATGTAAACTGTAATCTACCACTTGTTACAGTTCCCTGACCAGCTGAATTTCCTAAAGTTCTTACTGCCCAAGAGCCCCAGCTTCAATTCCTCTGGTTCTCCTTCCTCTACACGGAGTTAGGGTGAATTAGTTGGTTAACATCTTGCCTTTACAAAGCAATTCTGTAACTCCCCTTCCCCCAGCTGCTTATCGAAGAAGAAGGAAGGTGGAGGAGACCACAATCACCATGCCCTTGGCAAGAATACAAACCCTTCCCACAACTAGCCAATTCTGATTATCCCTCAGGGAACCATGCAACCCGTCAGAAAACGTATCTATTTCTTCACAGGCAGAAGCATTCCTATGCCACTGTTCAGATCTACCTGGGAAAATCCTCAATATCAGGCCAAACAAACCTGAGAAGCAGTATTCACAACCTCTACCACTGTCTCTCCCCTCATTAAACGTTCCTGCACCAGCTGGGCAGTGGGGGTGCACATCTTTAATCCCAGCATTTGGGAGGCAGAGACAGGCAGATCTCTGTGAGGCCAGGCTGGTCTATAAGAGCAAGTTCCAGGACAGCTAGGGCTGGAAGCACTGTCTTGAAAAACCAAACCAAAACAAACAAAAAAATTCCTGCACCTATTATGAAGTATTACACACTTAGCATACAATAAATGTTCATAGAATGGATAATTAATTCAACCTCCTGTGTTATATCAAATACCAGAACTATCCATAATGAAGAAATAAAAGATACTTTCTCCTCAAAACACAAGAAAAGAATTGTCCTTCCCCTGTCAAATATGAAATAGTATAATCATTAAAATCAACATAAAGGGGCCAGAAAGATGGCTCAGAACATAAGAACATATGTCTCCAAGCCTGCTCACCTGAGTCCAATCCCAAAAACAAACAGTGGAAGGACAGGCTGACTCCTGCAAGTTCCTTTCTGACCTCATGGTGTGCACCGTGATATAAATATACCCACAGATATGCACGTACACAAAATAAATAAAAATGTAATAACTTAATTCCTCCAACCCAAGACAGGATTTCTCGTTGTAGCCCTGGCTGTCCTGGAACTTGCTCTGCAGACCAGACTGCCCTTGAACTCAAGAGATCCTCCTGCCTCTTCCTCCCAAGCGCTGGGTTTAAATTCATGTGCCACCAGCTCAAAAAAAAAATCAAACACCAAAAAAATCCCTGGTTTTTTGAGACAGGGTTTCTCTGTGGCTTTGGAGCCTGTCCTGGAACTAGCTCTTGTAGACCAGGCTGGCCTCAAACTCACAGAGATCGACCTGCCTCTGCCACCTGAGTGCTGGGATTAAACTTGTGTGCCACTACTACCCGGCATTAACTTTTCTTTTTTAAATCAACAAATAAACTGGAGGTAGTGGCTCATGTCTGTAATCCAGCACTTGGAAAGTGGAGGCAGGAAGACCAGAAATTCAAAGCCAACCTCAGCGACATAACAATTTTGAGGTCATCTTAAGCTACAAAGATCCTGTCTCAAAAAACAAAACAATGCAGGGCGGTGGTGGCACATGCCTTTAATCCCAGCACTCGGGAGGCAGAGGCAGGGGGACCTCTGTGAGTTCAAGGCCAGCCTGGTTCATAGAGTGAATTCCAGAACAGCCAGGGTGGTTACAGAGAGAAACCCTGTCTCAAAAAAGAAAGAGAGAAAAAAAATAAAGGAAGAAAGAGAGAGAAACAAACAAAATATGACTAACCACTAAGCAAACTTGAATAGTCTGGCTAAGACACCATTAGTTCCTGCTGGGCATGGAAACACATACCTATCACCCCAGGACTCAGAGAACTCAAGAGGCTAAGGTAGGCAAAAGTCTAGTTTGAAACCTGCTTGAGATACATAGTGAGACCATATTTCAGAACAAAACAAAAACAGCAATAACAATTACAATAAATAAAAAAAAAAAGAGAGAAAGAGAGATGTATGCCATTTCTGGTTTGGAAGTCTTAATTTTCAGTGAAATTAAGGTTTTCTATGCTAACACATAGATTTTGTGTATGCATAACAAATTTTTTTTAAGCCGGGCGGTGGTGGTGCACGCCTTTAATCCCAGCACTCGGGAGGCAGAGGCAGGCGGATCTTTGTAAGATCGAGACCAGCCTGGTCTACAAGAGCTAGTTCCAGGACAGGCTCCAAAGCTACAGAGAAACATTGTCTCCAAAAAAAAAAAAAAATTTAAAGATTTATTTATTATGTATACAACATTCTGCCTCCATGTATGCCTGCAGGCCAGAAGAGGGCGCCAGATCTCATTACAGATGGTTAAGAGCTACCAAGTGGTTGCTGGGAATTGAACTCAGGTCCTCTGGAAGAACAGTCAATGCTCTTAACCACTGAGCCATCTTTCCAGCCCTACAAATTTAAAATGTCAATACAGTCAGGTGGTGGTGGTGCATGCTTTTAATCCAAGCGGAAGGTGGATCTCTGTGAATTTGAGGCCAACCTGGTCTACAGAGCTAGTTCCAGGACAGCCAAGACTACACAGAGAAACCATGTCACGAAAAACCACCAACAAAGAAAAAATGTTGATACAGCATTTTGGAACAGTTAATTAAAATGTTGTTTGTTGAGCTTGCTAGTTCCAAACTGGCCTAGCCCAAAATGGGGTGTGGTGGTACAGGCTCATAATGGCAGTGTACTTGGAGACAGGAGAATCAGAGTGCAAGATCACTCAGCTATATAGAGAGATTGAGGCTAGCTTGGTATAATGAGACTCTGCTTTCCTATCCCCTGCACCCCACAAAAAGGTCTATTCTAGACAAATATAAAAACTCTGACATCTTTACTATGTTAAAATATTAACACCCCTCCCTAAACAACACTAGAAGAAATAACAAGCAGTTTGCACAAAGATGTTTCTAAGACTGGTCAAAACAGCAAACCCTGCTGAGTAAATAGCTTTGTGTGAGAACATTTGCCTAGCACATGCAAGGTCCTAGGTTCAATACCCCAGGAGAAGAAAAATTTTAATTTAAAGAAAAATATCCAGGCATTGGCTTCACTGGGTCCACTAATGGTGAACAAACACCGAACATGACCATCAAGTATATACGTACACACTGATCTCAAAAGGGATATTTGAGCGGGATGTGGTTGCATATGCCTTGAATACCAGCACCTGGGAGACAGAGATGGGTGGACCTCTATGTGTTTGAGGCCAGCTTGTCTACAAGACAGCCAGAAAAACATAATAAAGGGACCCTGTCTCATGAAAAAAAAAAAAAAAAAACCTAAGCCAAGAAGTGGTCATGCACACCTTTAGCCCCCCTGCAGCTGGAAGGCAGAGAAAGGCGGATCTCTGTGAGTTTGACGCCAGCCTGGTCTGGAGTGAGTTCCTGGATAGCGAACACTACTCAAAGAAACCCTGTCTTGGAAAAAAAAAATTAAACAAGTAAATATTCATAAAGCTTTCTTTGAGTCTGTGTAGACAAATGAGCACTGACTACAGACACAGAAGCTCAACAGGTGGCTAGTAGGCCATCTCACCTAAAGGTAATAACAGTCTCAAAATTTAGACCCTGCCAAAGTCATTACCAGGCCCCTCCCATCAATCACACATCCAAACAACCCAATTAGTCTTCAAGGACCTCTTGAAAATCAAAAAACAGTTGGCAGGAAGGCTTCAGTTGCTACCATACCCACTCTGCCTCCCTGCAAAAACACCTGCAAGGAGTTTTGGATCCAACTGTTAAATAAATGATGACGTTTTTAGTTTTTGGGTTTTTTTTTTATTTGTTTGGGTTTTTTTTTTTTTTTTTTGTTTGGGTTTTTTTTTTTTTTTTTTTTTTTTTGGTTTTTTTTTTTTTTTTTTTTTTTTTTGGTTTTTTGAGACAGGGTTTCTCTGTGGCTTTGGAGCCTGTCTTGGAACTAGCTCTTGTAGACCAGGCTGGTCTCAAACTCAGAGATCCACCTGCCTCTGCCTCCCGAGTGCTGGGATTAAAGGCGTGCGCCACCACCGCCCAGCCGACGTTTTTAGTTTTAAAGAACATATATTCAACACACAAACCCCACACATACAGAGCAATCTCAGAAAAGTTGAAAGCACACTCTTGTATTCTAACCTTTCAAACGCAGCAGTAAATTGAACAATGATAGACCCACCCACTGTCATTCCTGTGAAGAAACCCTCCACTCTATCCATATACTGCCCTATGCCAGATCTGCCCAGTCAGTCATCTAGTTCTGCATCCTAGGCAAGTCAGGGGTGTTCATCCTTCCCAAGGAGACCTACCTAGAATCAATCTGATTATTTCCAGCCCTGGAATTATCAGGCAGAGTTCAGATATGGCAGAGAACAATCAAGATACCAGTCAAGAGTGGAAATGAGGGCAAGGGCAAGCAGGGCATGGCGGTGCACATCTATGATGCCAACACTTGGGAAGCAGAGGCAGGAAAAATCTCAAATTCGAGGCTAGCTTGAGCTATACAACAAGACTCTGTCTCCAATAACAAAATCTCTTTTCTCCACTACTAGAACAGTACAAAAGTTCAAAGACCACACTGAAAGCAAGAAACCGATCTGTGTAAGAGCTAAAATGTTAGGCTACACCTAACTTACAGATTCTGATTAACAAAAAAGTTTGCTTTCCACCACATTAAAGCAAAAAGACAAAAAGAGAAAAGCCAAATTCCTGAAAATGAGTTGAATTCAGAGCAAGTCTAGATTGATTTGCAGTCTGTTATCGACAACTCTGTGGTGACGATCGGAGTTGTTAGGAAAGGGCACTGAAGTGTTCTCCCTCTTTAGAAAAGCCAGCTGTCTTCCGTGGCACCAGCACAAGGAATCCAAAGCAAAACCACCAGGACACTGCTTGCCTCTGTGATGTTATCAGGGCAGCTCATGTCATACCACCTCTGCCACTTAAGGCAAACATCACCTGGAAGCTCTTAGGGTAGGCTCTGTCTCCACAGCTGTGCCCCAGCAGGACAAAGAATGAACAGCGGGTCGGAAAACAACTGGAAGCATGTAAGAACGGTAGAGGAAGACCAGATGAAGAACCTAGAATATTTTACTAATCTGAAGCTGCTGTGGACTCACAGCTACAAATTCAAATATCTTAATCACATCTCTTATTTATTCAGAATTCACCTCAACCAGGTTCCACGTGGAAAACCACTTAAAGACTTTGATCTTTAACGTGGTGAAGTAACAAGCAACGAAGGAGCCAGGCTTGGCAGTACATGCCTCCTGGCACATGCCTGAGTCCCAGACTGGCAACAGCCAATGGGAATGAGGGTTACTGAGGCGTAGCCCCAATGGGATTAAGGTCAGGTCACTTCATTTAACAGTAAACAGTCCAAATTCCATGAGGGACAACACTTGTCAATATTTTTTAAGATTTTTATTTAATTATATGTGACTGTGTGTGTCTTTAGTGGGGTTCAGGGGTCCGAGGAAGCAGTTGTGAGCAACCTGACATGGGTGCTGAGGACTGAACTCAAGTCTTCTGGAAAAGTAGGAAGCACTCTTAACTGCCAGACTGTCTCTGCAGCCTCCATCAATTAATTTTTGAAATGGAAGATGCCACAACTCCATGACCATCGCTTGGGATTATCCACCCAATGGCTGGACATCCTGCAAACAAGACCCTCCCCCGTCTTTCAGCCACTCTAACAGAGCAGGACAGGAGAGCAGAAAAATGTTTTTTTAAACAGTGGCTCACCTGGTAGTCTGTTCATGTTGACACCTTGAGCTGAGAGTCCAATTCCCATGTACCTTAAAAAAGCAAATAGGGAACTAATGAGAACAAATGGAACACACATGTATGAAGAGGCCATGATGATACTCATTATTTTATATGCTAGTGAAAATCAATTTATCTCCCTTCTCAAACAATTCTTAGTAGAAGACAAAAATGAGAAAAAGCAATGGCTGTAGACTATTTCAATACACTAATGGTCCTCAGAGAACCTTCATCTTTTGATTTCTCTTATCCAAGAACAAACTTTTGCTTTTCCTTTATTTATTTATTTATCTTGAGACAGGATCTCCCTGTGTAGCTATGGATGTTCTGGAACTCATTATGAGACCAGGCTGGCCTTGAACTCACAGAGGTCTCCTTGCCCTGCATCCCAAGTGCTGGGATTTAAAGTGTGTGCCACCACATCCAACTTTTTATTTCCAATGGAAGCATCTTAATATCTTTGCCACCAAAAAAAGAGGACCACTAAGATTACTCATCAGGTAAAGGTACTTGCCACCAAGTTGAAACCTGAATTCCACCTCTGAGACCCATACAATGAAAAGAAAATACTGACCCTCAAATGTCTCCCTCTGACTTCCAGATCTGTCTGTGATACATGTGTGCACACACAAGCACACAAAATAAACACAGATGATTTTAAATTTTCCTTTAAAATAAAATAAGGGATAGTGTGTGTAACCATGACTAACTGCTAAAGTGTACTAAAATCATGGCCTCCAATCCTCTGGCTTTCTAATTCCAACTAGGGCAAGAGAACCAACCCCTTAAAAGTACCTATGAACTAGGGAATGAATGGCAGCACAATGCAAGGTCAAACTTAGTCATTAGCAAGGAGCCGTATACTGAAAAAGTACAGCCAGGCAGAATCTACTCTGGATCATCAGGAACCCGAACAGTTTCCTCTTAGGACCCTCAAAACATATACATAGTTCCCTGCCATGTGCATTTATGGCTAACCTCCTAGATCACACACAGCAGGGAGGTGTTGAAGTTTGAGCTTCCAAAACCAAAACCATCACACACACACACACACACACACACACACACACACACACACACACACACAATTGTTCCACCTCAGGTACCTAAGTAAGGTATGCAAGCAAGGTGGGGCTCTTCCTGTGGCAACTTCCAAAGAAGTCTTAGTGGCACTCATAAGAAGAGGTAAGCCAAAAAAGGAAATCTCTGTTTCAGTCTAAGTGTTTGTGGTATAGAAGGAAATGGGTAACTCAAGAACTTAAAAATAAAAGAATCAAGCCACCTGTGGCTGGAGAGATGGCTGAGACTGGAGAGATGGCTCAGCAGTTAAGAGTACTGACTGCACTTCCAGAGGACCAAGGTTCAATTCCCGGCACCCACATGGTAGCTCACAACTGTCTGTAACTCCATTTCCAGGGGATCTAACACAGATCACACAAATCCACATTCAGGCAAAATACCAATACACATAAAATAATAAATAAATTTTAAGAAAAAAAAAGAAATCAAGCCATCATCATTTTTTTTTTCTCCTTGAGACAAGGTTTCTTTGTGTAACAGCACTGGCTGTCCTGGAACTAGCTCTGTAGACCAGGCTGGCCTCAAACTCACAAAGATCCACCTGTCTCTGTCTTTCAGGTGCTGGGATTAAAGGCACGCACCACCACCGTCCAACTAAGTCATCATCTTTTAAAAGTAAAAGAAGAGAGTAGAAACCAAATATAAAGCACCTGATTCAGAGCACATAAAATCATTACAACAGGCAGCTGAGGTGCTTGAAATACTCAAAACATCCAAAACACCATCCAAGGAGGCTAACAATGGCCATTGAATTGTACATTTTAAAAGGTTAAAATGGCAAATACTATGTTAAGTGAATTTTACCATAATGAAAAAAAGTTTTGCTCAATGGTGACGGTGCATGCCTTTAATCCCAGCACTCAGGAGGCAGAGACCGGCGGATCTCTGTGAGTTCAAGGCCAGCCTGATCTACAGAGTGAGTTCCAGGACAGCCAGGGCTACACAGAGAAACCCTGTCTCACAAAAACAAAAAAAAAAAAAAAAAAAAGTTTCTATTGGTGTGTGTGTGTGTGTGTGGTGTGTATACGTGTGTGTATGGAAGCCATAGTTTACCATCAGGTGTCTTCCTTAATGGTCTCTCTTTTTTTTAAGACAGTCTCTCACTGACCCTGGAGCTCACTAGTTCAGCTATATGGCTGGTTTGTAAGCCACAAGATCTTCCTGTCTTCAGCTTCTCAGTTCTGAGATTACAGGTGTGCACTGCTGTGCCCAGATTTTTGTGTGGATATTAGAGATCCAAACTCAAATGTTAATGCTTGTACAGAAGGCATTCTTACCAACTGGGCCATCATCCTACTCCCCAAAACTGAAGGAGCTGCATAGTTGCCTTAATTTGCCTATTTCCAAATGCCTCGATAGCCACTTGATTGCTTGTGTTAGGACTTTACCAAGATCCTTCCCATGTTGATCTCATCTCAGTGTCTTCCTCCTCTAGTACAAATATACTATGCACCTGCTTCCTAGCACTCCCAGGGCCCCATTCCATAGTTAGCCTTGGCCCAGACCCTGCCTGGCATTCAAATGTAGTTAATACCCTCTTTCCTTTCTCTCATTGTCTGTACCATCCACTGGATTTTGGAGAAACAACTTCTAATACCCAAACAGAATAGTAAACAGGAATGCAAGGCTCTGATCCACACATCTCCCTTTGAAACCAGCAACCCCATCATGTTGTACAGGTATCAAAAGACACAGACTAGCACATAGAGCTAATTAATTTAGTCCACAGTGCTTAAAGGAGATGCAGGGAGGACCAACATTTTATAGAGCGTATCCATAACACAAAGAAAACTTGTCTTCCTTATTTTAAGCACTATTAACACAGAGTTAACTCCTTTGAGGCCAAAGACACAGACCAATACACAGCCTAAGGCTGAAAGAACTGCTCAGCCCTTTCAAGAAACACAAACTGACTGCAAAAAAGGGCCAGCTTCTAGGGCTGTGGAAGTTTTATTTAATACACACAAGTTTAATATGGGCCAGATACACACACAGATTACTATTCCAGAAAGAGCTCCTCTGAAGAAGCAGGGCAGGCCGGTGATCCGCCTATCATTTTATACCTCTTGGGACCTGGTGGTCCAGCCCCATTAATTAATTAACAACTAATTAGGGGGGCAGAATAATTAGCTAATGACGGGGTGTGGCTATAAGCCGAAATGGCCAAGACCACTCCCCTTCATAGGGCCATCGGGAGCCATTGTGTGAGCCTGCTGGCAGGATCCCCATTAGATTACAACCTTCACATTTCCCCAGAAAAACAACGGCCTAAATAATCAGCTTCCTGGCTTTATGTGGTAGAGGATGCCAAAAGCTGGTCTCCATTCCCTTGATGTCTTTGCTGACTAGGCAATAAACAACTCAACTAGCCTGTAGACATCCACCCAAAATGCACAACACAGCCAGGAGGTTCCCTAACTTGGAAGGCAGCCACTCATCCTGTCCTATTGTGAGGGGCCTGAGCCTGTATCCCACACTACATGTAGTCCCACTCCTGGCATAAGAGTTTCCTGAAACAAAGGGAAGAGCTTGTGTTTAGAGCATATTTGTTTCCTGAATGACCCCTGACAGCTTAAAGCTAGTGCAAACAGGGTAAATTAAGGATCCTGCAGGAAGAGTTATGTTTGGTCACCAGCCAAAGTTCTAATTCTACAATGTTCCATGGGGAAAGACCACTAAGACATCTATGCTCAAACACAAGTTGCTTTAGGGGGCTGGGGTGTAGCTCAGTGATACAGCACTTGCTTAACATGCACAAAGCCTTGGGTCCAGCACTATAAAAAACAAACATGAAGTTGGGCTGTGGTGGCGCACTCCTTTAATCCCTGCACTCAAGAGGCAGAGGCGGGCGTCTACCAAGTGAGTTCCAAGACAGGCTCCAAAAAGCTACAAATAACCCTGTCTCGTAAACAAACAAACAAAAACCAAACAGGAACAAGCTATTACTTCCTACAAAAGACACTTCTCTCTCCAGCAAGTAGCCATCATCACATTCTATGGGCTCCATGTCCCCCAGGAGGAAGGGCATTTCCTAGATAACCGCCTGAGAGCCTCTGCACGAACTCCTGCTCAATTTCAAGATCTGATTGGATGAGTTAAGTGTAGAGTACCAGGGGAAACTGACACCCATTCACATTGGGCACCATGCCACCTCTGGGTGTCAATGACATGAGGAACAGCCCCACAGGAACCCAACTAGAAGACTCAAATGAGATCAAAGCTGAGTCAGGGTCCAAAGGAAATAGGTCCCAACTCTTAAACACTAGATAACACTAAGTCTTTTTCAAAAGGAGGGTACCCTGAAGCTGCAAGAAGATATAGGTCGGGCTGGAAAGATGGCTCAGCGGTTAAGAGCATTGTCTGCTCTTCCAGAGGTCCTGAGTTCAATTCCCAGCAACCACATGGTGGTTCACAACCATCTGTAATGAGGTCTGGTGCCCTCTTCTGACCTTCAGTCATACATACAGACAGAATATTGTATACATAATAAATAAATATTAAAAAGAAGAAGAAGACATAGGTCGCTGGGTTACATGTGGCAGGGCACTTGCCTAGCATGTCTAGGCACCTGGACACAAGCCCCCAAGCACTGGGGTGAAAAGAGAGTGAGAGGAAGAAGTTTCCCAGATGGGTGTGGCGACACACGACTGTAATTCCCCAGCACTTGGAAGGAAGAGGCTGGCAGAATGTCAAGAGTCCAATGCCAGCCTGGACTACATAGTCAGTCACCCAGGGATGCATAAAGAGACTTTGTCTAAACTTTTTGTTCAAAATAGCTGCAGGCTCCCCACCTTCCAGTGAGTTTTCAGGCACTTGAAGACTATCATCCAACCAGCCTGAGATAACCAAGGGTAAGCGCCATAAGGACCCTTAGAATACACTAAGTGCCGAGCTACACACTTTTTGGTTTTGTAATACTAGCACTCAGTCGAGGTCCTTTTGAGTAAATTGAAAGTGCCAAGCAAGGACTGTATTGTTGAAATAAATCCCAAATCCACAACTATACACTTGAAGGGGTGAATCATATAGGATAAAGAAATTACATATCAGCCAAGTGAGTGGCACACACCTACAATCTAAGAATCAGGAGGCTGAGGCAGCTATGAATACAGCCTGAGCTATAGCAATTACCCTTCCTCAAACAAAATAAAATTTTAAATATTTAAACATTTCATCTGGACCAGGCGTGATGGCAATTGCCTTTAATTCCAGCACTCAAGAAGCAGAGGTAGGAGGAGCTCTGTGAGTTCAAGGTCAGCCTGATCTATGTAGCAAGGGCACTACACAGGTACCTTGTCTCTAAACAAAACAAAAATTACATTCCAGGCCAGGCGGTGGTGGCGCACGCCTTTAATCCCAGCACTCGGGAGGCAGAGGCAGGCAGATCTCTGTGAGTTGGAGACCAGCCTGGTCTACAAGAGGACAGGCTCCAAAGCCACAGGGAAACCCTGTCTTGAAAAACAAAACAAAAAAAAAATACATTCCAATTATACTCAACAAACAGAAAGAATCCTAACACAATAACATAAAACACTAACAAGACTCACAGCTTATCCTCTAATACTGGGCATACAATGCTCTCTCACTATTACCACTTCAACAGAACACTGAGAGTTCTAGGTAAAGCAGTAAAGACAAAAATTAAATATAGGAGGCTTGGCGTGCACACCTTTAATCCCAGCACTCTGGAAGCAGAAGCAGGCAATCTTCTGAGAGTTCAATGGCAGCCTGAACTACATAGCAAGTTTTAGGCCAGTCAGGGTTACATAGTGACACCCTGTCTCATAATAAAATAAAAGCCAGGCATAGTGGCACATGTCTTTAATCCCAGCACTCGAGGCAGAGGCAGGTGGATCTCTGAGTTTAAGGCTAGTTGGTCTATGAAAGCTACAGGACAGCTAAAGCTGTTACACAGAGAAATCCTGTCTCGAAACAACAGCAACAACAACAACAAGTATAAGACTAGCAAAAGATAGACATGAAGACCAACAAAAAAGACTCAAAACAGGGAGCCTAGAACTAAACTCTCACACAGTTAACTGATTGTGACAAGGGTGCTTCTACCACTCAATGCAGAAATATTTCTGGGGCTTTTGTTTTGCTTTTTGTTTTTGTTTGTTTTTTAGGTTTTTCAAGACAGGGTTTCTCTGTGTAATAGCCCTCTGTCCTCCCTTTGTAGACCAGGCTGGCCTCAAACTCACTGAGATCTGCCTGCCCCTGCTTCCCGAGTGCTGAGAATAAAAGTTTCTGCTTTTTAAACAAATCGTGAAGGTGTATCTGGATAATCACAAGTAAAAGAATGATGTCAGTACCTTCTGTAGAGCCTGAGATTTCGTTCATGCCTTCCACAAGGATCAGCACAGAGCTGGGGGAACAGGGTAGGGCCTACACTCGGTCCCACCATTGTCGGGGTAAGGTTAAACCAGAGAGCCAGAACGCACTGACGTGAAGGGCGGGACTCCCTGAGGAAGTGAAAGCTGAGCTAAGGCCTGGTAAAGGAGGTGAGAGAAGCAAGAGAGAGCATGTGCCATGCAGAAGCAACGAATATGCAGAGGCATATAAAGGCAAAGAAGCAGACACAGGGTAGAGGAACTGAAAGAAGTTCCATGTGGCTGAGTTCTAGGCTGGACTTATAAAGAACCAAAGCTGGACAGGAAACGGGGATTGTGTACACAGCCTACATGCTAACTTAAGGAGGTTAAGCTTCATGGAAGGTCAGTGGGAAGCCACAGAAGAGGTGCAGCAAGGCTACACTGATCAGATAGCTGACACAGACTGAAGAAGCAAACCCAGACACTACCAAAGTCATCCTAGTAAAGCAATAGGGACGGAATGACATGGAAAAAGCCAACCACTCTTTAGAACCAGTGGACTTCTAGGTTTGGAGGGGCTTGAAAAGCCTAAGACATTGAACAGTCACCAAAGCAAGGCCAACTGGGACTCATTTGGAAATTTTGAAGCCAATGCACTCAGCAAGAGGCATGGCTGCCATCCGCCAACTCTGTTCTAGCACTGACACTGACACCAAACACAAACACCTGAATGAGACACCTACTTGCAAACAACAAATATACTGGACATGCTCCGATTCCAATCTCATCTCTGCTCCCAAGTTCACCATAGGTCCATGGGCATGTTTCTCGGCTCTCAGGGCCTGCTTAATCAGCTGTTACCATGAAACCAGAGAGGCCTCAGTGCACTCAGTCACCAGAACCAACCTGAGCTAGTGCTCAGGGAAAGCAGATGGATGACTGTATACATGACCCACTCTGTCTAGTAGGTCACTGTAGGTTCTTCCAGCAGAGGAATCAAATAAATCAGGCTGTTCTCAAAGGCCTGAACTTGGGACATCTAAAAACAAATGCCTGTTTATTTGGGATCACCAAGGAGAAAAGTCTTGAACGTTTACTTCCTTGTTGATAATAATCCAGGCCATGCTAAGAACACTACCAGATAGAGGCTGATTTAACATAGCCTGGGAAGAAGAGAGTCAGCAAAAGTCCCCACGCCCCTAAATAGGTGACAGAACGGATCCAAAAATTTGGCTTGCTCATTGGGCTCTCTTTTTAAGCATCAGAAGATATGAGAATAATTTACCCCACAAGTAACTGCAAAATAAATCCATTTTATTTGGGTTTTTTTCTTTCTATATGATAGCAAAACAGAGGAAATGACACTTAACAAAGATGTGAGACAGCCAGGAAGTACAGAGGGACAACAGACAAGCTCCTGATGGTAGCTGGGTCATGAGCTGGTTTCTAACTTCTCAGTTTCTACTGCACATTGCCAAAATCACAATGCAAGCTGCAGCTACAAGAGACACTCTGCCCCTACTGTGGAGAGAAGAGGCAGCCACAGCTGTAGGTGGGCAGGAAAGGCCCCTAACTAACCACACCCAAAGTGAGGCTAGCCTTGAACTTCTGACTCTTCTGCTTCTACCTCCCAAGTGCTGGGATCCTAGGCATGGACTGCCACATCCAGTTTACATGGTGCTAGGGATCAAACCTAGGGCAAACAGTCTACCAACTGAGTTACATCCCTAAACCCTGGAATCACTTTTATAATTGTGAAAACAATCACATTGAGGAGCCACCTATAACCATCTCTGGTTCATCTCAGCATAGCCCTTCAGTGGCAAGAGACAGACCAGGGAGCATGGCTTTCATTAGCTCCTCAGTATATACACCTAGCTCCCTGAACTTGACAGGGGGCTGAGAGTGTACTGGAAGAAACAGCAGAAATGGCATCTTGGGTCCCACCCCAAGAACAACCCAGAGAGGCTGGAGAGATGGCTCAGTAGTTAAGAGCACTGCCTGCTCTTCCAAAGGTCCTGAGTTCAATTCCCAGCAACCACATGGTGGCTCACAACCACCTGTAATGAGGTCTAGTGCCCTCTTCTGGCCTTCAGACATACACAGACAGAATATTGTATACATAATAAATAAATATTAAAAAAAAAAAAGAACAACCCAGAGCTCACTCTCAGGAGACACCACTGCAGTGAGTCAGGCTCAGCAGAGCTCCAAAAGACTGGAGATTTTTTCCTAACTCAGTCATGCCTGGTGATATCAGAGGACAGGATCTTAGAAACGAGAGCACCGGACTCTCTACCCTCCAGTTTTGAACAAGACTAGGAGGATAGGACACCTTCTCTGTTGTTTCCTAATGGAGCTGGGAACACCCTTCTACACAGGAAACCCTTTGGAAACAAATCTAATGTGCCCTTCCTACTTCTGGAAGGGATGCATGTGAAGAATTTATTTTGGTTTTTTGAACAGGGTTTCTCTGAGTAGCTTTGGTTGTCCTAGAACTCATTATATAGACCAGACTGGCCTTGAACTGGCCTGCCTCTGCTTCCCGAGAAATTAAAGGTATGTTCCACTACCCAGGCTGACCTCGAACTCGTAATCCTCCTACCTCTGCCTCCTTTAGCAAATCCTACTGGCATGGTCCACCAAACCTGCTTATTTTGTTTTTTGAAAAAAAAAAACCACTATATTTCTTTACTAATTATGGGTGTGCACTTGTGCCATGATGCCCATGTGGAGGTCAGAGAACAATTTACCCGAGCTAGTGCTCTCCTTCCATCACATGAGTCCCAGGGGTCAAACTTAGGTCATCAAGCGTGGTGGCAAACACCTTTACCTGCTCAACTATCCTGCCAGACCCTGAGCAATCTTTAAAGTGACAGAAAGTCAGGCATGGTGTGGGCTTCTAATCCCAGCACTGGGGAAGCTGTTGCAAGAGGAGCAGGAATTGATGCCCAGCCTTCTGAGTTATCCTTCAAACTCACAGCCAGTCTGGGCTAGATGAAAATAAAAGCAAAGTGACAGAACACTTCTCAGCAGCCTTTAGACATATCACCCCCAACTCTGAAAGGCTGTTCTCTTAGAATCCACCCTAATTTGGGATCACAGATCTTGGGTTTCAACCCACATCTCAGGTTCCCTATCAGAAAAAGAGAAATTAGACTAAAGGGCTTCTCAGCTCCTTCCCAGCTCTGACCTTAGCATAACTCTTAGCAGAATAATGTCAATAATGGCTGTGTACTATTGCAAATGTATCATACCCAGATGCAAACCCAAGAGGAGATATCTCTTAGAAGAGCAATTAAAAAGTCAACTAAGGATGCAGGCAAGATGGCTCAGTGGGTTAAAGCAATTCACACACAAACCTGACATCCTGAATTCAATCTCTGGATTCTATGGTGGAAGGAGAAAACTGAATCCTGAAAATTTCCTCTGACCTTCATACCTGTACTTGTGCACACGCATGCCCACAAACACACACATACACACATGCACTCACTGCAAAAATAATACAATACTAGCAGGATATAGTGACCCATGCCAGTAATTCCAGCCCTCAAGAGACAGATGTAGAAGGATCAGGAATTCAAGGCCAGCCTGTGCTACAATAGTGTGTCTATATACAGTTTACCAATGAGGCAAGTGCTAAGGCATCAGACAGTCTCAGGTTTAAAAAAAAAAAAAAAAAAGACGCAAGAAGAGGTGGTACACACCTTTAGTCCCAGCACTTGGGAGGCAGAGGCAGGCAGATCTCTATTAATTTGAAGCCAGCCTGGTCTACAGACTGAGTTCCAGAATAGCCAGGGCTACATAGAGAAACCCGGTCTTGGAAAAAAAAAATAGAATCCATTATAATTCAAATAAAAAGCAAACCAATTATGAAATAGGCAAAGAACTATATAGATGCTTCTTTTTGTGTAATTTTTATTATATATTATTACCATAAGCACGGATGCAGATGCATTTGGGCCAGGGTACATGCATTCATACTGAAAACAGAGGACCATTCTAAAGGGTTGGTTCTCTCCTTCTATCATGGGTTTTGGAGATCAAACTTGGGTTTTCAGACTTATACAGCAACTGCTTTTACCCACTGAGCCATCTCACCAGTCCTATAGACATTTGTTAAAGGATTTATAAAACAGCTGGTGCTGAGGATGTAACTAAGTTGATAGCCCCTCTGCCTAGTATACATGAAGTACTGGGTTTGAGCTCCAGAACAGCATAAACTGGGGAAGGCAGCACAGCCTAAAATCCCAGCACCCAGAAACAAGATCATCATCCTTGAATAAATACACAGTAAGCTTGAGAGTAGCCTAGGATAAAAAACTGATGAAAGAAAGGAAGGAAGGAAGGGAGAGGAAGGAAGAGGGAGCCATATAGCCACAGCCATATACAATAGCGCATGAAAAGATACTCAATGTCACTTTGATGCAACCAAACATGCGTGTCCACCAACAGACAAAAAAAAAATGTGTCTTTCTGTGTGCCTAGCTATCTAACTAGCTAGCTACACAGTGGGAAATTTCTCAGTCATAAAAAGAGTGAAGTTCAGGTGCATGCCACAACATACACCTTTACACAAAACAAGTCTGACGCCATAAGGACTAATTTTGTAGGATTCTATTTGTATAAAATTATCTAAAATTGGTAAATTCATAAGCACAAAATGTAATCAGGGGCTGGGAAGAAGAGGGTAGTGCTGAACTTTGCTTGAGAAAGAGTCTCACTTCATAATCCTGGCGGGCCTTGAACTCAAATTTATCCACTTGCTTTTGCCTCCTGAGTCCGGGATTAAAGGTATGTGCCACTATACTCAAATTGAAAATAATTATTATTTAATGGGATAATAGAAGTTTTAGAAATAGACAGTAGCAATGGTTATCCAACATTGTGACCCCTAAATAATACCATCGAATTACACATTAAAGGCAACAAACAAGACAGGCATAGAGGCACACCCCTCTAATCCAGGCTTATCTCTCAGACCTCAAGGTCAGCCTAGTCTATAGAGTGAGTGTGAGGACAACCAAAGCTACAAAAAAAAAAAAAAAAAAAGAATAAAATTAGCCAGGCTTCGTGGTACACCTTAGTTCCAGCACTTGGGATGAACAGGTAGGCGGATCTCTGAGTTTGAGCCCTCCTTGTCTACAGAGCAAGCTCTAGGACAGCCAGGAGAAAAGCAAAGGAAAAGAAAGAGGAAAGGGAGAAAGAAAGAAGTAAGCAAGCTAAAAAATAAAGCAGAAAAACAGCACATTTTATGTTGAAGATCATCAGCAGTCACACCCTTTCAGCTAAGCCAGACAGCAGGAGCCTCACCTGGCCTTTCCAGATAAGACAAGTAAGGGCCCTAGCACAGAGCTCAATGAAAAACTTCGGAGAGGCCTATACTCTGGTCTTGTGTTGGGGCCACAAGCGGGAGAAGTCCCTCTCCGCTTGTACAGAACAAATGAGAATAGTGAAAAACACAGGCCCAGCTCTTCTCACTGTCTCTCAATTTCTTCTCAGAGAAAAGGTAGAGTTTTTTTGTTTGGTTGGTTTTGGTTTTGAGACAGGGTTTTTCTGTGTAGCCCTGGCTGTCCTAAAACTTGGTCTGTAGACCAAGCTGACCTCAAACTCCAAAGCTAGGATTAAAGGCATGCATCAAAACCGCCTAGTAAAAGGACACTTTAAATAATGGTAGTGCACGGTTTTAATACTCGGGAAGCAGAGACAGGCGGATATCTGTAAATTAAAGGCCAATTTGGTCTACAGAGCTAATTCCAGGACAGCTAGGGCTGTTACACAGAGAAACCCTGTTTCAAAAAACCAAATAATAATAATAATAATAATAATAATAATAATAATAATGACTCTGGCCGGGCGGTGGTGGCGCACACCTTTAATCCCAGCACTCGGGAGGCAGAGGCAGGCGGATCTCTGTGAGCTCGAGACCAGCCTGGGCTACAAGAGCAAGCTCCAGGACAGGCTACAGAGCTACAGAGAAACCTGTCTCAAAAAACAAAAAAAAACAACAAATAATAGTAATAATAATGACTCTGTAAGGTAAAGGAACCAATATATTTTGCTACAGGACTTCAAGGCTTTCGACTTAAAAGTTCTATTAATAGGATAGCTCTGGTAGGAAGTGATGCAAAAGAAGAAAAAAAGGTCTGAGCCTCGGTACTGAGACAGCTCTGGGCAGCCATGGGAAACTATGAGTCTGTCTTCTCTAATTCAAAAAAAAGGGGGGGGGCTGGCTTCAAGCACCATGCCTTTACACCTAGAACTGGGGAGGCAGAGGCAGGTAGATCTCTGAATTCAAGGCCAGCCTGTTCTACAGAGTGAGTTCCAGGAAAGCCAGGTCTACACAGAGAAACTATGTCTTGAAAAATAAAAAACAAAGGTCCAGCTCTCCAAAGAGCTCTGGGGAGATCACCTGACAGCTTCAATTTGATGTCTAACCCTTCAGCCATAGCTCATCAGACTGGCAATCTTCTTCCTATTAGAGCTTGCCCCAGATAAAAGAAATCAATGGCTTCAATAACAGAGAAGACTCTAGGGCAGTGGCTACAAAACACGAACTAGATCTGAAATGAGAGCTAATATTTGGCACTGGGGATTTCATTTCATAGTCTGATGAGTCCACTCAAAACCACAGACCATCATGGCACCAACTACTATGTGCATTTTGTTCCTCCAGCAACCATAGCTCACTGCCAGGAAGCCATGCAGCTCACTTAGAGGAGGGGCATGATAGGCCCCAGCACTATTGGGGGTGGGGAACAATCCAAAATGCAAAAAGGCCTCAGTCAAGATGTCCCATTGAGAAAGGTGGCTTAGAGTACAGATGACTCTAGGTTACTCACACATGGGCTCCTCTTCTTGTTTTGCCTTGTTTTTGTTTTTTTTTTTTAAGATTTATTTATTTATTATATATACAGTGTTCTATCTGCATGTATGCCTGCATTACAAAAGAGAGCATCAGATACCATTATAGATGGTTGTGAGCCACCATGTGGTTGCTGGGAATTTAACTCAGGACCTATGGAAGAGCAGCCAGTGCTCTTAACCTCTGACCTATTTCTCCAGCCCCTGGACTCCTTCTCTAAATGGTCAACAGTCTTAAAAATAAGTCTTGCCAGGAGGTAGTGGCACACACTTTTATCCCAGCACTCAGGAAGCAGGTGGATCTCTGAGCTCAAGGCAAGCCTGGTCTACAGAGCAAGTTCTGGGACAGCCAGGGCTGTTAGAGAAACAAAAATAAATAAAGTAAATATAACCACTGATAAGCAACCAGCACCACAGTCCTAATGACACCAGAACACTGTATAAAAATGGTACATGCTGGCCAGGTGGTGGTGGAGCACGCCTTTAATCCCAGCACTCGGGAGGCAGAGGCAGGCGGATCTTTGTGAGTTCGAGGCCAGCCTGGTTTACAAGAGCTAGTTCCAGCGCAGGCTCCAAAGCTACAGAGAAATGTCAGAAATGACATTTGTCATTCCTGACTGTCCTGGTCAGGGTTACTATTGCTGCGATGAAACACCAGGACCAAAGCAACTTGGGGAGGAAAGGGTTTATTTGACTCGCACTTCCAAATCACTATTTATCACTGAAGAGAGTCAGGACAGGAACCCAAAGAAAGGGGGAACCTGAAGGCAGGAGCTGACACAGAGGCCATGGACACATGGACACAGTGCTGCTTATGGCTGGTTCCCCATGGCTTCCTCAGCCTGTTTTTTTTTTTTTTTTTTTTTGGTTTTTCAAGACAGGGTTTCACATAGTTTTGTTTTGGAGCCTGTCCTGGAATTTGCTCTATAGACCAGATTGGCCTTGAACTCACAGAGATCCACCTGCCTCTGCCTTCAGAGTGCTGGGATTAAAGGCCACCCATCCTAGCTTCAGTCTACTTTCTTACAGAACTCAGGACCACCTGCCCAGGGATGGCCCACCCACAATGGGTTGGACTCTCACCAAAAATCACTATTTAAGGAGATGCTCAGTGGTTGGGAGTACTGGCTGCTCTTCAAGAGAACCCAGGTTCAATTCTCAGTACCCACATGGCAGCTTGCAACTGTAACTCTAATTCCAGGGGATCCGACACCCTCATACAGACATACATGCAGTCAGACCACCAATGCACATGAAAAAAAAATTTTTAAATTAAAAAAAAAGTTAAATAAAAAAGCGAAAATGCCATACAGGCTTGCCTACAGCCTGATCTTATGGAGGCATTTCTCAATTGAAGTTCCCTCCTCTCAGATGACTCTAGCTTGTGTCAAGTTGATATGAAACTAGCCAGCACACTGCCCTATAGTTTCCTGAAATCTCAAGATGCCCACTAAGACAAGGAGAGAGGGAAGAGAGCAGTGAGAAAAACTTTCTTGGCCCATCCCAAATTCCTACACAGTCCAGGGCATCTTATTCTAACATCTTGGGAACAAAAAGGCTCTATCACTGCTCTATCACCAAGTCCTCCAGTCCGGAAATCAGCCATGACTTCACATTCTGGTCACAACCAAAACACTGGCAGTCTTGGAGCTATGAAGACATTTTGTATGGATTCAGAGAGTCAGAGAGATATATTTACACTGAGATCAGCTCTCTCTCCTCTCAGAAGGGCATCTTCTTTCCATCTTGCCTGCTGACCACACACTAACCTCCTCAGGACCCCCCACTCTTTTCCAATGTTCTGCTAAACTCATGCTCTCTACTCAGCCTGACAAACTGCGGCTTCCCCTCTAACTGGGATTTTCCCCTTTGTACCAACCCATCTACAGAAATAAACCAAGCATTCCAGAGACCGAAGGAGCAACGGGGATGTAAGGAGGAGAGTATAGGAATTTCTCCTAGGAATTTCCCTAGAGGCTGACCCTTGACCAAGTAAGATTTAACTTATAAAGAACCCATGGGGCCAGAGTATGGTGCTGTAGATGGATCTCTATGAGTTGGAGGTCAGCCTGGTCTACAAAGCTTGGTTTAGGCCAGCCAAGGCCACATAGTGAGACTTTGTCTCCAAAAACACAAAAGAAAAAACAAACAGAAAACCAACTACTACCACCATCACCCATGGGGCAGTGATATGGCTCAGTTTGTAAAGGAGCTTGCTGAAAAGTCTGATAACCTGAGTTCCATCCCCAGGACTCACATGATGGATGAGAACCTATCCTTTTAAGGTGTTCTCTGACTTCGACACATGTGGTGTAATGCAGACACACACACACACACACAAACATGAAAATAAAATAAATAGTAACCTAAAAAATTCAAATGCTGCCAGGCAGTGGTGGCGCACGCCTTTAATCCCAGCACTCGGGAGGCAGAAGCAGGCAGATTTCTGTGAGTTCAAGGCTAGCCTGGTCTACAGAGCTAGTTCCAGGACAACCAGGACTACACAAAGAAACCCTGTCTCAAAAAACAAAATAAAAACAGAAAGTGCCATACTCCCCATTCTGAGCTCATAGTTGGATGTAGTTGGCAACTGGAAATGAGCAGGGAGTCCCCACTAGGAAAGTAATTTCCGCTTTCTCAACCCATGCCAGAGCTACACCTCAAGATACCAGAACTAGTTTTCACCCACAATACAGGTCAGTCATATATCACCCCAGGAGGCTATAGCCCACGTATTCCCATATCACTGGAAACAACACAGTGTTTGGAACTTGAGTAAAGATGCAGCCTAAAACTTAGCAGTCACTTGTAGTCCCCAGCTTTGGGGTGGTCAGGGAGAACAGGACTCCACTACCGCTGGCGCCTACTCCTCGGGACATACGGGAAGGCATTAGCCAGTCCACAGATAAACACGGAACTTCAACAGCACTGAACCATGCACAGAGACCCGAATGAGAGGAGGGTATACTGAATGAGAGGCCCAGCTGCAGGCTGTCTCTAGACTTAGTAGTTTTTAAGACCAAAAAGACGACAGGTAGGATCTTTACGATAGTGTGACTCTAGTCTCCATGGAAAATCATTTTGGGTGACCCTAACTCATGAGACAGAAATGCTTGAATGGCTTTGAAAGAGGAGCTGGCGCCGGGCGGTGGTGGCACACGCCTTTAATCCCAGCACTCAGGAGGCAGAGGCAGGCGGCAGGCGGATCTCTGTGAGTTCAAGACCAACCTGGTCTACAAGAGCTAGTTCCAGAACACGACAGGCTACAAAGCTACAGAGAAACTCAGTCTCGAAAAACCCAAAAAAGAAAGAAAGAAAGAAAGAAAGAAAGAAAGAAAGAAAGAAAGAAAGAAAGAAAGAAAGAAAGAGGAGCTGGCAAAATCAAACCACCACACAATTATAGAATAAGCAGAGAGTCACTCTCCCTCTGAAAGGACCACTCGATAAGAAAATCAAGCTCTGGGCGAAAGACCTAAACCACTGGCCCACACAGACAAGACTCTGAGCAGAGGCCTGGTAGACTAGACGGCGGTGTCTTCTGCCCTAGCCAGAGTCTGTACACACAACTGCCCTCAAAACAAAGTCCAAGATCTTTGGCCACAATACACAAGGGGTTTTCCATCTGGCTCCTACTTACTCAGTCCTGGCCCTGAATATTTTTTCTCCCCCAAACAAACATGAACTCTCTGTATAGTCCTAGGCTAGTCTTGAAGCCAAGCTGAGTTCAAGTTTCAATCTTCCTGCCTCTGCCACATGAGTGTTAGGATCATAAGCTAAGTCACCATCCCCAGGCCAGCCCACACATCTTTCTGTGGCTTCTGCTCGAAGCATCTGCTTCTCACTTTGTTCACCTTGAGCATCCCAGCTGCTCTTCCCACTGTCCGTCACCATCTCTTCTATGAAGCATCCCCTAAACGCAGGGTGTAGAAGGAAAGGTAACCTCGGGGCCAACCAGATAGGGCACATACCAAGGGCTAACAACTTCTCTGCCCCTGTGAGGTCTCTTGTCTCTAGAAAGGCCTTGTGTCTGTGTTCCTGGAGCCCATACCTAGGACAAACAATGAGTGTTCATCCTGGTGTATGGCATGAATGGGTGAGTGTACTGGTACATGACCGAGCAAGCAAGAGTTGGTTGACTGTAACCTATTTGGGGCCCTCACTGAGAAGAATCCCACCTCTCCCTACATCACCTAGTGCTCTAGGCTAAGTCTGCTCTTCTTGGGTAGAGTCACCCATCACATGTCAGGAGGCCTCCGCCACCAGGATGATGTTACAGTCTATTTTGAGGGTCACACTGAAGCATCTGTCAGCCAGGACAGCCACACCCTCCATGTGTCATCACTAAAGGCTGGGGACACCCACAGGTCCATAAAGTGGCTACTTAGCTTTCTGGAAAGCCCAACCCAGATGCTCCTTATCTCCTAGGGGCAGCCCTGACAGGGCTCGAGACATCTCCTCACCCTATCAGACAAGGTTCACAACTCTGATGACTTGACAAAATCCAGCCAAAGTCAACCAATCTATGCCAAGCTCTTAGCTCCTTCTACAGAGTTCTCCTCCTAAACAAGAAGAGTCTAGAAAGCCCTGCGCCCTGGCATGGAGCGAATGCCTCCTGGGAACTCCTACTCATCCCTCGCTGCAGTGCCCAAGCTCTGCCTCCTCCTATGAAGAGCTCTTCTCAGGACCACTCTCCACTGAGCAGGCCACAGCTCATCTATTGCTGTCTTTGCCTCTGCTCTCTTATATCCGGCACATCGGGATGGAAAAAAGAAAAGAAAGGAAAACTCTATAAACCCCTTGAAATAAGCCTTTCTGTGGCACTTAGGAGTCTTGGCAGCAAGACTGACACTTGTTTAAGGCTGAGGTACAAAGCAAAACTGACTCAAAAGAATCCTCCCCTCCCAGTCAGGGGGTGTTATGCACGCCTTTAACCCCAAAACTTAGGAGCCAGAGGCAGGCGGATCTTTATCCCAACCTGGTTTACAAGAGCTAGTTCCAGGACAGCTAGGGATGTTACACAGAGAAACCCTGTCTCGAAAAACCAAAAACAAACAAACAAAAAATCACCACCTAAAGTAAAGAAACAAAACCCTTCTGTGAGGGGCTAGAGAAAGCACTCAGTCAATAAGAGCATCAGTGCTCTTCCAGAGGACCTGACCTGAGTTCAGTTCCCAGTACCACGTCATACAGGTTATAGCTACCTGTAATTCCAGGTCCAAGGGATCTGTCATCATATTCTGCTCATGTGCACTTCCCCAACCACACACACACACACACACACACACACACACACACACACACAAACACACACATATGTAACTAAAAATAAAAACATAAAAATCACTTAAATCAACCATGACAACAAAAACTGGACTCATAAATACCTTAGGAACACACAACTCTACAGAAAAACAAGATTACAGAGTCAATGGGAAAAGAAGTCAGTTAAGACAAGCACATAGCATGCCCCGCTTCTCTAGCCTCAGTGTCTACACACATCAGTCCTGCCCCTTGACACTGTGACCCTGCAGATCCAGCAGGATGTTCCTGCACACTAGCCCAGAGAAGGAATGCAATAGCAGTTCTGATGCGAAAAGTCAGCAACAGCACAGGCACGCGTCTGGGATCAGGCAAGGACATCTGACAGGTTAGGCTATTCTATTGCACATCGTAAGCCCTACAGCCAGGGCAGGCCACCAAACAGCTCAAGGACTCACCCACAAAACAAGTTTATCACCATTCACTCCAGCCATTTTCTAGAGATGCTATGAGGCTCAAATGAGACAACAGAGAAGGCTACAAAGCCAATAGCTACAGCTAATGCTGAGGACATCAACGAGACCTGGGTCAGAAATCTATCTCCAATGCCGATGGGGAAGAGTCAGTGTCCGCCTGTCCTACAACTTCTATTGGCTTCTTCAAAAACCAAATCTGAACTATACTGCGTGGCTCATACCAACAACTGACATCTCAGCCACAAAAGGCCTTTCAAGGATTCCAGAAAGCAGCTGTGGGGAGCCAGGCATCTACTCTCTCACCAGCTTACTACTTTAGCTGTCTGTCAATTGAAGCAAGCCACTGCAGACACACATGACCTTTATATGATTGAGGCTTCCAGCCAACTCAACAACTGTATTCGCCATATGCAAAAATACTGAGACTAGGGCACAAGATCATCACCCCGTTGGCAGAGGGCTTCCTAGTGTGTATGGGGCCCTGGTTTCAATTCCCAGCACTAGATAAACCAAGTGGGCTAGCACAGATCTGTAATCCTAGTATTGGGAAAGTGAAGGCTGAAGGACCATGAGTTCAAGATCATGCTTTGGCCACTTAAGAAGTTATAAGCCAGCCTGGAATACACGAAACTTTGTTATTTAAAGAGGGAAGAGAAAAAAAAGTGCTGGGGAAAGAAGCAGAGAAAGATACTCCTCATTTCGCTGAAACAAGGTCTCATTATGCAGCCCTGGTTGGTCCGGGACTTGCCATATAAACCAGTCTGGCTTTAAACTCAGAGAGACCCACCTGCCTCAGCCTCCAGAGTCCCGTGACTAAACACATGCACCACCACGCCTGGCTTTCACTTTTTTTAGACTTGTAGATAACACCACAGTCATATAGTCGCACACAGAGCTTTCTTCTCAAGAGCCACTGAAATTTAAAAAGCCAGTTAAAGGAATCCAGTTCTCTAAGTTTAAACACTCCCCGTCTGAAAAGCTGTTCTTGTTTCTCACCAGCTCAGCCCTTATCTATGAAAAGGGCTACAGAGAAGACACATTTTCCTCCCTACAAGTTTAAGAAATACGCCCCTGTCTCCTTGGCAATGTCAGAGTCCAACACCAGCATCTCAGTCAACACTGTAACTGTACTTGAAGTGTTTGTTTTAAGGGGTTATTCTCATTCATACTGGTTTTAAACACATTAGATATGTTCTACCAGATGGTGGAAAGAAATATCAAAAAGTTTTTCAGTCTTCTAAAATGTAAGTTTCCTATCTGCAAATGAAGCAGATGGAAATGAAAGCTAAAGATGCAACAGCTTCCCAGGACGAAAATTCTAAAGTCACTGAATGTTAAGGCTAAAGGCAGTTTAGATGCTTTACTGAACTTCCCAGAATGACAATGAAGAGACAAGCCCCAGGATGTGCCCACGCTCACAGAGTCCACCTTGGCTGGGAAGCCACAAAGTCACTGAGAAAGCAGGGAGGTTCTGATTCCAACAGTCCTTCCCCAGACTCAGCTTCATTTTTGCTTTTTGTTTTGAGACAGGGTCTGGTTGGCCTGGAACTCGCTCTGTAGACCAGGCTGGCCTCGAACTCACAGAGCTATGCCTACTTCTTCTCCCAAGTGCTGGGATGAAGGGCCTGTGTCATCACACTCAGTTCAATCTCAGTTTCTAAACCTGGCATTTTGCACACAAGTAACACAGAAGAAAAAATTATCCCAAATGCTGAAAAACACACACTCAGGTCCATATGAATGTCATTGGCAGGGTTTGCAAACTTCCCATAACAAACCTAAGGTCTGATTTAAAAAGTCTGTCCTGCCGGGCGGTGGTGGCGCACACCTTTAATCCCAGCACTTGGGAGGCAGAGGCAGG
>JAQHUG010000397.1:906293-932839 GCA_028555095.1 Dicrostonyx torquatus | reverse complement strand
GGAGCCTGCGCTGGAACTAGCTCTTGTAGACCAGGCTGGTCTCGAACTCACAAAGATCCACCTGCCTCTGCCTCCCGAGTGCTGGGATTAAAGGACTGTTTTAGCTATCCTGGGTTTTTTGTTTTTCCATATGAAGTTGAGTAATGTTCTTTCAAGGTCTATAATGAATTGTATTAGGACCTTGATGGTGATTGCATTGAATTTGTAGATTGCTTTTTGGTAAGATTGCCATTTTTATTATGTTGATTCTACCTATCAAAGAGCACAGGAGAACCTTCCATTTTCTGATGTCTTCTTCAGTTTCTTTCTTTCTTTTTTTTTTTTCAAGACAGGGTTTCTCTGTGGCTTTGGAGCCTGCGCTGGAACTAGATTTTTGTAGATCAGGCTGGTCTCGAACTCACAAAGATCCGCCTGCCTTTGCCTCCCGAGTGCTGGGATTAAAGGCGTGTGCCACCACTGCCCAGCTTCCTCCATTTCTTTAAGGGAATTTTTTATTTCCTCTTTAAAGGCTTCAATTATCTTCATAAAGTTATTTTTAAGGTTGTTCTCTTCTGCTTCATCTGTGTTGGGATGCTCAGGTCTTCCTGTTGTAGAGCTACTGGTTCTGGTGGTGCTGTGCTGCTCTTTATGTTGGTGAGTGTACTCTTGCACTGTTCCCTCTCTTTCTCCAAACTGTGCAGGTGGAGCCTGTGCTTCAGGAGGTCCCTCTTCCTCTAATTGTTACAATTGGTGACTGTGGCTCCATTGATCGTTCCTCCAGGAGCAGGCAAGGCAGAGCCTCAGGTGATTGTTCTTCCAGGTACAGTTGGGCCGGAGGGAATCCTTCAGATGCAAGTAGGGTTGGGATCACTCCTCTATGTGCAGGCGGTTCTGTGGCTCCGATGGTCACTGATGCAACAGAGTATCTCCTACAGAAGATGGCATTGGCTGCTGGTTGGAACACAGGTGTTCTTTCCCAAAGGGTTTCTGGAAGCTGTTGCTGTCAGAGCCCCTTCTCTGACACTTCCAGGCCCTAGTTGGGGGCCACTGCAGCACTCCCTCTCTCTGATGCTTCTACACCAGGGCTGGGACTGCTGCCTAGCTTCCTGTCTCTGATAATTCTGGGCCAGAGCCAGAGCTGCCACCAAGCCCACCCCCCCCACCCCCACCCCCGCCTCTCTCTCTCTGACTCTTTCAGGCTGGGGCTAGTGCCACAGGCACACTTCTTTTTTTTTCTTTTTTCTTTTTTTTTTTAGTTTTTCAAGACAGGGTTTCTCTGCAGCTTTGGAGCCAGTCCTGGAACTAGCTCTTGTAGACCAGGCTGGTCTCGAACTCACAGAGACCCGCCTGCCTCTGCCTCCCGAGTGCTGGGATTAAAGGCGTGCACCACCACCGCCCGGCTACAGGCACACTTCTTAAACTAATATTCCACACTTGTTACCCCCTGCTTCCATTGTACCCAACTTTCCTCATGTGTCTAGAACCCAGCAGTGATTGACATATACTATGGACTCCAAAAGGCTGAAAATAAATTGAAGTTTTTGCACCCCAATAAACCTCTCCACCGACGCAGCAATCCAAATCAGACCAAATCAAACCAAATTAGAAAAAGCCCAGGTTTAATGGGTAAAACATTCCCAGATGATTTTCTGATCCTTCTGAGAGGAAATGGGGAAGAGAGACCGAAAAACCACGTGTCTGTTCTCTGGGGGACAGTTTAAATACTCTGTGGAGTGGTCTTGAGCGTCTCTGGGGGAGGAGCCATGTTTGGTGAACTTTCTGAGTCGAGGCAGGATTTGGGGGAAGAGAGATGGGGGAGGGGAGTTGAGGTGGAGCTTCCACCAGAACATTCCCGATTCTTTTTTTAAAAAATTTTTTAAAAATATTTATTTATTTATTATGTATACAATATTCTGTCTGTGTGTCTGCCTGCAGGCCAGAAGAGGGCATCGGATCTCATTTCAGATGGCTGTGAGCCACCATGTGGTTGCTGGGAATTGAACTCAGGACCTTTGGAAGAGCAGGCAATACTCTTAACCGTTGAGCCATCTCTCCAGCCCCTTCCCGATTCTTTGGGTATATGGATGCTGGGCTTCCACCAGAACAGAGATAAAGGACCAAATTTATAAAATCCTAAAATAGGATTGACTGGATCAGATTATCATATTTTTCTATGCCATGTTTCATGAAAAGATTTGAAGAAATAAACCCATACATACTGCTTCCTACCACATGCATCTGCTACTGGTTCAAAAGGAAGTCCCATTCACCAGGGGACCCTCATCTGTTTCCCCCTCTCCCATGGGATACAACCCAATCTCCTTCCAGGCTCCATTTGTTACATCTCTGTAGTTCTGTCTGTCTTGTCCATCTAGGTTTACCCTTCTCTCCTGTCTCTTTAGCTACGCTGTGCCCAAAGGCAGGGCCTGGGGCTCTTCAGGATTCATGTTTGTCACAGTACAGGCATTCAGTGCTCTCTGACTTACCTCCAGAAGAGGATAACTCATGTCTCCTGGGTACCGCAGGCACTGCAGTGTATAAGCTACATGCTATATTTTCGCAAGGCATTCTTGCCTCAGTGCATTGGGATGGCCACTCCTATTATCTCTACTTTGCAAATGAAAAGTTCAGAGCAGCTGAGCCTATGGTCACACTACTAATAAGGAAGATTTAAGATTTAATCCTAGGCCGGGCGATGGTGGCACACGCCTTTAATCCCAGCACTCGGGAGGCAGAGGCAGGCCGATTGCAAAGCTACAGAGAAACCCTGTCTCAAAAAGCAAAAAAAAAAAAAAAAAAAAAAAAAAAAAAAAAAAAAAAAAAAAAAAAAAAGAGTTAATCCTAACTGTAACCAAAAGACCACAATCTTAATTATGGACCACATTAAAAATGTTTGTATAGCTGAGTATGCTGACCCAGACCTGTGAAGGTATCAAGTATAAGGCTAGCATGAACTGTATAGCAAAAGTGTGTGTGTGGGGTGTGTGTATAGTATTTGTGTGTTTGTGTGTGTGTGTGTGTGTGTGTGTGATGTGGTTGGAGGGATACAGAGTAGAAAAGAAGGAGCTGTGTAGTAGTACAATCTAGACTTAAAATGTGAGGTAGTTCTGTCTTGTCCTCAACAATACCAAAAAGAGAAGGAGGAATAATGTTGCCATAGTAACCTCAGCTGTCCCTTCCTTAAGCCCTTGCAGTTATCCATGGGCGGCCACCTATCCCCATGGCCAACATACACCAGTGGCCAGATGATTCTCCATAAACGAAAGCCCTGTTCCGAGGACTGCCGGAAGCGAGCCAAGTAAGCCAGGGCCAGCCTGATGGGGGAATGGGCAAGTCTAGATTAGGTATTGGTTCAGGACATATAGCTTAGTGGAGTTTGCAGCCCCAGACCAAGACTACGAGAATCCATGGGTGCTAGTGACATCTCAACCCACCATCCTCTGCAGTAGCTGGCAGCAGCAGCCCCTGGGCACTTCCAAGCCCAGGTACCTGGAGCAACTAGAGAACTACCTGCGCAAGGAGCTCCTCCTGCTGGACCTGGGCACTGATTCTGCACAAGAGCTGAGGCTGCAGGTCAGAGCCACAGACCAAACATGGCAAGGGTGGAGAGAAACCCATGTGTCAGAACTGAGTAACTCAGACCTTCACAGGGGAAATGGGCCCTCTGTCTTCTAACTATTCTTCTTTGGAAAGAGGAATGGACTATGACAGAGCCGCTGGCCTGGTGGCAACAACCAGAAGCCCAGAAACAGAGAGAGAATGGCCAGTCTAGATGTAGTCCAGACTCTGGTACATATTAGAGAGGGAGTCAGTACTAATGAAAAGGAATCTCAGACTTCTGGCCTAGATATGACTGAAGCGTTTACTGAGTGCTGACATATATAGCACATGCAGTCTTTCTGAATCTAAGTTGGAAAGGAGAATGTGCTCTTCCACGCTGAGTTCAGAACGTCAAGCTAGAATCTTCAACATCCTGCTCCTACAGGTCCTTGATATAGAGAGGGGCTACAAGTGAGAGGCTAACAGGATCTGGTTGGCATGAAGCTGACTGGGCAGTCAAAGAGTCATCTTGGGCAGAATGGCATATTTGGCCCACGGTGATGGGTTGCCGAGCCTCAGACAAGGCCTCTATGCCTGTCCCTCCTCTCCAGCTCCATGATACTAAGATTTGGATGGTGCCTGGCCAGATGTAGGTTACTGGCAGTCTCATATGGAAACAGTTTTGAGCCTGCTAAGTGTGGGGGTTATGGGCCAGGAAATGATAAGTTCCTTTTTTATGCCAGCCTTACAGGGAGATCTTTGAGTTCTTCATAGAGGATTTCAAGACATACAAGCCATTGTTGTCCTCCATCAAGAATGCATATGAGGTGATGCTGGGTAAGAAGACTGCAGCTCCATTCCGGGCCCCAGCTGGAATGAGTACAGAGTATCCTATTCTGAC
The DNA here is from genome assembly GCA_028555095.1 of Dicrostonyx torquatus. NCBI lineage: Eukaryota > Metazoa > Chordata > Mammalia > Rodentia > Cricetidae > Dicrostonyx > Dicrostonyx torquatus. Next base: position 928,419 of record JAQHUG010000397.1, on the reverse strand, counting down.
TTTTTGATTCTCTACTAATAACTGGTTTTTCAGGTCACTTTTTGCATGCCTCAACCTTTTCTACTCTTTTTTTAAATATTTATTTATTATGTATACAATATTCTGTCTGCCTGCATGTCTGCAGGCCAGAAGAGGGCACCAGACCTCATTACAGGTGGTTGTGAGCCACCACGTGGTTGCCCGGAACCAAACTCAGGACCTTTGGAAGAGCAGGCAATGCTCCCAACCGCTGGGCCATCTCTCCAGCCCACCTTTTCTTCTCTTTAGAGGGATGGCGAGGCAATCTGTGGTAAACAGAAGGGCTCCTAGGAAAGTATGTCCTTCTGGGAAGGCTCCCTTGTCTACTCAGACAGTGCTAAGCAGGTTACAGCTACAGAACTCATGTTCCTGAGCCTCTCCATGGGAGACATCCTGACCCTCAACATGACTCAGCCCCTGATTTGTTTTTTTCTTTTGCATGATTGGAGATTGAACTTAGTGTCTCACACATAATAAGCAAGCATTCTACCATGGCTTTCTATCCCCATCCCCTGCCCTCCTTTAAAAACAAGTGTGTGGACACACTGGAGAAATGGTTCAGCAGTTAAGAGGATAGCAGTAGCCGTCCTTCCAGAGGACCTGGGTTCAAACTTCAGTATCCATGTGTTAGTAAACAATGATCTCTAACTCCATTCCCAGAGGATCTGACCTCCTCTTCTGGTCTCTGCAGGCACCAGGCACACACAGGTTTCACAGACACACATGCAGGAAACCCCACACATACACCTTAGGATCTGTGACTCCCTGGCTGTTTATTCTCTGTGTCCCCCAAAGGGCTTTTCTACCTGTCTTTTTTTATGTCTTTGTTTTTTTTGAGACAGGGTCTCTCTGTATAATCTTGGTTGTCCTGGAGCTCAATTTGTAGACCAGGCTGGCCTAAACTCAGAGATCCTCCTGGCCTCTGCCTCCTGTGTGCTGGGATTACAGGTGTGTGCTGCCATATCCCCTGTCTTTGCTTAGCCCACCAAAGGGAGAAAATTCGGGCCCTGGAACCCCTGAAGGCCAAGATCGTCACTATGAATGAGGACTGCAGTGAGCGGATCCTGGCCATGAGGGCTGAGGAGAGGTACGAAATCTCCGAGCTCAAGAGGGAGAAGATGAACTTGCTAAAACTCATTGATAAAAAGAACGAAGAGAAGATCTCATTGCAGAGTGAGGTGAATGGAAGTGGTAATGCTGAGTCCCCAAGTTCCTGCTCTACCTGTAGCCTGGGTGTGTTCATGATGTGATACCTAACCCCATCTATGCTTCTGCCTGGATGGAGGAGCCATCACCATCCCCAAGTGCCCCTACTATCTTCACTGTGCCCTGCTGCAGTGCTCAGCAGACTCCAGTGTGCCTCTAAGTGCCAGCAAACTCTCCATGGGTTGAAGCACTGGCATCTTGCTCGATTCTCAGGCATGGTTACTTTCCTTTTCCAAAGCTCAGGAGACGGCCAAGCAGTAGCCACACCCTGTCATGATGAGCTGCCAATGAGGGCTCTAAGCGTCCCTGAGTACTGTCTTATACCCCCACCCCACCCCACCCCCAGGTGGCTAAACTGAGGAAGAGCTTGGCTGAGGAGTACCTTCGCTACCTTACTGAGCGAGATGCCCGCAAGATTCTCATTGGGAACCTGAATGAGCTGCGATACCAACGAGAAGACATGTCACTAGCCCAGTCCCCAGGTAATCCAAGCCAAGTACCTCATCTGAGGCACTGAAGTCTGTCACCATTTACATTCCCAATATCTTATTATCCTGTGTCCATTAACAGTAGGAGAGGCCTGTGCCGCTACCTGAGGCTGTGGATCTTATTTTTAGTTTTTTGAGATAGGATTTCTCTGTAGCTTTTTGAACCTGCCCTGGAACTCGCTCAGTAGATCAAACTGGCCTCAAACACAGATCTGCCTGTTTCTGCCTCCTGAATTCTGGGATTAAACACTGGCCACCACCGCCCAGTTGGCTGTGGATCTTTTAAGGTAGACTGAAAATCACAGAATAAAGTAGGAAACTTTAACACTGCTGAAAGCTGAGACTATGGCACCACAGGTCCTGGGCTTCTCTACTTAACACCCAAAGAATCCCAAGCAGAGAAGGAGGTATACTAACTAGTTACTGTTGTGATAAAACACAGTGACCAAGGCAATTTATAGAAGGAAAGATTTCTTCTTCTCTTTTTCTTTTCATTTTTCTTTTTTCTTTTTTTTTTTTTTTGAGACAGGGTTTCTCTGTAGTTTTTTGGTACCCGTTCTGGAACTAGCTCTTGTAGACTAGGCTGGCCTCGAACTCACAAAGATCCACCTGCCTCTGCCTCCCGAGAGTGCTGGGATTAAGGGCATGTACCACCACCGCCCGGACTTCTTTTTCTTTTCCTTGTTGTTTGTTTTTTGAGACAAGGTTTTTCTTTGTAGCCCTGGCCATCCTGGACTCTGTAGACCAGTATGACCTCAAACTCAGATCTGGCTGCCTTTGCCTTCCAAGTGCTTAAAGGCGTGAGCTCCCACCACTCAGCTAGAAGGATTTCTTTAGGACTTAGAGTTCCAAAGGGATATTAGTCTATCATCATGGCAGGGGGCATTGGCAGTAAGCAGGCAGGCATGGCACTGGAGCAGCAGTTGAGAGTTCACATACAGATCCACATGCAGGAAGCAGATAACACTGAGAATGACACGGAGTCTTTTGAAACCTCAAAGCTGCCCCCAGTGACACACCTCCTCCAACAAGGCTGTACCTCTCAATCTTTCTCAAACAGTTCCACCAAGTTGGGATCAAGTATTCAAACATATGCCTACAGAGGCCACTCTATTCAAACAGAGGGCATGCCCCAAGCAATATTTAACCCAATCCTGGGTACAAGGCCTAGAGCCAGGGTGACAGACTGGTGGGACCCTGGCAGGTGTTTGGGGAGAGGATCCTGTGAAGCTAACACTGGCACTGAAGATGACCCGACAAGACCTGACCCGCACCCAGATGGAACTCAACACCATGAAAGCCAACTTTGGAGACGTGGTGCCCAGGAGAGACTTTGAAATGCTGGAGAAGACCAACATGGATCTTCAAGAGCAGGTGCTGGTGGGGTGGGCAGGTAGGGTTTGACGTGGTCAGACAGGTGGGTAGCTAGGACCAATCAATCCCCTTGCCTACAGCTGGAAAGCCTGCGAGCGGACTATGAAGAGGTCCGGAAGGAACACGAGTTACTGCTGCAGCTGCACATGAGCACACTGAAGGAGCGGGACCAGTACCACTCTGAGCTACAGGAGATCCAGCGCACCTCCACACCTCGACCTGACTGGACCAAATGCGAAAGTAATGATGGTTGCTGGGGCGCCAGGGCCTGCTGCACGACATGGGCTGGGTTCTAGCCTCCTCTCCCCACCTGCAGGTGTCATCGCAGGGGGTCCAGAACGCTGGCTGATGCTGGCTGAAGGAAAGAACAGTGACCAGCTGGTGGATGTGTTGCTGGAGGAGATTGGCAATGCTCTGCTTCGGGAGAAAGACTTCTTCCCTGGTCTGGTAGGTGAATCCCTGAGCCAGAGGTTACTTAAGATTCTGGGAGAACTATCTGGGGCTCTTTCCTGTTTAGACACAGGGCAACAGAGAGGTCCAGTTGTGAGTTGACACCTGCCTTTCAGGGCTTTGGGGAATCTATCCCTGCTTTCCTTCGGTTTGATGGCCCTGTGGAGAACAAGAAGCCAAGCAAGAAGGAGGTGGTGCATCTCCTTGAGGATGCCTGGAAGGAGCGGCTTGCAGAAGAGCAGGTCAGCTCTGACTGACCTCTATGTAGCCTTCAGATCCAGACTCATTTAAGGAGTTTCCTCAGGGTGTAGGGAACAGGGTGGGGGCTAATCAAATCTGGGACACCCTGACCAAGAATTCTTATTCTACAGAAGGAGTCATTCCCGGATTTTTTCTTCAATTTTCTGGAACGTCGCTTTGGGATCAATGATGCCATAGCCTGGGCTTATACCATTTTTGAAAATATCAAGCTCTTTCGCTCCAGTGAGATCATGAGTCACTTCTATGCAGTCTTGATAGGAAAGGTGAGCTTTGGCCTAGGGCCTATTATTCATCCAAATAATTGTCCCCAGCACAGAATGGCGGCATATTAGCAACTGCTCCCTTGTTGTAGAGGAAGGAAAGCGTATATATCAGCCAAAGGGAGATACTGTCCCAGCTGCTCAAGGAGATGACAAATGTCGACACTCAGAACGAGGGGTTAATAACCATGGAGCAATTGAGGTAAGAGGCCGGTCAGGCAACTCCAAACTCTAGTCCATTCTCTTGGCTGGTCAGGTTTTCAAGTATGCAGGAAAAGGGGAACCTCTCAGGAAGGGCCACAGCCTCAAAGCCTGCTGTCCTCTCTAGGTATGGTGGTACATGCCCATATTCTGGAACTTAAGAAATAAAAGGAGAATCATTTAATTCTAGGCCTAGAACAAAACAGTTTCAAAACATGCCAAGCATTGTAGCGCATGCCTTTAATCCCAGCACTTGGGAAGCAGAGGCTGGAGTATTTCTGCAATTTCGAGGCCATCCTGATCTACAGAGTGAGTTCTAGGCTAATTAGACTGACATAGAAATAGACCCTTTTGGGCTGGAGAGATGGCTCAGAGGTTAAGAGCATTGCCTGCTCTTCCAAAGGTCCTGAGTTCAATTCGCAGCAACCACATGGTGGCTCACAATCATCTGTAATGAGGTCTGGTGCCCTCTTCTGGCCTGCAGGCATACACACAGATAGAATATTGTTACATAATAAATAAATAAATATTAAAAAAAAAGAAATAGATCCTTTTTCAAAAAACCAATTTAAAAGAAAATCAAAACAGCAAAAAAGTTTGGGAGGCTAAGGCAAGATGATGATTATGTGTTCAAAGACTCTCAAAAACAAAATAAAACCTGTGGAAATACTAGTGGAGATGGCCCAGGAGGGATGGGAGGTGAGTAGACAGCCTCCATCAGTCAGGCCCTGTTGGAATTCTTACTCTCCTAACAGCACCATCCTCAAGAATACCTTTCCTCTCAAGAAGGAAGAGCAAATTCAGGAGCTAATGGAGGCAGCAGGCTGGAGTCCAGACATCAGCAGCACAGAAGTGCTCAACTACCAGATATTGTTTACTGAGGTGTGTGGGGGGCACATAACTTGCCAGTCCCTTCCTTAGTCTTATTTAAACTACAGTCAATATGGCCTCACCCTGCCTTCTCCCATACCCCACCCCATAGGATGAGGAGGGCCAGAGTGAGCCATTTGTGCAAAAGCTGTGGGAACAGTATGACAATGAAAAGGATGCATACTTAAAAGAACTGAAGCAGGATCTGGGCCTAAATCAGTGAGTGACCCTGGGCCCCGAAGTCCCGCTCAGCCATTGGCAAGTCCTATAGGTGGGACAAGCCCTATCAGATAGCATCTCAGGTGCCTGAGTCTCCCTGTGCAACAAACTACTCAAACCTGACAGAAGAGTGGGCACCTCAGAGTCAGGGTACAAAGAGCTCAGACCTATAAACCTGTCTTTCTTTCCTTGTGGGACAGAACCGATGAGGTGAGCCTATGGAAGATGCGTGTGGCCCTGATGAACATTGATCCTAGCCTGGACAAACAGATACTGAGTACCTACCTAAGCCAGGCCTTTCAGCTCCCTGTAGCAGAACTGCCATTGGAGGATGATGAGAAGCAGCAGGAGGAAATTGTGGTAAAACTTGAGACTGCACTTGACCGGCTTCGGATGGCAGACACCAAACGTGTAGGACCACCACGAGAGCCAGAGCAAGCAAGCTAGAAGAACCCCCATGGGAAACTTAAGTTCTTTAATGTTGCTTACCTTCCAATATACAATTCTTTATCTAAATTTCTATTTTCCAGGCTGTGGTGGAGAGTGCTGGGGTATGAGGGAAGAGGATCTGGGCAGAGCCTAAGACATGCACCAAAAAGCACAACAACCCATTTGTGAGACTTTATTGGTGCAAGGAGATGAGAAGGAGAACTTGGTGACTGTGTGGGTCAGTCCAAGGTGTCCAAGGCAGGGAGAGGACAAACGTACAGGCCTGGCCACTACTGGGCAGGGAAGACAGAATTGCCACTAAATGCACAGGGAATGAGTAGCTGTCGGTATTCCAGGGGCAGGTACTGCTCCACAAGCACGTGCAGCGAGACTTGATCCGTGACTAGTCCCTGCCTGTATCGGAGGAAAGGAGGCCAGACAGAGTCAGCACTAGCACTCCCATGTTCGGCCTTCCTTTTATGTCTCCCTTTTATGCCTTCCACTTACCGTCGCAGCAGTAGCTCCAGGTCCTCTAGCTTCACGGTCTTACGGCCAGCATGAGCAGAAAATACCTCCAGGTCATTGCAAAGGTGCTGGAAATACTTGTCTAGACTGCCAAGGTTGGGACAAAGCTGGCTGAACAGTCTGCTTAAGAAATGGCACCTTGGCTGGGCAATGGTGGTGCACACCTTTAATCCCAGCACTTGGGAAGCAGAGGATCTCTGTGAGTTTGAGGCCAGCCTGGTCTACAAGAGCTAGTTTCAGGATAGCCAGGACTACTACACAGAGAAACCCTGTCTTGAAAAACCAAAAAAAAAAAAAAAAAAAAAAAAGGCACCTCTATTCACTCACATGCTAGACTTACCATTTCTCCACTATCTCAAGAGCCGCCTTCTCCACAGGCCTCTTAGTATAGAAGCTGAAGAACTTCATATAGTGGCTCAGTCCAGCCTTATAGGGGTCTTGGTGGTGCCTAGGACCTGCAGTTCGGATCCTCGATGGAAGCCTGGCTGGCACAGACTCCAGGGGCTCTGAAGGTAAGCTGAGAACAAGAGCAGACAGAGGTGACTGAACTGCTGTTTGGGAAGGCCCAAGTCCTGCTGGCTCTGCTGAAACTGGGACTATTGTTCATTAAGTAGATTAAACAAGAAAACCAACTATAGCCAGGCAGTGGTGGTGACACGCCTTTAATTCCAGCATTTGGGAGGCAGAGGCAGACGGATCTCTATGAATTGAAGGCCAGCCTGGTCTACAGAACTAGTTCCAGGACAGGCTTCAAAGCTACACAGAGAAACCTTGTCTTGAAAAAAATAATTATAAATAAATAAATAGAAACCCATCTATCAGCCAGGGGTAGGGGAGGCGATGGTGGCACACACCTTCAATCCCAGCACTCAGGAGTCAAAGTAAGACAAATCTCTGTGAATTCCAGGCTAGCCTGGTCTACAGAGCAAGTTCTAGGGCAGCAAGGGCTACACAGAGAAACCCTGTCTTGAACAAACAAACAAGCAAACAAAAGATCTGTTCTTTCCCTGTGACCTTTATCCTCCAGTCTAGCCCTAATATCCTAGGCTAGCTTCAACATATATGCAGGTACCTGCTCAAGCTTGTTGAACCTCAGGTCTCAAATTGGATAGACTCTCCCCCTCAACAATCCATCACTGCCGATCTCCTCCAGGAAGCCTTCTATGATTACATACTGACCTAGGAGCTTCTCCCTCACCCAGGCTCTTCCAAACTCCTGGAGACAGGCAGGCTATCAACACCAGGCTTGAGCTGTTGTGCTTGGTAAGCATCTGCATATCTAAAATGCCAACTTCATGGCACCCCCTTCCCAACAACAGTGGTTTCTTACACTGCAACTCCAGATGGTGGGGGTGGCTCAAACTGATGTGGCTGCTCAGCCTGGAGTAAGTCATTGGTGCTACAGGCTAACTCTGGACTTGCTGCAAAGAAAGAGTAGAGTCACAAGGGGTTCAGGCTCGACTGTCTGACATAGTTGTACAGGTTTAGTCTCGTTTTCTTTTTTCCCCAAGACAGGGTTTCTCTGGCCTAGAACTTACTCTGTAGACCAGGCTGGCCTCAAACTCAGAGATCTACCTGCCTCTGCCTCCCAAGTGCTAGGATTAAAGGCGTGCGCCACCAGTCAAATTCCTTTTCTTATTCTTGAGGGCCTCATAGAGCTCTAGACAAGTGATTGCCCCTTATACTCTCGCTGGCCTCTAAAACTACCAGTTTCCAGAAATAGCCCAGGCAAATCTTCTGTATGGTGGTGTCTAACAAGTTAATGATACTTACCTACCCTCGGCCTCTTACCTGGCCTGCCAGGAGAATCCTCAACCCCTGAAGAGCCTTCTTGCTCCTTGGCCTCCACAACCTCCTGGGATCCCACTGCTTCTCTTAGTTCAGAAAGCTGAGGCTGTGGTTCTGAGAAGGGTAAAGGAGTAGTACCCAAGCCAGTTCTGTTCACTGAGGGGAGAACAAAACGAGGCAGCACCATAGCACTGACTTAGGATCTCCTGGCCCAGACTTGACCCGGCTCTTGGGTAGAGGGGGAACTCCTAAGCTGACTCTCACCCAGGATAAGCTTGGCTCCAAGCCAGCTGCCCCTCATACTCACTGTGCTGCAGCCCAGTCCCAGCACTTTGTGTCCTGTGGCGCACAAGTCCTTCAGAACCTTCAACCCCAGAGGGAGAAGGGTTGGGCAGAGAACGATATGCACTAAGGGAGCCGCCAGCCGAGGGATGTGAGAACGGCTGGGTGTCTTCTAATACTTCATCCGTTGGCAGAGTAGTGACAGAGTTTCTATGGTTGTCACCTAGAGATCAAGAGCCAGATAAACTCTAGCTTTTAGGCTCACCTAATACTTGGGGCAGTGAAATAATAAGGGTCTTCTCTGCCTAAGTGACCTCCATAATGAGATAACCTACATTCAAAGTCTATTCTCTTTCATTGCTCTCCTTGCTGCTACTCCTCGTCCTTCCTCTGACATTCCCAGGCCTCTCTAACTTGTTTCCACCTCCAAAACTGCTTACTCACACAGGCCTCAACTGTCTACTTCTTCCTCTACTAGGCACTTTCCTCAAACATTAGTGAACTTGTCTTCTGGAATCAGGATCCCAGGTTGGTGCTATCTGACCGTGAAACCTGTTTTTCTAACAAGCTCTAGCCACCAGAGCATACACCCTTTCCCTCTACCCTCAGCCCACAGTTCACAAATGAAAAGGAACAAACGACTCAGAGACACCAAAGCTAGGCGATTTTTTTCTTCCCTTGAGACAGGGTTTCTCTGTATAGCCTTAGCTATCCTGGAGCACTCACTCTGTAGACCAAGTTGGCCTTGAACTCAGATCTGCCTACCTCTGCCTCCTGAGTGCTGGGAATAAAAGTGTGTGCCACCACAGCCTAGCCTTTTTTTGTTTGTTTGCTTTTTGAGACAGGGTCTCTCTCCATAGACCAGGTTTGCTTCAAAAGCACAGAGATCCACCTGCGTCTCCTTCCTAAGCTTGTGGGAGGCTCCAAAGCCTGGGTATGATGACTAGTCTTGGTTATCAGCTTAACTACATCTGGAATTAACTAAAACACAAATGACTGGGCACACCTGTGAGGTTTTTTTTTTTTAAATTAAAACATTTGACATGGAAAGACACACTTCTAATCCAGCTCTTTGAAGTGGGAAGATCCACCTTTAATCTGGGCCACACCTTCTACTGGCAGCCTATATAAAGAGACATGGAGGAAGGAAGCTTACTCTCTGCCTATTCTCTCTCTGTCTCTCTCTCTCTCTCTCTCTCTCTCTCACACACACACACACACACACACAAGTCCAGTCCTTCGCTGGCAATGGAGCCTACTTCCTTAAACTACTGGATTTTTGGACCTTCTGTTAGTAAAGCTACAGTCTGTAAACCATTCTAATAAATCTCATATATAATCATTATATTATATTCATATTACATATTCATATTCATTCTCTAAGTTCTGTTCTTTTTTTTTTTTGTTTTTGTTTTTCAAGACAGGGTTTTGCTGTAGCTTTAGAGCCCATCCTGGAACTAGCTCTTGTAGCCCAGGCTGGCCTCGAACTCACTGAGATCCACCTGCCTCTGCCTCCTAAGTGCTGGGATTAAAGGCATGCACCACCACTGCCTGATTAAGTGCTGTTCTTCTAGAGAACCCTGACTAATACACCAAAGTGCCAGGTACACTTTGCAAAGAAAGCAGAAATTCCTGACAGATGCCTGGCCAGGCTCATACAGCGTCTTTGACCTCACCAAATGTGGAACAACCCTGAACTCAGTAAAGCCTCCTGTCTGCCATAGAGTGCTAGCATCTCCCTAAAGCTAGAAGAGGAAATCTCAACCTTACCTGGAAGAGCTGAGGTCAAAGAATTATTTTTCAGATCCTGCAAAAGAGCACCTACATCCACAGGTTGGCGCTTGGGACGTCTACGAGCCAGACCAGGTCTCTTCACTGACTGTGACTGAGGAGGTGGGACAAAGCTGAGATTGAAAGAACTGTTAGGATGGAAACAGACACAAAGGAAGCCTGAGACACTGCTTTGCCAAAGGTGCTCATCTCTTAGGATATGGCTCCCATGCTGTAAGGCTGAAACTAACAGTAAGTATATCACAAGATCCCTCACGTCTCTGCTCCATCAAACCCCAGAACAGGAAACAGTACCTGGTCAAGGATGAAACATCAGCATTCCCAGGTGGCTCTGTCAGCGTCCATCAAGACATTGTCAAAAGAACAATCCACAGTGAGTTATTCAGGCCCACGGAAGCTCTCTCAGGTCTCTTAAACCTCCTCAGCAGAGAGAAGGGAAAGAACAGCACAGGTGTGTCCTAGGACTTACCTGGAGCGAGAGGCAACCCCTGGTTCACTTCCTGCTGAAATACTGACAACCTCAGCCTTTGCTTCCTTTTGCTAGTGGCTCGTAGACCTGGAGCCAGGGTTGAGGGGGTTTCTGGTTCAGGAAGTTGCAGCTCCAGGCTATAAGGATGGAGTTTATCTCAGACATGTCAGAAAACCCAATTTTAGTTTCTCGGGACCCCAAAGAGGTGGCTCAACCTATGAGGGAATTTCACTGTGTACCTTCCCAGACTGCTTTCCCGTCTGGAAGATTCCACCATCTCTGGTACTTGTACTGGCTTCATCACTGAGTCCGGCATCATGATAGAAGATTCTGGGGCTGCAGAAATACCAAGGAGAGAATAGGGTTGAGAAGAAGGATAATGAAGAAGGATACCAGAGGGCTGGTAACTGGGCTAGCACCTACCTTTAACTGGCAGGCTAACATCCACTTACCAGTTAGTAAGATGTTCTTCAGCAGAGTCCGGGGTGTCTGTTCCTCCAGGTGCTCATGGGCTTGAACATGAGCCAATCTGCCAACTGACTATAGGTAAAAGCACCAGAACCACCAGTCTGCATTTTTGCCTTGAGAACCCCCTCAAGTTAGACTTCAAAACAAAAATAGACTTGACTTCAGTGCTCCATAAAGTCACCCATGCAGTGGGCTTACCCTAGTTCCATAGGAATGCCTCCTGACAGTTGTTTTTGTTTGGCTACCCTTCCTCTTGGAGGAAAGTGTTTGAAGCGGAGTTCTCTGTGCGCTGTGTAAAAAAAAAAGGCTTTGAGAATTATGTGTGGGGAGTGGGAGTGGGGATCTAGAGGATGCAGATGCTAGCCTTCACAAGGGATCGTGGTGGAAAGCTCTTCCATCATCCATCAGGGCCAGGGTTCCAGAAACCACTTGTACCTTCCATAGTCCCTATTTCCAGCTTTGTCAATAAGGAAGTGGATGAAGGGTAGCCCTGAGTTGATCTAGCATGGGTGGGGATGGGGTGGGGTTTACTGAGGTGAGCCTAGCAGAAAAGTAAAGGATGAGTAGGGGTTAATCACACAGGGAACAAATTGGGAGAGTATCTCATTCCATTCTTTAAAGTAACAATCCAAGGAGGAACTTCAAATATTTTTACTTTTCAAGTTGTGGCCAAGGTGTGACAGGAAGTTCCACATGGGTCACCCTAGCCCTGTCCAGTCCAGTGCATTTCAGAACTCTATCCTGTTCCCCAGGCACAGCTCCCATCTTATTACTCATAGGTGCAAAACATATCCGAGGGGCTGCCCAGAATGCTCAGTGGAAAAATGCACTTGCTTTCGAGTCTGACATCCTGAGTTCAGGTGAGAACTGACTCTGCAGGTTTCTCTCACACACACTCACACACACACACACACACAGTAAATAAATGCATAAATACCACATGTTGAATGAGGAAGCAGAAGAATGGCTACTTTAAAGCTTGTTTGGGCTACAGTTTGTCAGTTTCTTTTTCTTTTCTTTTTTGGTTTTTCGAGACAGGATTTCTCAGTAGTTGGGGAGCCTGTTCTGGAACAGGCTGGCCTCGAACTCAGAGATCCGCCTGCCTTTGCCTCCCGAGTTGCTGGGATTAAAGGCGTGCGCCCTCACAGCCCAGCTGGGCTACAATTGTCAAGGCAACTTTAAGAGACCCTGTCTCAAATAGCAAAAGGGTTGGAGATGTAAGCTCTGTGGCAGGGTGCTTAACTAGGAGGTATAAAGCCCTGGATGTGACACTAGTACCGTGGGGGGAAAAAGAAACACCTTATCATTAACAACTGCCCTCTTGAAAAGGACGTCATCCTTCCAGATCGACAGATGCCAACTTCAGTACAAGCCTCAAGACATTCCGAAAAGTCCGGACAAAGCCCTGTTCTCTAGAAAAGCATCCTTCCAGTTCCTGCTTTCCTGGGAGCCGCAGGGAGTAGGACTGTGTGTTGGGAAAGGCGAGGTCATCTTAAAGTAGGGGTAGATGTCAGGACAACCTCGGTCTGGGTTGAGTGACACAGTCTAGAAAACAGAGCTTATCCTTTGTTTCTAAAGATCAGCACTATTGGTCCTTGTGGACCACAACAGCTTGGCTGAGTCCGCACCGATTAGGATATAGTCAGAGCTCTGTGATTCCGACTCTACCGAGACTCAGCTTTTTTTTTTTCCGGACAGGAAGGCACAGCCACCACTCCTCAGTCAACACTCTCACATACTTGGTCTGTGTAATCCGTCGTCGCCTTGGGGAGCGCGTATCCACTGTATCCAACACGCGCCGCAGGATCGTGCGAGGTGTCTGACCGGGGTACAGACTGTAGCGACCCGCCATGCTCAGGATCCGCCCCTCCTAACTGCTGTGGCTGCGGCCAGAGCTGCGTTCCCGCCGCCCCTTTCGAGTCAAGTATCGCGATGCTGCCACATGGCCCCACGGGAACTGTAGTCCTACAGCTGGTAGCCTGGTCTAAGGAGATTGTAAATTGGATTTGGAGGCCATGTCACATTAAACCTGGGCAAAAGCAGCCTGGTGTTGGTGGCGCATTCCTTTAATCCCATCACTTTGGAGGCAGAGGCCGGCATATCTCTGTGGGTTTGAAGCTAGCCTGGTCTACAGAGAGAGCTCCAGGACAGGCTTCAAAGGTACAGAGAAACCCTATCTTGAAAATCCGAACCAAACCAAAAATTGAAGCTGGCAAGAAACAAGCCGAGCTAAGGCTGGGCATTCATGACTAAGTCTCCATGTGTAATTTATTTGGGAGTTGAATGGTGTGCCCCCCAAGAGCCAAAAGAGTAAAATATCACACTACATTTTTCTTTCTTTTTTAAATTTTTTTTTTCAGACAGGTTTCTCTATGTCGTCTTGGCTGTTCTGAAACTCACTGTGTAGACCAGGCTAGCCTCCAACCCAGAGATCTGTCTGCCTCTGCCTCTTGAGTGCTGTGACTAAAACACCATCAACACCCAGCTACTTTTTGCTATTTTTAATTTTTCACTTTTATTTATTTTGCAAGTGTGTGGGTATTGTCCATGTCACAATACACAAGTAGAAATCAGAGGACAAGTTGCAGGAGTCATGCAGGAGTCAGTTCTCTCCTTCTTCTCTGTGGGTTCCAGGGATTGAACTCAGGTCTTCAGGCTTGGTGGCAAATACAATTAACTATTGAGCCATCTTTCCAATCCCAGGTTATTTTTAAAACAATAACAAAATTGGATTGAAATGAGGATGGGAGGATGGAATGTAAAAGGTTTGCAAGGGTCAGCCTACATATGTGGGTTCTTGGAGGCTCAAGGAAGGAGTTTAGACAGCATTCTAAATAGAATAGGAAGTGGCTTTATTGACATATGGTCTATCAGATTTTCTTTGGCAGCCCTAAGAAGAACAGTTGTGGAGGAGGAAAGATTAGAAGTAGAGACATGAGATATGATTCTTGCTATCCACTAGATGACAAGCTAAGAGTATGGGCAGGGGTAAAGAGAGATTATGTATTACATGGATGTCTTTGCTTGTTTGCTTTTGGTGGTGAAGATGGAACAAAGGCTTTTTCCTATTCTACTACAAAGCAATACTTTCAATTTACTAGTTACTATTTAAATGTATATAAGTATATATTAAAGGTTATTTTACTGAAGACTTATTTGTACTTAAGGTAGAGTCTAATTCAGCACTTCTTCAATGCTCTGTGAAATTGCATCAATGTACTCCCTTACTCAAGTAAAAAGCCAAGCATGGGGGGCTGGAGAGATGGTTTAATAGTTAAAAGCACTGACTGCTCTTCCAAAGGACCAGGGTTAAATTCCCAGCACTCACATGGTGGGTTACAACTGTCTGTACCTTCCGTTCTAGGAGACACCCTCACACAGATATTCATGCAGGCAAAACACCAATGCACATAAAATAAAAATAATAAATTATTCAGAAAAAAACTAAGCGTAGTGCCTCTAATTCTAGGGCTCGGGAGGTATAGACAGGTGGATTCTTGCAGCTCACTGTCTGGCCAACCTTAAAAAGAAGGTGAAGGGCTCAAAATTGACCTCTGGTCTCCACACACACTCATAGGCACACATATGAACATGCACAAACACAAATTGTACCGTCTACACACATATATACACCACAGAACAACATATGATATATATGTGTATAATGTCTCCCATTACTTTGAATTCTATCTTAAAAAAACTAATAAATTTTAAAAATGTATATGACAATATTTATATAAACAATATATATACCATTTGTTTTGATGCAGGGTCTTTTTTTTTTTTTTTTTTGGTTTTTCGAGACAGGGTTTCTCTGTGGCTTTGGAGCCTGCGCTGACACTAGCTCTTTGTAGACCAGGCTGGTCTCGAACTCACAGAGATCCACCTGCCTCTGCCTCCCGAGTGCTGGGATTAAAGGCATGCGCCACCACCGCCCGGCTATGCAGGGTCTTTCTACGTAGACCAGCCTGGCCTTGAACTCTCAGAGATCAGCTTGCCTCTGCCTCCTGAGTGCTGGGATGAAAACTGTGAACTATCAGCTGAGGATGGAGGGGTGGTGCACACCTTTAATCTCAGTACTTGGGAGCCAGAGGTCTTCAGATCTCTGTGAGTGCAAACCCTCAAGGCCATCCTGGTCTATAGAGTAAGTTCCAGGACAGTCATAACTACACAAAGAAATTCCGTCTCAAAAACAAAAACAAAAAACCCCCCAAAAAACTTGTGAACCATCAAACTGAATGCAGGTAGCACACCATCCCAACACTTGGAAGGCAGAATCAAACAGCTCTCAAGGACAGTCAAGGGCTGTACAGATAAACAGCTTTGAGAAAGAAAGGAAAAGGAAGAAAATGTGAACCATCATGCCAGGCTATGTTTACACTATTGTATAAATGATTCACTGGAATGTATATACATCTTTTTGGTGGTTGTTGTTTTTCGAGACAGGTTTTCTCTGTAGCTTTGGAACCTATCCTGGAACTGTTTTGTTTTGATGCAGGGTCTTTCTATTTAGATCAGGCTGGCTTTAAATTCACAGAGATCTGCCTGTCTCTGCCTCCAGAGTGCAGAGATTAAAGACATGCACTACCACTGCCCATCCAAGAGAATACACATCTTTCATCCTACTGTATACATAGTGGGTAATACATTTTGGATATGAAGAGATTCCAGCTGAGGCCCCAGTTTAGACAGGAAAACAGGCTTTTCTCTTATTTACTAGTGAGCAAAACCTACACAAATAATCAAGGATCTCTCAAAATGCAATGGTAATTGGGCTTTTGTCCTGTATTTATTGTTTTTGTTTGTAGGGGCCTCCTTTGTGGTTTACTGAACTCTTTCAGCTCTGTTTATTTCCAGAGAGGGCCTCACTAACTTGCCCAGGCTGTCCTTGAACTTGGTCTGGTTTCACTGTCCAGGCTAACCACATTCCAAGTCTGTAGCACCGAGGCTAACCACATTCCAAGTCTGTAGCACCGGGCTTGGAAGGCTTGTTCCACCCTCAAAGACTGTTGCTGGGAGGAAGACTGTCTTGTTATAATGTAAATTGTTTTCATCCAAAACCCTTCAGCTTTCTGATTGCCTGTGAATGAAATCCCAAATTCTCTATCAATCCTTTGTTCTTAATCGTTCCGGAGTTCTAACCTGACTGCTCTTTCCAGGCACTTAAAAGGCAGGCCTATGTCCTTCCTGTTTCAGAACCCAACAGTTCCCAAGGTGAGGGGTTTCGGAAACGAAGAGCTGATACTACTCATAATGTTTGTGTGTTTTTTATTACATAGGTTCTGTGGATGTCCTCTTTGTCCAGCTGATTCCTTTGTGGCATATATTCTTGATATTTATTAACACGTATTTATCCATTACCCAAAAGACATTCTAGTCAGTCCCTAGGAGAGAGAGGGCCGGGTGGACCTGATTGCTCAAAATTACCTTCAGTGTGTTCTCCCTAAACTTTGGCACATAGTAGGAAGCTAAGGGACCTGGTTTAGGTCAATGAGTACAAGTAGGAGGTAGCTGAGAGTCGGAAGAGTGCCCCCAAGTGAAAAAGTGACTCCAGAAGGCCTTCTGGCCTGACTCGGGTTCTCTCCAGGCTAAGGAATGCCCTCTACTCGAAGGAACTGGGGGGGTTGGGGAACTTCTAGAGCAGGCTGCAGAACCTCCTTCAAATCCTGATCTGCAGAAACTCCGCCTCTCCCTTACGCGGCGCTGCAGCCCTCAGCCGCAGCCGCAGCGCTTTCTGAGGCAGCATGGAACTTGTAGTCTTTGTGTACTTTAACCCAGAGCGCTTGCGCTAATAAGGCGCGAGCCCCGTACCATCAGGATTCTGGGTCCTTGTGAGGGGTAGCCCATGCGACAACGTTCCATTCGAATACATTTTGCCCCTCCGCCTAGGATGAGCCTCATCTGGAAAGTAATCGGATCTCAAGAGGAGTCGCGGAGCCCGGGAAAGCAGCCGGAATAAGCTCGTCCCCCTCCCGGAAGTGAGCGGCTTCTGGCGCGGTGCATTGTGGGGGGCGTAGTCCTCCTTTCCAGGCGGTCCTTCGCGGCGTCCCCCGGGCCGACTCCGGAGCGCAGGCGGGTTGCCGGGTGGGTAGCGCGGCGCGGGCGGTCAGCAAGCATATTCTAGGCACGGGGCCCCCGCCCGGGACGACTTGCGCCGGGCGGCAATAGTGAGAGGCCTCTGAGGGCCTCGCGCGGCGCCGCCCGTCGAGGAGCTGAGGCGGGGGCCAGACCCGGCTGTCGAAGAGCGCAAGAGGCCGGTGGGCCGGGCCGCGCGTCGCAGCCATGCCTGGCTTTACGTGCTGCGTACCAGGCTGCTACAACAACTCACACCGGGACAAGGCGCTGCACTTCTACACGTTTCCCAAGGACGCTGAGCTGAGGCGCCTCTGGCTCAAGAACGTGTCCCGTGCCGGCGTCAGTGGGTGCTTCTCTACCTTCCAACCCACCACGGGCCACCGTCTCTGCAGCGTTCACTTCCAGGGCGGTCGCAAGACCTACACGGTGCGTGTTCCCACCATCTTCCCGCTACGAGGCGTCAATGAGCGCAAAGTAGCGCGGAGACCTGCGGGAGCTGCAGCAGCTCGCCGTAGGCAGCAGCAGCAGCAGCAACAACAACAACAACAGCAACAGCAGCAGCCGTCTCCGTCCTCCTCCACAGCTCAGACCACGCAGTTGCAGCCGAACCTGGTGTCTGCCTCTGCGGCCGTGCTTCTTACTCTCCAGGCCGCTGTAGATAGCAGCCAGGCTCCGGGATCCGTGGCTCCGGCGCCCACCGCTCCCTCAGGAGATGATGTGAAGCCCATCGACCTTACGGTGCAAGTGGAGTTTGCAGCTGCGGAAGGCGCAGCCGCTGCCGCCGCCGCATCGGAGCTAGAGGCTGCTACAGCTGGGCTGGAGGCCGCTGAGTGCGCTCTGGGCCCTCAGCTGGTGGTGGTAGGAGAAGAGGGCTTCCCTGATACTGGCTCGGACCACTCGTACTCCCTGTCGTCAGGTACCACGGAGGAGGAGCTCCTGCGCAAGCTGAATGAGCAGCGGGACATCTTGGCCCTGATGGAAGTGAAGATGAAAGAGATGAAGGGTAGCATTCGCCATCTGCGTCTTACTGAGGCCAAGCTCCGTGAAGAACTTCGGGAGAAGGATCGCCTGCTTGCCATGGCTGTCATCCGTAAGAAGCACGGAATGTGAATGGTTCTCTTCCGCAACCTTCAGAATTCGTGACTCTTTTCAGCCCAAGGAATCAATCATCAGGCGGATGTTGAACTCCCCAATATTCTGGTTGACAGTGCTGAGCTTTATGGCATCGGAACTCCTGTTGGTCATCTGACACCCTCATTTGTTTCCTCCTGTAGTAGGAGTTGGGGACTTCAGAATCTGGTGACACCAGCAATTATGACTTTGTCTCTGACTCCCCCGTTTATGTTGCAGATTCTGGTTAAGCAAAGGTTTCAGAACTATTGAACTTGACACTTATCCTGGAGGGATGCAGGTGGGACTCTTAAGGACTCTGGGTTAGAGAAAACCACATCTTAAGGTTGGCCGGCAGTTAGAGACAGCTTTGCTGTGCATAGTGATAAGAGATCTCAGTAACATCATTTCCCCTTTTCATGCTTTCCTGTGATTCTGATGGGGACTAGTTGGTCTGTGCCTCTGCCTTCTAGGACCTCTCTACCCAGAAGGTCTTTTATGTGAGGGCTCTGGGTGACTTGCTGATGGAGATCCAGCTTACCAGGGACTTAGGTTTATCTCGTTATGTTTGCTACTGGTTACAAATTCTATTTTCTGTACAATTAGACTAAAGTTTTCACTGTGTTTGTTTGGCAAAACAAATTAAAGAAAAAAGTAAGGTTTTTATTTGGGTTTCGATATTTTATATTTATTAAACCTAAGTGCCCTTATAATATGGTTTATAGGTTTTGGTGTATTTGAAAGAACTGGCTAGCCCTGAAAATAGAGATTATTATTATTGGTTTTTTTTTTTTTTTTTTTTTTTTTGGTTTTTCGAGACAGGGTTTCTCTGTGGCTTTGGAGCCTGTCCTGGAACTAGCTCTTGTAGACCAGGCTGGTCTCAAACTCACAAAGATCCGCCTGCCTCTGCCTCCCGAGTGCTGGGATTAAAGGCGTGCGCCACCACCGCCCGGCCTTATTGGTTTTTTGAACCGGTTTCCTTGTAGCTTTGGAGCCTGTCCTGGAACTAGCTCTCGCAGACCAGGCTGGCCTCAAACTCACCGCGATCCACCTGCCTCTGCCTCGTGAGTGCTGGGATTAAAGGCGTGCGCCACAGCTGCCCGCCGAAAATAGAAATGTTTTAAAGGACTGTACCGGATTTCTCAAGGCGTACATAGATCTAAACAGAAGTTCCTTGCTCAAGTCACTCCATAGTGTTTGGAAGCTGTGTGAAAAGGTCTTGGTTTGTCCATGATTTTCTCCCTGGATCTTTGTGTGTATATACATGTGTATAGTTTGGGTGCCTGAGGTTTCTGGGCTGTCTTTCCTCAGGTGCTATCTAGCTTTTTTTTTTTTTTCTTTTAAGACAAGGCCCTCTAGAAGTTGGGGATTTAGCTTAGTGATTGAGCACTTGCCTATCAGCTCTGGGGGTGGGAGGTGGAGGGAGAAAGATACAGACAGACAGATAGACACACACGTATGGTACAAAAGGACGTATGGACGGACAGATGGAGAGGGAGGTTGGGAGGGAGGGTCAGTCTTCTCAGTGGCTTACTGGCTTGGAACTCATCAAGTACTTTAGGCTGGCAGGCCAGCCAGTGAGCCTTTAGGGAATCTGCCTGACTGCTGCCCCAGTGCTAGGATTACAAATTCACGTCATCATGCCTGTTTTTTATGTTTTGTTTTGTTTTTTGTGGGTCTTTTGTTTATTGTACAGGTACTGTGATGTACTTCAAGGCAAGCACTTTACCACCTGAGCTGTATCTCTAGCCCTTCCCTTGATTTTTTTTTAAACAAAAAGTGTGACTGAAAAGTGTTGTTTGTTTCTCTAGACTCTGATAGTCTTAATTTCCTTTTTTGGGGGGTGGGGGTGTTGAAACAGAGCTCACTGTGTAACCCTGTCTGGCCTGGAACTCTGTAGACCAGGCTGGCCTCAAACTCAGATTCACCTGTCTGACTGCCAAGTGCTGGGATTAAAGGCGTGCACCACTAATTTCTTCTTGAATTCTCATCTAGAGCTGAAGTTTGTTTACCATTTCATCCCTTGGGACACATAGTGTCTAGTACATGTGTGAAAGCAATTACTTAAGAAAAAAAAAACTAAGTTCAGAACTGGAAGCAGCCTCCTCTCCTTGAGGCCCAGGAACTCTTGTTGCACTCCATTGGTTCAGTCCACCTTCATTGTGAGAGGTAAACAGAGGGCATTAAGAATTGCTTTGTAACCCTACACTGGTTTTGACTTCCTCTATATCTAGATTGGATATTGGAAAGTTAAGATATTATTTTTATCTATATTTGTGAGTAATTCAGCTCAAACCTAATGGGGAGATATGAATGATCTTTTGTTTTTGTTTGAGACAAGAAATCTTTGTGTAGACCTGGAACTGAACTCTAGACCATACTAGCTTTGACCTCAAAAAAGATCTGCCTGCCTCTGCTTCCCAGTGCTGGGATTAAAGGTATGTGCCACCCCCGCCAGATGTGAATGACTTTTATTATTTTCAGTTATGTGTGTCTCTGTGATTGCAGCTGCCTGAAATGGTTAGAAGGCCATCAGATCCCTTGGAGCTGAGTTACAGGCTTGGGTGCTCTGAAAGAGCTGTATATATACTTAACTATTGAGCCACCTCTTCAGGTCTGTAAAGCCTTTTAAAACTACCTGTTTCTGTGACTGTTGGGGCACTAATGTATTCTTCTTAGGCTCTGTAAAATTTGACTCCTGAGTTCCTTAAGGACCTTGCCTGTTCCTTAAGGACATACCCTGTGACTTGCTAGCTCAAGTGTCCCAGAAACTCCAGGGTTTACTTCCTTTGTGGTCCTTTGGCTCTGAGTTGGGAAACAGGTCTTGAGGAAGCTGCAGCATAGGTTATATTTATTAGGCACCCAGTTTGGGCAGAAGTTGAACCTGCCTCTGTAGGGTTAGCTTCGGCTTGTAATCAGATGGTGAAGGTATAGCAGTGCATTCCTAGGCTAACTGCCAAACCTTCACGTGTCACTCTTGGAGTGGGGCTTTCCCAGTACTGGGCCATACTCTGTATCATTGAGCTCCTCTTCTTTGAAAGGACCTTGCTGCTCTTGAGCCTTGCAGTGGCTCCCTGGATCCTTCCTCCTGTCTCATAACTTGTGTTTCGTTTCCCTGGTGGTGGTGGTGAGGATCCAGATGTATCACCGACTGGGTGAAACAGAGTTTAGGGACTGGGTCATAAAAGCAGCATCCAGCCAACCAAGTGGTTTGGCTAGACAGGACTTAATCAAGAAGCTTAGCCTAGTTTTACCAGGAGGTGGGTGTAGCCAAAAGTGCAAATCTTCTTATGGCAAAATAGGAAGTGTCAAGATTTTTCTGGCCTGGAGGAAGGAGTTAGGGGTGTTTGAAGCCATTTTCCTTTCCCGTGGTTCTTTAGGTTGGCTGTAGAGCCATTGACTCAGCACAGACCCAACTGAAAAAGACCTTCAAATGTTTATGTTACCAAGGAAACTGGAAAGGATGCTGAAAGGAAGGGGGAAGAGGATTATTTACAGTCTGGTCACATGGGAAAGTTAGGTTGAGCCTAACCTAACTTTGGGGCAGGTGGCTGGAGAGATGACTTGACCATTTGAGAGCACCAACTGCATTTCCATTCCCAGCACCCACATGGCAGCTAACAATCGAAACTCCAAGATCTGACACTTTCACACAGACATACATGCAGGCAAAACACCAATGTGCATAAAAATTAGAATAAATTTTAAAAAAATTAAAATTCAGCCTGGGCGGTGGTGGCACATGCCTTTAATCCCAGCACTCGGGAGGCAGAGGCAGGTGGATCTCTGTGAGTTCGAGACCAGCCTGGTCTACAAGAGCTAGTTCCAGGACAGGCTCCAAA
>JAQHUG010000397.1:893892-906247 GCA_028555095.1 Dicrostonyx torquatus | reverse complement strand
AAAAAACCAAAAAAAAAAAAAAAAAAAAGAAACCGTCTCAAAAAAACTTCTGGTCGGGTGGCGGTCACACATCACCTTTAATCCCAGCACTCGGGAGGCAGAGGCACATGGATCTCGGAGTTTAAGGCCATTCTGGTCTACAGAGCAGCCAGGGCTACACAGAGAAACCCAGTCTCCAAAAAAAGAAAAAAAAGAAAAATTCAGAGGATGAGATGGCTCAATGGGTAAAATAACTTGCCTCTAAGCTTGTGAATCTTATTTATAGGCCACCATGGTGGAAGAACTGACAGTTATAAGCTTCCTCTAGCCTCCACATATATGCCATGGCTCGTCCCGCAACACAGGTAAAATGTAAAGACAAAAATAAAAAAAAACTTCATAAATACTCTGCTTTAACAAAACAAGAAAACCTATACATTTAAAAAACCAAAGCCAACCAAATAAACAAAAACCACCCCCAAACTCAACGATTCTGTTTTGAAAATCCTTGTCTGTACAAGTGAGGTTAACCTCTCCCAAGTATGACCCACCAAAGGGGCGTTTTGAGTCTCGGGTCCAAGAAAAGCCTAGTCAGCTTGCAACCAACATTGGAGGTAGGTAGCTCCCTTCGAGATAGCTAATTCAACGATTGTTGGGACGAGAGACGGGTGGGCTTCGTCACCGTGAGCGTAACTAGTAGCCAGACTGAACGTAGTACACAGCCTTAGGGGCCCAGGAAAGGGCTGCTAGGATGGCTCCAAGCTAGACCAGGCTCCCACGAAGGCGGGGTCAGGCACCACCGACCGCACCACCTAGGCGGAGCCAGACCAGCTGGGTCCGGGCTACGACCGAGAGTTGATCCTCGCCTGGCGCCAATTCCGTGTTCCAGAGGCTTCCACTAGACCACAATTCTCAGGGGCTCGCTCAGACAGCCTCCCTCCCTGACTTAACCTCTCCTCCCGCGCTGCGAGCCGTGGTTGCGCCTCCGCGCTTAGCATTCTGGGAGGTGTAGTATTATTGAGGCTCACTGACGCTCATAAGGCGTGTGTCGGGACTACGTTTCCCAGAGGGCAGCGGAACGGGCGAGGGAAGGCAGGGGGGAAGGGACAGTCGGTCGCAGACCGCGCTGGGTTGCCGCTGCCGCTGCCGCCATCGTGCCAGCCCCACGGGTGAGTGTTGGGGCCAACGCGTCGGGGCGGGGGCTGGGCCGCAGGAGCCGCGTTCTAGGCCGCCGGGAGCTTCTGCTTCGAGGCCCTGGGAGGCCCCTCCCCTCTTCACACCCCCCCGGCGGCCCGAAGAGGCGCGGGGCCCGCACCATGTGTCGCGCGCGGCTCCGCCTCCCGCGGATTCTCTGTGGCCGCGGCCGGGGGAATGCTGAAAGCCTGACGGACGCCTGTCCGTGCAGCCCTGTGTCCTGGCTGTTGCGCCGGACTGCGTTGTGGCCATATCTTTTTCTCTGGTCAGGATGATCAGGATAGCTCTCAGGGCCCCGCCCTGTGTGGCCTTCCCTGGCTTGCTCGAATCCTACAACCTCTGCAGGCAGGTTGGCGGGCCGACCCCAGACCCACGTCCCACCACCGGCCGGCGAAGATCCGGGGATGGGCAACGTCACCCAGCTCGCTCCAGAGCCAGCATGGGTAAGGGTTGCCCGCCTGCCGCTGCTGGGGCTTGGGACCATTGCCCGGTTCCAAACCATAGCCCGGCTAGGATGTAGGTGAACGCTTCTCTGCCTGATTGCCTGCTGGGAGTGCACGAAACTTAACCTCTACCTCGTTGGAACCTGTGCTGCATTGTCCAGCATGGAGGACAGGGGAGGGAGTCTGGGACGGGAGGGGCTACCTCGTGGGAGTTTATCTCTGGTTAGTCTTAGAAAATCTGGACCTTGTGTCTTTGGAGAAGCAGCTCCCGGCTGGATAGGCCCAGCCTCCACACTTCTTTATCCATGACTAGGCTCCAGCTCTGGGGGTGGGTGGCCTGACTTTGTTATGGAGAAAGGATGCCAAAGAAGTGAAATTAGTTGTGTGAGTGTGAGCCACCAAGGTTTTTGTTAGTTTCTCAGGCACGGCCCAATTCTGAAACCCATCAGAACTAGAGTCAGCATCGCGTAGCCTGGAAGAAAGATGACTCCTGATAGGGTAGGATATAGTACGTGAAGAAGTGAACTGCAAGCTTGAGGTCCTTGAGCCCAGGGCTGGACAAGAAAAGGTGTAAGGGACCTTGTGACTAAAACTCTGGTTTGGACAGTATTTGCCTTTTGAAGCTGGTTGCAGAGCTGGAGCTGGAAGTCGGAATGTCTGGTTTCTCTCACTTGTGCTGGCGCTGCCTGTGAGAACAGTCGAGAAGCTGGTTGGGCCTTGAGAAATTGCCTTACTAATGGCACCATAGATCATCACATTGAGTTCCTGGAGAAGAGGTGTATATAACCAGTTACTATTAGGCAGGCTTTGAAGGCACTTCTGTTTGAGTGGTGATGAAGGGCCTACTGTAGGGAAGCTTCTAGGACATGGCTAATGCAGCCTCTTGTCAGTTTGAATTCTCTGGCCTGTTATGGCTTCTGTGTCACAGTTCTCATAAAGGACTAAGAAGCGGTTCGGTCCTGCAGATCTGGCCTCAGCAAGCAGAGTGCCCGGCCTCTTAGAATGACTGCCTGGGTCAGAAGGCAGGAAGCCACTGTCTTCTGCCCACCTGCTCCTTGAATATTTCCTCAGATACTGTTTTTCTGAGAAGTTTTCTCCAGTCCAGTTCTCTGCCCAGTCATTCTCCCTAGTCAAAGGCAATAAGCAGATATTTATTTCCAGACTTTCTGGGAGTTAGGGATGTAACTCGGTTTGTAGATTTCTTGTTTAATCGCTGGCACTGAAAACACTGGGTGTGGTGGCATAAGCTTGAAATCCCAGTTCGCTTAAAAAGGAAGGAGCACAAGGATCAGAAGTTATATCTTCCGCTACATAGGAAATTCAAGGCCAGCCTGGGATATATGAGACCCTGTCTCAAAGAAACAAAACAAACTAGCTTGTCTGGGTTTCAGATGGGTTAGGTTTATTATGGCTGTAGATCAGTTTGCGTATTCCAACTTCTGGTAGCCTGTGATGGGACCTCCATATATATATGCAGTGCTAGGGATCAGACCCTAGACATCATAAATGGTAGGCTATGTGTACTCCAGCACCTTGATCAAAAAAGATACGGTTTTCTCCAAAACTAGCCATAAATAGGAATTTGGGTCTCCTTTTTCCTCGGAAGTTCCTAGAAAAAGGTTTCCAGAAACTTCTTTCTAAAGTAAACCATTGTTAGGCATCCTGACCCCAAGAAACAGTTGATCTTTCTGGGCTTGGAAGGTCGCTGAGGTCTGAGAGATAAAGGAGAACTCTGAGGTTCTTAGAATCTCTCTGCCCTCTTCTGCTATGTAGAAAGCCATGGGACCTGACATAGGACAATTGAGTATAGCTGCACAAACAAGTGACAAGAAAACTTGTGTGTCTTAGCTAATAAATTTTTTAAATTTTTTTTCATTTAGAAATATATTTTGTGTTCGACTCTGCATGTGCCACAGCTGTGGGGGTCAGAGGACAACTTGTAGAAGTCAGTTTTCATCACCATATCATTAGGTCATTAGGCAGCACAACAGGGACCTTTACCTCTTGGGCTGTCTCAGGAGCCCCAGAATTTATTTTGACACAGTATAGCTATGTAATTCAGGGTAGTTCTGAACTTGCTATATAGCCTAGGCTGGCCTTGAATTTACAATCGTCTTGCCTCTGCCTCCAAAATTACTAGGCTTATTGATGTACATCACAACAGTTGGCCTTTTAATATAAACTTTGGTCCATTTCTAGAATCGCACTTCTGTCTGAACCATGCGTTGCTTTATTCTTCTGCCTCTGTAGTTAGTGCACTGAGATAATGATAAAAATGCAGAATTCCCAAGTTTTAGAATTAGTTCTCTTGCCGGACGTGGTGGCGCACACCTTTAATCTTTAATCCCAACACTCAGGAGGCAGAGGCAGGCGGACCTCTGAGTTTGAGGCCAACCTGGTCTACAAAAAGCTAGTTCCAGGACAGGCTCCAAAGCTGCAGAAAAACCCTGTCTTGGAAAAAAAAAAAATTAGGTATCTCATCAAAAAGGTGGCAGATACCTATAATTCTGGTACAGAAGGAGTGATCATGCATTTCAGACCACCCTGGGATTACAAGACCCCCTTCTCAGGAACATTGAGGACAACAGAAAACCTTCAAAAAAAGCAGTTCTCAACTGTGGATCACAACACATTGGGGGTTTACTGATCTTTACACAGGGGTTGCTAAGTAAGACCTTTGGAAAACCCAGATATTTACATTATGACTCATAACAGTAGCAAAATTAGTTACGAAGTAGCAATGAAAATGTCTTTGGGGGGTGGTCACCATAACCTGAGGATCCGTATTAAAGTGTCACAGCGTTAGGAAGGTTGAGAAACCACTGTTTTAGTGTAAGAGATACCCAAGTGGATAAGAATGCTTGCTGTGCAAGTTTGAGGACCTGAGTTGTTTTTTGTTGTTGTTGTTGTTTCGTGGGTTTTTTTTGTGTGTGTGTGTGTGCACGCGCGTGTGTGTGTGTGCACGCGGTTTTCGAGACAGGGTTTCTCTGTAACTTTGGAGCCTGTCCTGGAACTTGCTCTGTAGACCAGGCTGGCCTTGAACTCACAGAGATCTGTCTACTTCCCCAGCACAGGGATTAAAGGCGTGCCCCACCACCGCCCAGCCGGAACTAGCTCTTGCAGGCGTGCGCTGCTGCCACCCAGCGAGGACCTGAGTTTAAATCCCCAGCACCTACCTTAAAAGCCAGGCCAAACAGTCTTGTTTGTTTCTGGGGCTTACTAACTGCCAGCCTAGCTCCAAGTTCAGTGAGACTGATGGGCTTCTTGTGATGTTTTTTGTGATGTTTTTTTTTTTTTTTTTTTTGCTTTTTCGAGACAGGGTTTCTCTGTGGCTTTGGAACCTGTCCTGGAACTAGCTCTTGTAGACCAGGCTGGTCTCGAACTCACAAAGATCCACCTGCCTCTTTGTGATGTTTAGGTACACACCTGCATGAGCGCTTGCACACAAACACAGAGCAAAAGACTGACTAATCTTAACACTCTGGAGCATGAGGCAGGAGTGGGGGTTAGGAGTTCAAGGACAAGCCTTGCCGTGGTGGCTCACACCTTTACTTCCAGTACTTGAGAGGTATAGGCAGGTGGATCTCTGTGAGTTTGAGGCCAGTCTGGTCTACAGAGCAAGTTCCAGGACAGCCAGAGCTACACAGAGAAACCCTGTCTCAAAAATCTAAAAAAGAAGAGAAAAGGGGGAAAAAAGACAGTCTGGATTATATAATGAGGCCATATCTCAAAAAAAAATCAAGATTCTCTTAGTAAGGTATTAGCATTTAGCTTGACACGATCAAGGTTTGTTTTGTTTTTCTCTGAATGTTCACATTTTTTTTTTCTGAAGACATTCTTTTGTCCTTTTTGAATGTCTGACTCTGGGCTGAGGCTCCAGGGACACACGCAAACACATCTAGTCCTGGTGCTAGAGAGAGAAGGTGATAGAGTAATGTTGGCTTTGTATGCTGAAGGCTTAGCTGGAGAGAACCCTGGGCACTTTAGTTCTGTGCAGAGGGGGAGCCTTTAAAGGATTAGCATGCTGAAGAGCAAAGACTTAGTTGTATCACCTTCTCTCCAGTGTCTGGTAAAAACCATAGGAGTCGGCTAGGTTCCCAGGAATGTCATCTACATTGGACTTGTCTTCTATTTCCTTGCCTGAAACATGGGTGTGTAACACCTCTTAATTGAGAGTCCCTCGTGATCAGCTTGATTCAAGTGACGAATCCTTGAAATCCTGTTCTGTTCCTCCAGCTTCCACCTCTGGATTGGCTTGGATTATATCATAGGCCTGTGTGCCTTCACTGTCCTGTTTTAGGTAGAGCTAGGGATCAAACTGGGCTTGTGGCCAGCACTCTACCCACTGAACCACTTCTTCAGTACCACTTGGTCCTTGTGCAGAAACCAGAACATCTTTTTAGGATGAAAGATTAGAGGAGGCTTCCCCAATGAAGGATCACCAGAACTGGTCACAGGGATTTTGAGTATGCAGTCAAGAGATGGCCATTGTCAGGATGTTTCAAGGGGGCAGCATCCAATAGGGCTGTCGGAAATAACAGTACTGGGAGTTGGGTATAGTTCAGTAGTGGAGCACTTGTGTAGCGGGAATGAGGCCTTAGATTCAGTCTTCAGCTTTTTTGGTAGGTGAGTTACGGAGATAAGAAATGAGAAGATTGTTTTAGATTATATTTCAGTTTATCCTCACTGGGGCCTCCAGAATGAGAATACTCTTTTTGGAGCCAAGGGAAGTAGAAAAGTATTTTCCAAAGTGGACATTGAATGTTAGGCAGAGTTCTATGGCCATACCACTCTGAACGCACCTGATCTTGTCTGATCTCAGAAGCTAAGCAGGGTCAGACCTGGTTAGTACTTGGATGGGAGACCACCTGGGAATACCAGGTGCTATAGACTTTAAAAAAAAAAAAAGGTTAGGCAAAGGGGGCTACACTAGCTGTTCTTCCAGAGGTCTTGAGCTCACTTCCCAGCAACCACATGGTGGCTCACAATCTCTGGGGTTTGTTTTGTTTTGAGACAGGGTTTCTCTTTGTAACAGTCCTGACTGTCCTGGAACTCACTGAAATCTACATGCCTCTGCCTCCCAAGTGCTGGAATTAAAGGCAGCTCACAATCTTTTTGTTTTTTTGAGACAGGGTTTCTCTGTAGCTCTCCTGGAACTAGCCCTTGTAGACCAGGCTGGCCTTGAACTTACAGAGATCCTGGCCTGCCTCTGCCTCCCTAAGTGCTGGGAATGCATGACCAGTGCCCAACTTCACAATCATTATAATGGAATCTGATGCCCTCTTCTGGCATAAATTGTAAACCACTTTATGTATTTTTAAAAGATTTGTTTTAAAAAGGCAGGAAGATCTCTTTGAGTTCAAGGTCATCTTGGTCTACATAGTGAGTTCTAGTATAGGCAGGGTTATGTAGAAAGACACTGTCAATGAATAAATAATTAATTTTGAAGAAAGCTTTCTTTTATTTTGTGTGTACATATGAATGTATGTATATGCACCACATGTTGCAAGTGCTGGTGGTCAGATGAGAAAGGCAGTCAGATCCCGGGACCTGTCACCCCTCCCTGAGGAGCTCCAGGCAGTGAATAGTTAATGGTTGCTGAGAGAGGGAGTTGTTCATGGTGTTGACTTTGTGGTTTGGCCTGCTCAAGAAAATATCCCCTCCTCACTCTTGCTTATGCAAGTAACTTAAATGGAAAGAAGGCTTGGTAAGAGAAGGAAGGGGATTTGAGAAGACAGGGAGAATATGATCAAAGTCATATCTGTATGAAATTGTGAAAGGATAAAGGAAAATGAGGATAGTCAGGGAAGGTATCAGTGAAGAGGTGACATTTGAATTGACACATGACAGGGAGCCAGGTGTCTAGTTGCAAGAATGGTCCAGGTATAAGAAGCAGTGACAGAACTGGTGCCTTACCAGCATGAAGCCTTGCTTAAATTCGTTGGGCCTCTGTGTAAAGTGTAGGAAGTCTCATGGAGGAGGAGTAGCTGCCTAATGTAAAGGTGTTTACTTCCAAGCCTGACAACCAGCCTTCGATTCCTTGGACTCTAGTGTTGGAAAGAGAGAACCAAGTCCTGCAAGTTTTCCTCTGACCTCTACATGTTTCGGCTCAAATACACACACACATACCCCTAAATAAATGCAACCAAAGAAGCAGTGACTACAAATTTCTCAGGTGTGAATGGACACAATCTGTACAGAAACTAGCAAAATGCCCAGCATGGTTCCTAAAGAGGGAAAAGGGTAGGTGGCAAAGTCATCAATTAGACAGCCAGGAGGGCCAAGTGACCTAGGGCCTTGAAGAAAAAGTAGTAATGAGGCTTTGCTCCAGATACCATGGAAGTCATTGTAAGGCCATAGAACATGAGTTATATACTGCAGATTTTTACATCATCTTGAGACTAGAGAGGCAGGATTACTTTTTAAATAGATTTATTTTAGGGCTGGAGAGATGGCTCAGAGGTTAAGAGCATTGCCTGCTTTTCCAAAGGTCCTGAGTTCAATTCCCAGCAACCACATGGTGGCTCACAACCATCGGTAGTGGGGTCTGGTGCCGTCTTCTGGCCTGCAGACATACAGACAGAATATTGTATACATAATAAAAAATAGATTTATTTTTATTAATTAATTTGTATGAGTATTTTGTCTGCATGTATATATGGGTACCTGGTACCCTAGGAGGTGACAAGCCTCCATGTGGGTGCTGGGAATTGAACCCATATCCTTTGCAATAAGTGTTCCTTTAGGAGCCTATCCTGGAACTAGCTCTGTAGATCAGGCTGATGGCCTCAAACTCACAGAGATGAGCCTGCTGCGTCTTCTCAAGTGCTGGGACTAAAGGCGTGTACTACCAAGCACCTGACCAACAAGTGCTCTAAACCACTGAGTCAACTCTCCAGCCTAAAGGCAAACTTTTATGGTTTTATTTGTAACAGGGTTTTATGTAGCCTCGCCTTAATTCCCTATGGCCAAAAATGGCCTTAAACTCCTGATCCTTTTGTCTCCAACTCCCAAGTGGTGGGATTACAGGTATGTACTACCACATCTAGCTAGAAGGGCAGTTTTTTTCCCCCTGAAGGGCAGGCGGGCACCCTGCTGGACTGTGCTGTCTTGGGTTGCTGCTCACCTCTCCCTTTCCTCCAAGGGCATTAACTAAGGTCTGATGCTAGTCCTATTTAAAGAGCTCTTCTCAGGGCAGGTGAGATGGCTCAGTAAAAGTGTTTCCCCAAATAACCTAACAACCTGAGTCCCATTCTCCAGCCCCCTTGGAAGGAAAGAACCGATTCCTGAAAGAAAACCTCTGACTCTGCAGTGCTTACCTGCACTTACATCCCATATAAACACACAATAAATAATGAGTGATTTTTATAAATGAATCCTTTTTAGGCTTTATGCTTCAAGGCTCTATGTTTGGGGCCTGGCAAGCAGAAGGAATAAGGGGTGCTCAATTCTAAGTTTTTATTGCAAGCTCAGCACATTTAGCATTCTCCACTGGACCTAAGTGATGAGTCTTCAGATATGAGATCACCTGTCTGTGTAATTAGTGATTTTTTTGTTTGTTTGTTTTTTCAAGACAGGGTTTCTCTATGCCCTAGCTGTCCTGAAACTTTTTTTTTTTTTGTTTTCGAGACAGGGTTTCTCTGTGGCTTTGGAGCCTGTCCTGGAACTAGCTCTTGTAGACCAGGCTGGTCTTGAATTTATAGAGATCCGCCTGCCTCTGCCTCCCAAGTACTGGGATTAAAGGCGTGTGCCACCACTGCCCGGCTGCTGTCCTGAAACTTGCTCTGTCGACTAGGCTGGCTTCAAACTCCTGGAGATCCACCTGCCTCTGCCTCCTGAGTGCTGGGATTAAAGGCATGCGCCACCATCTCCTGGCCTTCTTTATCTTTCTTGTGCCCTATATCAGCCCCAGGACCAGCTTGGCCAGCATCTGTTGAAACAGTAGAAACTGGTTTGTGATTTGGGGGCATGTGTGTGTGTGGTGCTGAGAGATCAAATCCTGGCCACATGAAGTGCTCTACAGCTGAACTACATCCCCAACCTTTTATTTTACATTTTTTGGAGGGACATGCCCTAATGCATGCAAGAAGTCAGAGAATAACCTGTAGGTGTTTGTCCTTCACTTCTGTCATGTGGATTCCAGGGATTGAAATCAACAAGTTTGGTAGTAAATGCTTTTACCTACTGAACCATCTTGTCAAGTCTCTGACCCTTTTTCTGTGGATGAGTATTTTACGTGCATTCACATACATGCTTGTTGTCCACAGAGAACAGAAGAGGGTTTTGGATCCTGTGGAAGTGTTTGTGAAGGTGGTTGTGAACCATTGTGTGAGTGCTTGGACTGAACCCAGGACTTCAGTTAGGGCAGCAAGTACTCTTAACTGTTAAACTGTCTTTGCAGTCCCCTGGTAACTTGGGGGGGGGGGCAGACATAAGACATCACTTTAGCCTAGACTTGCCTAGAACTCACGTAGTCTTCATCTCTAAGCCTCCTAAATGCTGAGATTACAGTCATGAACTACTATATAAGTCTGAAGTCTGTCTTCAGCCCTTGGTGTAAAAATCTCCGAAAGAGGCCTGCTTTGCTTCTCAGAGATTGAGGCTCAGAGTTCTAGGGCCTCATGCCTAGAGGCTACTGTTTCACAGATGAGATCTGTTCATTTTTATCTCTAAGAGGACTCAGGTTGTCATTGGAAACCTGACTCTGGAGTCCACTAAACCTGGGCAGTTGAATTCCACTGCCTACCAGTTGCTGAGTTGATGAATCTTGTTTTGTCCATTTCTGAAACGTGTATTAATGGACTGGGGTAGTGCATATAGGACATTTCTCTCTTTGCTTGGTCTGTTTGTTTTTGAGAAAGGGATCAACCTCTGATATGTTGGTTACAGATTTTTGTCTCTGGAGACATTTGACTTTTAAAAATAAAGATAATTTTTTTTCTTTTGCCTAATGAGACCTTTTAGGTCAACGCTTAACCTGGAGTCTATGGTTAGATGATGATTCTTTTTGTTTATTTTTCCTGAGACAGGGTTTCTCCTGACTGTCCTGGAACTCACTCTGACTCACACTGTAGACCGGACTGGCCCTGAACTCAGAGATCCACCACCACTGCCCTGTTTTAATGGTTAGAATCTTGGAGGTCTGAACAACTTGAAATTATTCACAAGATTTGTCCATTTCTACCTTTGTGCATGCTTGGCAGAGAGTTACAGCTTTGTGATTCTCAGAGGATCTTTGCACTACCACATACCTAAGGGTCCAGAAAGACTGACCTTGAGGAGCTTGGCTTTAGTCTGTGGGCTAGTGGGCAAAGCCGGAGATGGTGTGGTTCCCAGCATCTCACCAGAGCCCTAGAATCCACAGGATGAGTGTTAGTACTCAGGCATCTGGATGGCCTGCCCTTGGGGCTCTGACAGGATACCTGTGCAGCTGCAGCCACTGAGAACTCCTGTGCGGATTCACTAAGTCCCTTTTAAAAGGGCCTTGTCCACCTTTTCCCTCCCTCCTTCCCTCTCTCTCACTCTCTTCTTTCTCTCTCTTCCCCGCTGCCCCTTTTCCCATTTCCTTTCCCCCAATTAAAAAAAAAAAACCTCCATTTGAGCCCTGTCATGTGGTGTTTCTCTGTCATGCTGTTTTTTAAATTACAACATTGGTTCACTGTCAGAACCCTAAGGGCAGGCCATACGATGCTTGAATGCTAACAAGGATAATTGTCAATGTCATGTGAGACTGCATCTCTGAGTCTGGTTTTCAGACTTTTGCTTTCACAGTAAACACGTTAAGAACAAGATCAGAGCTTTCTGGCTTTTCTGAGGAAGCATTTAGCCCTGTCTGGACACCTCCCACAGGGGACTCATGGATGGGAGAGGGCCTCTACACTCTGCTTCTTTTTGGATTTGGGAATGCTGTTTTTAAACTGAGTTAAACTTTGTAGGAGGTTTTGAGTAAACTATTAAATCTGTGGTTTGCATGCCTCTACATTCTGTACTGGGAAGGATGTGTGTGTGAGAGGATTATGTGTGTGAAAATGATTCAGTGACCAGGTGTGGTGGGTGCACCTTTAATCCCAGCACTTTGGGGCATTGGCTGTTGTGTCTCTTCAGGTCAAGGCTAGCCTGGTCTACAAAGCAGTTCCAGGACAGCCAGGACTGTTATACAGAGAAACCCTATATTGAAACAAAACAAAAACAAACAAACAAAAAAAATGGGAAAGCCCACCTGGGAGTAATAGAGCCTCAAGGCAGAGGAACAGAGCTGGGGTCAACATTGGTGTCTGGTAATGAGTTGACAAACAAATGGGGTTTGACCAGTGACTTGGGGGAAAGAATAAGAATTGACCAGGCAAGTGATTGTATCCTTTGTGTGTGTGTGTGTGTGTGTGTGTGTGGTTGTGTGTGTGTGTGGTTGTGTGTGTGGTGTTAGATCCAGATAAAAGTGATGGCTGGAAAGATAGGGGTGGGTATAGATGACCCCCAGAAGAGCTTGGAGCGTTTTATATTTTTTGTTTATCTTACTCTTTTTGTTGTTTTGTTTTTTATTGTTGTTGCTTGCTTTTGAGACTGGATCTAATGTAACTCTGGGTGTCCTAGAACTTACTGTGTAGACCAGTCTACTTCCAAACCCTGTCATCTCTGCCTCCTGAGAGCTGAAATTAAAGATGTGCACTGCTTCTTGCTCTTTTTTAATGTATTTTATTTATATGGTTTTTTTTTTTTTTTTTTTTTTTTTTTTTTTTTTT
>JAQHUG010000397.1:853542-893847 GCA_028555095.1 Dicrostonyx torquatus | reverse complement strand
TTTTTGGTTTTTCGAGACAGGGTTTCTCTGTGGCTTTGGAGCCTGCGCTGGAACTAGTTCTTGTAGACCAGGCTGGTCTCGAACTCACAAAGATCCGCCTGCCTCTGCCCGGCTGTTTTTTTTTTTTTCTGCATGAATATCTGCACCACATTTGAGCCTGCTGCTCTTGAGTTGCAGAGGTTGTGGGCCTTCGTGTGGATTCTGGGAATTGAACCCAGGTTCTCTAGAAGAGCAGCCAACACTTTTAGTCACCCCCCACCATTTTTTTTTTTTTTTTGAAACTAACTCTTACTCTGTAGCCCAGGCTAGTCTCACTGTTGTCACTGAGGTGACCTTGATTTTTTCCAACAATCTTTCCACCTCAGCATCCTGAAAGCTTGCTTGGGTTATAGGCATATGTCACACCTAGCAGTTTGTCTTGTGTGGTTTTGTTTTTTTTTGTTTTTGTATGTCTGTGTGGCCAGAAGAGGGTATCATCAGATCATTTGGAGGTGGAGTTAGAAGCAGCTGTGAGCTGAACTCTGGTCCTCTGAAAGTGTGAGAAGCATTAGTGACCTCTGAGGCTCTCTAGTCCCTCTCTTTGTTGTTTTTGTTTTAGTTTGTTTGTTTGATTAAGACAAGGTCTCACTATGTAGCTCTGGCTGGCCTGTAAGTCACTGTCCAGACCACTGCTGGCCTCGAACTCAGCCGAGATCCTCCTGCTTCTGCCTCCAGATGCTGGAATTAAAGGCCTGCATCACACCACACCCGGATCCTATTATTTTTTGAATAAGTTTCAAATAAGTTTTCACTGTGTAATCTGGTGGCCTGAAACTCACAACAGTCCTACTGTACCTACCAAGTGCTGGGATTACAGGTGTGTTCCAGGTGCCTGGCTGCTGGTTTTAAGATATGTCTTGCTATGTAGCTCTGGCTTGCCTATAACTCATTATTCTCGCCTTTAAAACTGCCTGAGTGATGGAACTGGAGAAATGCAATGCCATGCTGGGTTTAGGATTTGGCTTTAACCGAACGGCAGCAGTGTTGAAGGAAACATGTTCAGTCATACAAAACCATGTCAGCCCTGATATCTGAATGAGCTTTAGCAAGCCCTTCTGAATTGTTCAACCTAACCTAAGTTTACTTATTTGTAAAGCAAGATGGCAATGGAACATCACATGTCATGTTTGGGTACATGGAAATAAATGCATGAAGGTTGAGCAGGCTTAGAGTAAGGCTGGTGTTGGCTCCTGGAGCTGCTTTTAGTCTCCTTAAACAAAGATCTTTATGCAGTCTTTTTTTTTTTTTTTTTGGATTTTCTTTTTGTTGTTTTATTTTTGAAACAAGGTCTCAAACCCAGGCTGACCACAAACTCCCTGTTTAGCCAAGGGATGGACACCTTGAGCTTTTGACCCTCCTGCCTCTACCCTGTCTCAAAACAAGCAAAAATAAAACAAAATCCTACCATGCCTTTAATCCTAGCACTAAGGAGGAAATAGATGGATAACAGTCCAGCCTGGTCAATATAGCAAGTTCTAGGCTGCATAGTGAGACTCTCCCAGATGAGAGATTCATAGGATAAATAGAACAATATTACTGAAAAAGAAAAAAACACCTCCTTCTCATGCCAGCCCTTACCGTGTGTCAGCACTTTGCTTGGTTCTGGATTGATTTCCAGCCTTACTTTCTCTTACTTCCATCTCTGACTTCCTAATTTCCTACCCCCGTCTGTTTTGGTGGTGCTTTCTTTGGTGTGGCTTGTTCTTTTCTAGGACCTCCCCTGAGAACTGCCTAGCCTTGGTGTGGTCTGAGGGCAGAAGGAAGAGTGACCCTCATTATTTCTGCAGCTTTTTTCGAGAGCTCTTGGGGGTTTTGTGGAGTTGGGACATATTGAGTGAATACTAAGGTAGAAGGGGCAAAGATATGAGGGCAGGAAAATGTGGAAATTTGGAAACGTGACCAAGATTGCATGTGAAACTAGTAGTAGGTCCTATGGTTCCATTTATTGATTTGTTTCTTGGCACAAATGTGAACTGGGACACACCTTATATTCCTGTGTACAGGCGTGGCTGAATCCAGCTTTCTCCTATGGCTTGTTTTAGACTTTCCTGGACATTTCTTAGTCATCTGAGCATAGAGTTTCTATTTTTAGTGCAACTACCTCCTAGGGAACTTAAAATAAAACTGGCTTCATTTCCTGGCTCTTCACTGGCTAGAGGATTGGATTTATTTCTATTTCTCTACTCTGTCCCTTCCTGCTAGCTCTTCTGGCCTTGGCCGAGGTCATAGTGACGGTAGTAAGTTAGTATTTACCATGTCAGTCACTTTACTAAGTCTCATTGGCAAAGAAGCTAGATACCTACATACCACCAGTATGCCCAGGGTTAACATCTTCATTTTGCAGAGGAGGCTGTGGAAGCCCCAGAAGCAGTGACTTGGATTAGCTCCTACCTCAGCTACTGGTTTTCTGCTGGGCTGAAATTATCTTCTTAATTATCTTCTTACTGTTTTGTCTCAAACTTATTATCAGGACAGAGGATTTGCTCCTCTGCAGTCAGATCCGTGCAGAACAGTAACTGGGTGTGTAGAGCCCATAGGAAGTGCAGGCTTCCCTTTTCTTGGAGGGCTTGCTTTGACAAAGCCCTGGGATACATCGGTATCCCTGGGATCATGGCTTCCGGCTGGTGGGGATTCCCCTTCAGGAACAGGACAGTTGGTGAGACGGGCTGATGTGCGGAGGTGCTCTTTCCCACTCACAGCCTCCATCTTTCTTCTGACAGTGAGTGGAGGATGTCATTGTCACCGAAGCAGAATCACCTCCCTCAGATTTGTTAGGTGGCTGGCTCCTTAGGGCTTCCTGTGGTCAAGAGTGGGGTCTTTAGAAGCTTAGAAGCTATGTGTGTCGTTCGCTCCCCCCCCCCCATTGCCAGCACATCCCTGAGACAGTGTTGGAAGTTTGAAGGCTAAAGGAGAAACATTCTACACAGAAACATCAGTAGTTTCTGTTCTGATCAGTGGGTTCAATGACAGTAACTGACCTTAGAGGTTATTGAGAGGATTAAAAGAAAATATGGAGCTGGGGCCAGTGTTTAGTTCCTTTTTCTCCCTTACTAGGCATTATAAATTAAATAAAGAACATTATTTTGATGTTCTTTGCCCCAGTTACATGCTCAGCACCCATCTCGTATAACTGGCATCTCTCTATCATCAACCTGGAGCTCCTTAGAACATGGGCTAAACATGGTTACTACCACTGGTTGGGGTTGGTAAGGTCTCCTGTGAGATCCCCAGGGCTTTGTCATATACCCTGAAAGTACAGGTATCAACAGAGGATTTACCTGCATGAGATTAGGAAGACAAAGGTCAGTGGCTGGCTACTTCATGCTTCTGTGATGCTAACTCTTCTTCTGCCTTTCTTTTTCTTGCTGCTCTTTGCAGGTCTTGGTGAGGTGGGTGACTCTCCAGGATGGGAGACAAGCCAATTTGGGAGCAGATTGGATCCAGCTTTATTCAGCATTACTACCAATTATTTGATAACGACAGAACCCAACTAGGCGCAATTTACGTAAGTCTCCAACGTGAGAGCCAGAATAGGACCCTAGGAAATTAATTTTTGAATATCAGAGTGGGGATTGCCATTCCATGTAGTTGGCACCTCATCAGGACACATAGTCCTAGAGTACCCCTCTTCCAGAGGAAGTAGCAGCAATCAGAGACTGGGACTCATTTTCTTCTGGAGGCAGCAGCCATGAGCATTTGCAATGCAAAGCTGGCTTCTGGAGGTTCCGTGTGCAGCTTCATTTGAGACCAGAACACCTGATGCTCATGGGGATCAAGTAGTTAACCCAGGGAGTCTTCAAGGCAGGCAGATTATTTCATGGGGTTTTTTGTTTGTTTTGTTTGGATTTTTGAGACGGTTTCTCTGTGTAGTTCTGGCTGTCCTAGAACTAGCTCTGTAGACCAGGCTGGCTTTGAACTCACAGAGATCTGCCTGCCTCTGCCTCCCAGTGCTGGGATTCAAGGCGTGCTCCAATACTACCACTGCGCAGCACTTGATGTTTTAAGAATACTCATGCTGGGCAGTGCCTCCTAGCACCTGGAAGGCAGGGGCAGGTGGCTCTCTATGAGTTTGAGTAGAGTCTGGTCTATAGAGTGAGTTCCAGGACAGTTTCCAAAGCTACAGAGAAACCCTGTATCAAAAGAGAGAGAGAGAGAGAGAGAGAGAATGCTCATTTACTCATATTCTTTCTAGACTCCTGATGTTCAGTCACATAAGGGCGTTTTAGTCAGGCCGGCTAATGGGTCTACTCAGGATAACAATGACAGGAAGAGCCTTAGAGCCTGGTTGGGCTGTCAGAGGTTATCAATATCTCTTCCACAATGTCAGGTTTCATTCAGAAATTTTAGAAAAAAGAAAGACATCTTAGCATTTGAGAGACCAAATTCATCATAGATGACATAAATTGTCTTTATGAGTTAGAGGGATTGAACCCAGGTCCCCGTGCATGGAAGATAGGAGCTTTACCACTGTTCTCCCAGTCAGTTCCTCTCATCCTCTCTTGATTTGGACATAGGATCTCACTGTTTTGCTCAGGCTGGCCTCAGACCCGGATTCCTCTGCCTCAGCCTTCTAATGGGCTGCGATTACAGGTTGTTATAAAATAAAACAAATTTGATAATCACTCAAATGTTTCCCTTCTGAAGAGTGAGGAAACTAAAACTCATAAAAATAAGCAACTTAAAACTTACCTGCCACAGTTGGAAGTAGCAGAATTTCCCACCTCCACCTCCAATGTGATACCTCACTATGTAGCTTTGGCTAGCCTCAAATACTCCATCATCCTGCCGCAACCTCCCAAGTTTTAAGACTAAAGTATCTGTCATTGGCTGAGCATGGTAGCATGCCCCTTTAATCCCAGCACTTGGGAGACGGGCAGAGGGATCTAGGCCAGCCAGGGCTACACAGTGATACTGGAGGGTGTGTGTGTTAATAAGGACATTTTGATAATCTTTTTGTTTTGTTTTGTTTTTTTGGTTTTTTGAGACAGGGTTTCTCTGTGGCTTTGGAGCCTGTCCTGGAACTAGCTCTTGTAGACCAGGCTGGTCTCGAACTCAGAGATCCGCCTGCCTCTGCCTCCTGAGTGCTGGGATTAAAGGCATGCGCCACCACCGCCTGGCTTTTGTTTTGTTTTTTATAGACAAGGTTTGCCTGTGTAATTCTGACTGTCCTAAAATACTCTCTGTAGACCAGGCTGGCCTAGAACTCAGAGATCTTCTTGCCTGTGCCTCCTAAATGCTAGGATTAAAGGTGTGCACCACTACCACCTGGCTGATAATCTTTTAAGAGTGAAACAATAATATATAATCTAGAAAGTTTGCTGGGCATTGTAGCATAAACCTCTAATCACAGCATTGGAAGGCTTAGACAGACAGGTCTTTTGAGTTCAAGGTTAGCCAGGGCTATAAAGTGAGACTCTGCCTCAAAAAATAATGAAATAAAAAGAAATAATTTCTTTTGTTTTTTGAGACAGGGTTTCTCTGTAGCCCTTGCTGTCCTGGAACTAGCTCTTGTAGACCAAGCTGGCCTTGAACTCAGAGATCCACCTGCCTCTGCCTCCCAAGTACTGAAGTACTGGGACCACCACCTTGCAGAAATAAAGAACTTCTAATTTAGAAATTATTACTAGTATAAATTTGGGATTCACCCTTAATTTTTCTCTTGTTTCCAGACAAGTAAACAGGTAAAGACTCATTTCCCCAAGGAAAGTCTTTGTTTTGTTTTGTTTTTTTGGTTTTTTGAGACAGGGTTTCTCTGTGGCTTTGGAGCCTGC
This sequence comes from Dicrostonyx torquatus, assembly GCA_028555095.1. NCBI lineage: Eukaryota > Metazoa > Chordata > Mammalia > Rodentia > Cricetidae > Dicrostonyx > Dicrostonyx torquatus. The sequence continues at coordinate 888,037 of JAQHUG010000397.1, read as the reverse complement.
GCTGGAACTAGCTCTTGTAGACCAGGCTGGTCTCGAACTCACAGAGATCCGCCTGCCTCTGCCTCCTGAGTGCTGGGATTAAAGGCGAGCGCCACCACCACCCGGCAGGAAGGTCCTTTTGAGGACTTTTTTTTTTCTTGTTTCTTTTAAGGCCTTAGAGTGCTGAGGCCCTGACTCTTTATTTCCTATGTACTTTTCAGATTGATGCATCATGCCTTACGTGGGAAGGACAGCAGTTCCAGGGGAAAGCTGCCATTGTGGAGAAGTTGTCTGTAAGTAAAGCCCAGAACTGGGAAACAGGTAGTTTATCTCATGCCCTTCTGACCTCAGCCTGCCTCCCATTCTTTGTCTTGCAGAGCCTTCCGTTCCAGAAAATCCAGCATAGTATCACAGCGCAGGACCATCAGCCTACACCAGACAGCTGTATCATCAGCATGGTTGTAGGCCAGCTCAAGGTAGTAGTGCCACTGTGTTTGAGGGAAGTAGTGGATAGGCAAAGCAGGGCCCTGGGCTACTGCCTTCCCTGTGGATATGAGATGTGGTGTGTTTATTGAGGGATATCCAGAGTGACTGTCAAAACAAAAGCCAAAGTAACTGCCTAGGCATGCCTTTTTTTTTTTTTTTTCTTTTTTTGGCTTTTTGAGATAGGGTTTTAATGTGGGATTCCCCTCTGTATGCTGTGAATACCATTGATAAATAAAGAAACTGCCTTGGCCTGTTGATAGAGCAGAACATAGGTAGGTGGGGAAAACTAAACTGAATTCTGCCAGAAAGGAGGCAGAGTTAGAGAGAAGCCACATAGCCTGCTGGAGACAGACACTGAGAACTTTACTTAGTAAGCCACAGATACATGGCAATACACAGATTACTAGAAATAAGTTAAATTAATATGTAAGAGTTAACCAGTAAGAAGCTAGAGCTAATGGACCAAGCAGTGATTTAATTAATACAGTTTCTGTATTAATTATTTCGGGCTGAGCAGTCGGGAACCAACAAGCAGCCTCTTAACAACAGGGTTTCTAGTGAGCCTAGCCTTTATTGGCTTAGCTGTCTCTCCAGCCCGAGATGGGGTTTCTTTGTGTAGCCTTGGCTGTTCTAGAACTAACCCACTCTGTAGATCAGTCTGACCTCAAACTCAGACATCCCACCAACTCTGCTTTAGCCTCCCCAGGGCCAGCATTACAGGTGTGAGCCACTACATAAAGAAGTTATGTTTTTCTTACTCCCACATCCCACCCCTCCTCACCTGAATGTTTTCCCTTATTTTTTAGTGAATAAAAAATATTTTTTGAGATGGCCTCATGTAGCCCAAGGTGATCTCATTTTCTCTGTGTAGCTAGGATCATCTTGAGCTCTAATCCTCCTACCTCTACTCCTCAAGAGCTCCAATTACGGGTGTGTGCCAACCCATATGGCTTATTTGAGTCAGAGTCTCACTATATTCCAGCCTTATCTCAACATTTTGATACTAGAGTGGCTGGGATTACATGCATGAGTCACCATATATTTTTGTGGTTTGGAGCTAGCTCTTGTAGCCCAGGCTGGCCTCAAACTCAAAAGAGATCTGCCTGCCTCTGCCTCCCGAGTTTCTTTGTGTTTCTTTGTGTAACTGCTCAGGCTGTCCTGGAACTCACCTTTTACACCAGACTGGCCTTAAAATGTACAGAGCTCTGATTGCCTCTGCCTCCCCAGTGCTGGGATTAAAGGCATGCGCCACCACCACCCATCTACTGCTCTGTTTAATGTAATAGCCATGAGCCATGTGCAGTTGACCTTTCTTGCTTTCTCCCTTCTTTTCTTGGTGCTGGACATTGAGTACATGCTAAGCAGGTATTTCCTCAGGCTGAGCTACACTCTCCACCCTACCTATGTGTGTATGTATGTATGTATGTTTTGTTTTGTTTGTTTTAAGTCCAGATCTCACTGTGTATGCTGGCCTAGAACTTGTGATGAAGACTAGGCTAGTTCAACACAGTTTTAAATTGTGCTTATTAAATTAAAATGAACTTATCTGGTTGTGCTAGTCATATTTAAGTGCTTGTGGTCAGTGTCTATGGTTACAGAAAGTAATGAAGAAACCTGGTCTAGAGCCTTTATAGAAAAGGGACAAGATGAATAGGAGCAGGGTCAAGCTGTACTACCAAATTCTTGGGCTCTTGCATTGCCCAGAAGAATTAGATAGTCCTGCTAGTTGGACACTGAAAGACAATCCTCTCCTACAGCCCTCAGTGGTACCACTCAAGCTGGTGCTCTCTCATTCTCTTTCTCTGAGACAGGGTCTTGCTATGTGGACCAAGCCCTCGAATTCACAGAGATCCTCCTGCTTCTACTTTCTAAGTGCTCAGATGAAAAGCGTGTACCACCCCTTCTGGCCCAAACTGGGTCTTTTTTTTAAAAAAAAAATATTTATTTATTTATTATTTAAATATTTATTATATTTATTATTTAAATATTTATTATGTATACAATATTCCTTCTGTGTGTATGCCTGAAGGCCAGAAGAGGGCACCAGATCTCATTACAGATGGTTGTGAGCCACCATGTGGTTGCTGGGAATTGAACTCAGGACCTCTGGAAGAGCAGGCAATGCTCTTAACCGCTGAGCCATCTCTCCAGCCCCCCCAAACTGGGTCTTTACATGCGAAGCAAAGGAAATATCTAGAATCCTGCCATATTGTAGTTTTCTTGTCCTTTAAGGAAAAAAATAGTGAAAAAGAAATTGCTGTGCATGTGTTTTTGTTTACTTGATGGATGTATGCTGTTTATGCTACAACAGTCATGTAGAGGTCAGAGGAAAATTCTCCTAACTCAGGTTCCCAGGCTTATAGGGCAAGTGCCTTTACACATTGTGTACCTTGTTGACTTTGTTGTTTATTGTTTGTTTGTTTTGTTTTTCAAGACAGGGTTTCTCTATAGCTTTGGAGCCTGTCCTAGAACTAGCTTTTGGGGCTGGCCTCAAATTTACAGAGAGTCTGCCTCTGCCTCCCAAGTGCTGGGTTTAAAGGTGTGCGCCACCACTGCCTGGCAGTGATTTATTTATTATGTATTCAGTGTTCTGTCTGCATATATGCCTACAGACCAGAAGAGAGCACCAGATCTCATTATACAGATGGTTGTGAGTCACCATGTGGTTGCTGGGAATTGAACTTAGGAATTTTGGAAGAACAGTTAGTGCTCTTAACCTCTGAGCCATCTCCCCAGCCCTGACATTTTTTTATTTTAAGGTGTGTGTCACTGTGCATGGCTCCTTTTCCCCTCTTAAGACCATATCCTTATCGATATCCTTACTGTCATCCTCGTAGTCAGATAGTGTTTTCAAAGGCAGAACAAATTGGTTGACCCCTTGGCCAGATCTCAGCTTTCTGGGAATATGTTGTTATAGGTCTCCGTGTACGCCCACTTCTCCCATTGACTAGCTGAATAGTGCTTCCTGTGTCCAGTACGGGTGTGGAAGGGGAGTATTTGAGTCCAGTATGTATGTGGAAAGAGTGTCCTGAGCCTCTGTATTGGACCTAGAAGGAATACCTACAAGTCTGGCCTCACTCTTCTGCCAGCTCCTTTTGCCTTTTGAGTGCCTTGCCCAGAACCAGCAAGCCAGTAGGCCCTTAGAGTTGAGGAGGTATTTCCAAGGAGCCCATTGTCCCCTTCTTAGACTGAGGTCATAATTCTTCCTGGTGTTTCTGTCCAATATGGAGCTTCAAGTGACCAATTTGCCTCCTTGTTGGCTATATTTCTTAGAAAAAGAAGTGATGCTGAGGACTGCCTGTTAACTAGGCTTCCTCCTCATTCTGAGTTCTGGTTAGAGGTTTTGGCCTGCATTAGTACTGTTGCAGTACATTGCTGATCATTTCCCCATCTTAACCACATCCCTTATAAAATTGTGATCCTAATGTGAACTTTGTGTGTGTGTGTTATATTACTTATTTGGGTTTTGAGGGGGTGTTATTTGATTGTTTGTTTTGAATAGTCTTTGTCATACACACTGGCAGACATGTCCCACCATGCCCAATGTGAACCCAGTTTTGAACCTTAAATCATTTTATCAGACAATCAATTTTAGCCGTACTTTCTCCTGATTGGACTAATTGGCTTTATTTACCACTAAGATTGCTTATGGGTTTTTTTTGATAATATAAATTAAATAGTGCTACAAGATTCTTTAAATTTACTTGATAACATCTACCCAGAGACAGTGTTGAGTTCAGAGACAGGCAAGTCCTCTGCTCTGAGCAGTGCACATTTACACGTACCTATGCTGTACTGGAATTCAAGTTTAAGACAATAAGTGCCTAGCTGGGCGGTGGTGCAGCAGGCCTTTAATCCCAGCATTTGGGCAGGCAGAGGCAGGTGGATCTTTGTGAGAGTGAGTTCCAGGACTGCCAGAGCTACACAGAGAAACCATCTTTAAAAAAAAAAAGCTTAGTAAGTGCCTAAAGTCTGTGTTCTCTACCTTGTTCTACCACTGAACATTCTTCCTGCTCCTTGGACCTATTACCGAATCCTTTCTTTCTCATCCATACAGGCCGATGAAGATCCCATCATGGGTTTCCACCAGATGTTTCTATTAAAGAACATCAACGATGCTTGGGTTTGCACCAATGACATGTTCAGGCTTGCCCTGCACAACTTCGGCTGACCTCCCGGCCAGACACTCACGCTGTTTCCTCCTCCCTCCTCTTCCCAATACTATCTCACTCCTCCAGATGCTCCAAATATCATACACAAATGAGCAGGGCCGAGGTGGGAGTGGGTGCAGTGCGCTTCTGTCACCACGGTGTTGTGCATGATGTTTGGATGCTAGACTAGTTGCATCTGACAGGAGATGTTTGTGTTGTACCAGCGCATGCCTTGGAAAGACTTAAGTAATGCAAAAGATTGTTGGTTTTTGTTTTATTTTGTTTTTTAATCTACTGACAAGTTGTTCTAGTAACCCAAAGAAGTGAAGGAGAAAGCAGCTGCCTCACCACCCAGATACTGATTTGTTCAGATGTTTCAATGCCTCATGATACAATAAAACCACAAAAATTTTCTTAACAGTTTAAATTGTTTTAATTAGTTAAATAGTTGGCTGGGCATCAACAGTTCTGGCCACTTGTTCCTCATGCCGCCCTCCCATCTCTGCCTCACCATAACAGTACCTGCTGCCAGGAGCAAATTGACTGAAGTTAGCAGTCCCAACTAAATCTCTCTCAAGCCTACTAGGGCTGAGTTGGGCTTTGGGAAGCAGGAAGAGCTGGAAGCAGGTCTGACCTGAAGCTTGTCGTGTACTGAAGGCTCTTCAATCGGTTCTGTCTGACATCTCCTGTGGCCTCTGCTCTGAGTAGGTTCGGGTCTAGTAGCAGGGTAGGTGATTCTCCTTTAGCAGCTAGAAAGGCCTTGATAAATACAGTTTTCCATGTTTAGACTCTCTGGAAGGAGAGTCCCAGGAGGAGGGACCTGCTCTATCCCCAAAAGGTCTGAGTCAGATTCAGAGTACCCACATTCCCCATGCAAAACAGGAGATGCTGTACTGCCTGCTTGGGATATCAGCCAGGCGCCCACTGAATTGGAGTATAAATTCCACATTATGGAAGAAATCAGTAATAAAAGAGTCATGGTCTAGTTCTGCAGGGCATTTACACACCATCTCCTTCCACACACCTGAGCTCTTCAAATCCCAGGGAGTCCTAACAGGGCAGTTTCTGCCCTGCTCCTTTGGGCACAGGTCTTGCACAGTACAAAACTAGCTTTTCATCCTGGATACCTCTGGATAGTATAAAGCTGGTATCAAGATAGCAACTGCTGGCTAGAACCAAGCCTAGGATTGGTTGGGCACACCTGAAATCTTCCCCCACTCCCATTCTGCACTGTGGGGTGGGGGGTAAATTTCCTCATACTCCACAGGTTGCCTGGTTACACCAGCATAGTCCTGGACAGCACACAGGAGGTATCAGTGGGACTGATCTCTAAGCTGCTGTGTATTGGGGGAAGTAGGGGTGGGGGAGAGGTAGATACCGGCTGCCTCTTAATCCACCCTGTATAAATTCTGCAATACAGCTTCTTCCATGTACCTGTGCCTGAAATGTCTGCAATAAAGAGGTGTTTGTAAACTATGGTTTCATTATTTCTAATTTGAAGTTGCCACGTGGGATAAGGGGATGACAGTCGGAACAATGACAGTAGTTTTTTGTGGTAGTAACCATCTTCCTGGGCCTAGTAACCTCGCAAGTGTCTAGGTTTTGTTTACTTCTAAGGAGGAACAGATTTCTACCAATTCACCCTTTTCAAGGTTTGAAAAGTCAGTACCTGGATGTTAAGAGTTGGTTCTGAGTTCATCAGAATGAGCCAGGCCTGGGTTGGATCTTAGAGACAGCAGGGCTTTAGGCAACCCAGTGCTCTATGAGCTCAGTCTTAGTAAATTTTTCCACTGCTGGGCTAGTCTGAAGCAAGGAAGGCAAACTCGGATGGGAAGTAATTGGTCTCCCACACCACGGAACCTTTGTTCTGCGGTCCTTGTAGGATCCGGGAAGAAAAGGTCAGTAGGACCGGAAGTGGAGGCGGTTGGTGGGGTTGGAGGGGCTCAGAGACGCAACCCTGGTGGCGGTTTGCGAACTGCGGGTGGATATTGTGTAGTGCTTGTTCCTTTGCTGTCTGGCGGGGTCGTGGCTGAGCGAATTTGGACAGTGCGCGGAAGTAGAGAAACTAGCCTCTTCCGAGCCGGACTTTCGTGGCTGGGCCCATGGCGTCCTGCTCGAGCATCGACATCGAGGACGCCACGCAGCATCTGCGGGACATCCTCAAGCTGGACCGGCCCGCCGGAGGTGAGCCAGGATGGAATGGGTGGGCTCTTGGCGAAGAGGCCGACCTCTGGCATAGATCTGAACCGTCCTCGGGTGCCGCATGCCCTTTTAGACAGGCTCTGGATCCTCCCATTTGATTGCGGAGGACGGATATTGGGAGTCATGGATGATCCCTGAGCATATCCAGAGAATGGCGCAGACCCCTGGGTGTTATCCTTACCCCTCCCCATCCGGTGCAAGACCATTCTGCCTTGTCTTTTAAGTATTTTGGCCAAAGGTAAGGGTCCTCAGAATCCACCCAATCCTTCTGACTTCCTTGCCTCCAAACTCTAGTGTTTTGAGTACTGGCCCTGTGCCCCTACTCGTCATAGTTCAGAGGCCTGGTGCAGTGTCTGTTTGGCGAGTTCTGGACCTAGAGTTAAGCGATATGCAGAGGAGCCTCTTTTCCTCTTCATAACTTCCTTTCCCCCCCAAATTGTAGACTCCAGGCCTGATGTTGCTCTGAAAGTGATTTTCTGATAAAAGGTGGGCAACCCCAACTCCAAGTTCTTAATAGATTGAAGGCAAATCACAGACACTGTGGCTCTGATTAGATTAGGCTCCACACATCTGCAAACCCATATGTTCCCAATTCATCTGAGTTTTACTTTGGCTCCTAGTATCCCTTTTGGTGCTACTCTTGCCAGATAAGAGTTCCAGGGCAGAAAGCCGACAAAGGTGCAGTATAGTGCTGTTGTTATTGTAAAAGATTGTTGTTTGGGTACTGTGATAGCAGTGGGGGGGTGGTGAGAGAGACAGGGCAGGTCAGAGAGATTATTTAGGCTAGATCAAATACTATAGACAAGAAATTGAATGCCAGCAAAACTATTTTCGGTACTTACATAGAAAGCACATATTACCTAAAGGAAATAGCATGTATGAAACCTCGATGTTTGAAAGTTGTATGGTTGACTGGTGATAGTGTTGTACATGTAGGCCATAATTGAGAACTGATTCTTTTCCCACACCTTGTTATACTTTGCTGGGAGGACCCAGACTGCTAAAGCTAGCACTGATATGTTCTCCAGTGGGTTTAGCTGATACAGATAATCCATTTGTTGCCTGAGACCACTGGGTCTTTGCCTCGTGCCTGTAGTGTGTGCTCCCTTTACTCATGAGGTGCTTTGTGCCTCTGATGCCCACCCTCAGCTGAGCAGACTATTTGGTAGAGCCTGGCATAGTTAATTGTATAGACTAGGCCCGTTGTTTATCCTTATGATAGATTGCTTGGAAGGGAGACTAGCCAGCCTATCCCTGAGCAGCTAAAGTGGTTCTAGTCGTAGGGAAAGATACGAGAGAGGTCTTTCCCTAGAACTCCATTGTTTAGTGACTGGTACTTGGTTTGTTGTTTTATTTTGTTTTTCAAGACAGTTTCTCTGTGTACCCATGGCTGTCCTGGAACTCACTCTGTAGACCAGGCTGACCTCAAACTTACAGAGATCCAGCTGCTATCTCTGCCTCCAGAATGCTGGGATTAAAGGCAGAGGCCACCATGCTCAGCTTTTTTTTTTTTTTTTTCCCCAAGTACCTTTTGCTTGTCTCTTTTCATTGATGGACCTAAGACTTATCAGCCCTTAGACTATTTCATGACTGAAAACTTGGTCTTTTCTTGAAGCACCGTACTAGCTTGGAGTTCAGAAAGTGTTGTCTGGCTGGGTGGTGGTGGCGCACGCCTTTAATCCCAGCACTTGGGAGGCAGAGGCAGGGGGATCTCTGTGGGTCGAGGCCAGTCTGGTCTACAAGAGCTAGTTCCAGGACAGGCTCCAAAGCTACAGAGAAACCCTGTCTCGAAAAACCAAAAGAAAAAGAGAAGAAGAAAAGAAAGAAAGTAGTGTCTGAAATAACGAGTTTTTTAAACTTAACCAAAACCCAGGCATGATGGCATTCACCTTATAGTCCCAGCTGTTAGGAAGCAAAAGCAGGAGAATTGTCAGTTGAAAGCCACCTCAGGCTACATGTTGAGACCAAATATCAGTAAAAAAAGTAAATGCATAAATTGTTGGAGACTTAGCTCAGTGGTAGAGCAATTAACCAGCATGTGCAGTGTCCTGAGTTCATCCCCAGCACTATCCTCCTCCCCCCAAAACCCAAAACCCACTTAGCATGTATGAGATGCCCAGGATTCAATCCCCAGCTGTAAGGAGGAGTGGGACCAGCCATTGCAAACATCTGAAGTACTGTCATTTTTGATTCCACACTCCACCCCATGCCCATAGCTTCTCTCCTCTTTGACCAGTTCCTCAAGTGCTTACCTTTCCTTCTGAGCTTACCTGCCCAAGGTGGCTTGTTAACTAATTCAGTTAGTTAACTAACTTGAATTAGGAGCCATCTCTACAAATTCTACCACTAAGAGTCCGGTGTCTCACGCAGGTTCTCAGTTGTTTGTATGTTGCCTTGGAACAGTCAGACCACTCCAGCTGACTATGTACAATTTAAAACTCTTCTAGAACCAAGTGTGCTAGAATATACTTGTAATTCCCACACTTAAGAGGCAGAAGCAAGAAGATCTCAACTCCAAGGCCAGCTGTCTGAACTCCACAGGAAGGCCCTGTCTCACAAAAGGGAGGGAACAATGAATTTTTGTGGCTCTCATTGCACACAGAGAGAGAGAGACTAAGCAGTCTAGCCTCATCAGAGGCATTAGCAGCCCTGTTTTTCCTCTATTCTTCCCATGTTTTGTTTCTGGATTATTTATTTTTGTTTTGTTTTGTTTCACACTTTTAAAGAATTTGTTTAACCTGTGTATATGTCTGTGTGCTGCACCTGGGCTTGAGGCCTAAGGAGATCAGAGGAGGGTATCACATCCCTTGGAAGTGGAGTTACAGATGGATGTGAACCATCATGTGGGTGCTAAGAATGGAACCTGGCTCCTCTGCAAGAGCAACAACACAGAGCCATCTCTCCTACTTCCTTCTGTTTTGTTTGACACAGAATTTCATTATGTAGTCTAGGCTGGCCTGAACTTCATATATAACTATGTATATATGTATATATGACCTAGTATGACTCTGTGTTCACCATATTTCTGCTTCAGTCTCCCAAGTTCTGAGATTATAGCCACAACACCTAACATTTCCCATATTTGGATGTTGTAAACACAATTGTTGTAATGGCCTGATTGTCCTTATATCCTCTTTTTTTTTTTTTTTTTTTTTTGGTTTTTTTCGAGACAGGGTTTCTCTGTAGCTTTGGAGCCTGTCCCAGAACTAACTCTTGTAGACCAGGCTGGTCCTGAACTCACAAAGATCCACCTGTCTCTGCCTCCCGAGTGCTGGGATTAAAGGTGTGCTCCACCACCGCCCGGCCCTTATATACCCTCTTTCAAATCAAGTTTGTTAGCCCAAGTATTAATTGACCCCATTTATTTATTTATTGGTGCTGAAGATCAAGGGTCTCACTTATGGTAAACAAGCAGGCAAACATACTACCACTAAAATCTGCCTTTGACCCCATCAGAAAGTCTTTACTGGTTTGTACCCCTCCCACAGGTAAGAAGAGTTTCATGGTCCTACTCTACACCCATACTTGGGAAATAAAAATGAACAAGAGACCCTCCTCCCTATGGATATGATAAGTGATCATGACTACTTTGTGGTCTAGAGCTGTAGGAGAAGCTCACAGCAGGTAAAGAACCTTTTCACAGTGTCCTTTTTCCCCAAAGGTTCCAATGCAGAGAGCCAAAGGCCATCCAGTGCCTACAATGGAGATCTCAATGGGCTCCTGGTTCCAGACCCACTCAGCTCCGGTGATGGTAACTCAACAAGCAAACCTGGTATACGGACCATGCCACCTATTAACCTGCAGGAAAAGCAAGTCATGTAAGTACCTGAGAAATACTAATGATGGTAATGATATCTTTGGGGATTTTGCATAGCTAAAGGGATAAGATTAGGGTCAAGGGGACCAGCAGCCTCTCCTTCCTCCTTTTTGTACTGTCTGGTGCTAAGCACTGTACCATGTTGAATTTATACTAAGAGATGAAGACAAACTAAAGACTGTAGAATGGAATTAACCTCATTTGTCAGGAGGGAGGTACGCGAGGAGAACTGTGTGTATGGGAACACTGGACATCTTCATCATGTGGATCAGTCCTTAGAACCCTCTGCTGAGCTGTTTGGTGAATAAGAGACTAGGTTTATGTACCTCTTCCAGCTGCCTTTCTGGAGATGACAGCTCCACTTGCATTGGGATTTTGGCCAAGGAGGTGGAAATTGTAGCCAGCAGTGATTCTAGCATTTCCAGCAAGGCACGGGGGAGCAACAAGGTGAGTACCAGGATTTTGAGGTACATATTGAAGTAGACTCCCCACAGTGGGGCCTCCCTCCTAGACCCTGGATCAGGCACACACCCAAACACTTTTTTTCACAATGAGATCCTTTATTAAGTAGAAAGAAAAGTTAAAGTGACTGATTTCTGACTCAGGCAGAAAACAGCAGTAAATGACCTTGCATGTGTAATTTTCTTTCTTTCTTTCTTTTTTTTTTTTGAGACAGGATTTCTATGTGTAGCTTTGAAGCCTGTCCTGGAACTCTTTGTAGACCAGGTTGGCCTCAAATTCATAGAGATCTGCCTGCCTCCACCTCCTGAGTGCTGGGATTAAAAGCATGTATCACCAATGCCTGGCTGCAGGTGTAATTTAAAAAAAAAAAAGATTTTATTTATTATGTATACAGTATTGTATGCCTACAGATTAGAAGAGGATACCAGATCTCATTCCGATGGTTGTGAGCCACCATGTGGTTGCTGGGAGTTGAACTCAGGACCTCTGGAAGAGCAACTGCTGAGCCATCTCTCCAGTCCCCTGCAGTTGTAAATTTTGGAATGGGCAAGGATGTGGTGGTGTATTCTGATTGGGCATGTTAATTAGGTGAACCAAAGGGAGTTTTGATTACAGGAATGAGCCTGGCATAAGAAAGTGTCCAGGTAAGGGAATAGACCGTGATGGCTAGCTCTAGGAGTGCAATCTGATTGTTTTTAACAAGCAGAGGGAATGGGAGAAAGGACAAGTTCTGCCATAACCACAGACCAGGCTAATGTCCTATTACATGTAGCGTATGGGAGCACACTCAGCATCTCTTTTCTCTTTCATGCATGCTTCCGATTCCTATGAGAGCAGCTTTGATATAAAGTGTGCCTTATTTTCAGAAAACCAGTGTTGACTCCCAGACCTCTGTGGAAATCTGTTCTGGGAGGTATCAGTGGGTGCTAGGCTTATTCCTGTGGCCTGTCTTGTCCTTAGAATTGGTACCTACTCCAGGTCTCAGCTTCTTCAACCTTCCTTACTCTGAGTTCTCAGGTGAAAATCCAGCCTGTCGCCAAGTATGACTGGGAGCAGAAATACTATTATGGCAACCTGATTGCAGTGTCTAACTCCTTCTTGGCGTATGCCATTAGGGGTAAGTAAGGGGTGGGGGCAAAGAGGAAGCATTCTACTAGAAGCCCCAGAGATGCAGGTCTAGTGTCAGGCTACTGAACCCACTTGGGTGGTAGTGGTACAGTAGAATGTTCGTCAGGGCTTCCTCGCCATCTCCCAGGGCTGGCTGGGGGAGATGGCTAGGAAAAGCAGGCTTGTTACTGTGATGATAGCAGTGACAGAGGCAAGGGCAGCACTTCTGGGCTGCTGCCTGGGTCAGGGTGCTTGCTCAGAGTCTCTGCTTTTCTAATTCCAGCTGCCAACAATGGCTCTGCAATGGTTCGTGTGATCAGTGTCAGCACTTCAGAGCGGACCCTGCTCAAAGGTTTCACAGGCAGTGTGGCTGATCTGGCCTTTGCACACCTCAACTCTCCGCAGCTTGCCTGTCTGGATGAGGCTGGCAATCTTTTTGTGTGGCGCTTGGCTCTAGTTAAGGGTAAAATTCAGTATCCATTCCCAGGCAAGACTGAAGAAGTGGAGATGGGCCTAGGGCTAGGGTCTCTAGGGATACTTACTTCATCCTCCACCTATCTAAGCCTTAACTCCCTACTCAGAGAAGAGATTTTAGTTCATATCCGCCAGCCAGAGGGCACGCCACTGAACCACTTTCGAAGGATCATCTGGTGCCCCTTCATCCCTGAGGAGAGTGAGGACTGTTGTGAGGAGAGTAGCCCAACAGTAGCCCTGCTGCATGAAGACCGGGTGAGAGGACCGGGTGTGGTGAAGGAGGGGCAGAACTGCCATATCGTGCCTGTGCCTGTGCACTAAATGCCTCCTGTACCGCTAGGCTGAGGTATGGGACCTGGATATGCTTCGCTCCAGCCACAACACCTGGCCTGTGGATGTCAGCCAAATCAAGCAGGGCTTCATTGTGGTAAAAGGCCATAGCACGGTAGGCCTACAACTGGTTGCCTCCCTGCCTTTCCCCACTTCCTGTGCCATTCATCTATTCCCCATTTTCATAGCTGCCCAAGTGGTTTTACCAATATGTTGCCAGTGTGGATGCGGAACCCTAATTGGCCCTCACTTGTACAGTTCACTTCTAATCTAGTTGTGCCCTGAAGTGCCTGCCCACTTCATTCAGTCCCAGAAAAGTGTGAGTCTGCATCACTACCAGCCTCATTTAGGAAGGGCTCATTCCTACCTCTGGTCAGGAGGAAAAGCAATGCTGTTTGGGTTGTTTCTGTTGTTTGTTTTTGAGACAGTCTTTCTGTGCAGCCCCGGCTGTCCTGGAACTCTCTGGGTTCTTTGCAGTGTCTCAGTGAAGGAGCCCTCTCTCCTGATGGAACTGTCCTGGCTACTGCAAGCCACGATGGCTTTGTCAAGTTCTGGCAGATCTACATTGAAGGTCAAGATGAGCCAAGGTAAGGCAAGACCTGAAAGACCCTACTCTCCACCTCCTCTAGAAAGTTGGATTGTTCGTTCACTCAGGTGTCTCATAGGTGTCTGCATGAATGGAAGCCTCATGATGGGCGGCCCCTTTCTTGCCTCTTATTCTGTGACAACCATAAGAAACAAGATCCTGAGTGAGTGAGTGGGTACACAAAGTTGGTGACGGGCTTGTCCATGGGCTCCTAGCTGGTAACCAATCAATGCCTTGTTGCTTTTCAGGGTCCCGTTCTGGAGATTCCTCATTACCGGCGCTGACCAGAATCGGGAGCTGAAGATGTGGTGCACAGTGTCCTGGACCTGCCTGCAAACCATTCGGTATACTAGAGCTAGAGGGTTGAGAATAGGCCAGGGGTATGGCTGTTTTGAATTCTCAGTCTTACTCTTACTTCTTGGCTTCCTAGTTTCTCCCCCGATATCTTCAGCTCAGTGAGTGTACCTCCGAGCCTCAAAGTTTGCTTGGACCTCTCAGCAGAGTATCTAATTCTTAGTGATGTACAGCGAAAGGTAGGCTGCTATGGTGGTACTGGGAAGCACTGGTGTTGCTGTGGCGGGCAGGGATATGTGACAGACCCACAGCTCTCACAACCTCAGTTCAGTTAGGGTTGTATCATTCACACAGGTCCTCTATGTGATGGAGCTGCTTCAGAACCAAGACGAGGGCCGTGCTTGCTTTAGTTCCATCTCTGAGTTCCTGCTCACTCATCCTGTGCTGAGCTTCGGGATCCAGGTTGTGAGTCGCTGCCGGCTGCGGCACACTGAAGTGCTGCCTGCTGAGGAAGAGAACGACAGTCTGGGGGCTGGTGAGGTGCCCCAGGGTCAGTCAGGGCTGTCTGTTGGTGTGTGGGAAGTGTCCAGGCACAGAGCAGGCCACTTAATGATCCACACTGTCCTTGCAGAGAGTTCCCATGGAGCTGGTGCCATGGAATCTGCAGCTGGTGTGCTTATCAAGCTCTTTTGTGTGCATACTAAGTGAGTGTCAGGGAGGCCCGTGTGTCCCGTCTGGTCCCCTACCCTCCTCACCCTGGCTCATTTGGTTATTTTGAATATCTTGTTCTTTAGAGCACTACAGGATGTGCAGATCCGCTTCCAGCCACAGCTGAACCCTGATGTGGTGGCTCCGCTCCCTGCCCACACGGCTCACGAGGACTTCAGTGAGTTAGGGAAGAAAAGGGAAGAAAGCAGGTTACACTAACATGGTTCTCAGATCTGATTCAAGTAGCTTTCCCAACAGCTTTTGGAGAGTCTCGACCTGAACTAGGCTCTGAGGGGCTAGCTTCAGCTGCCCACGGGTCTCAGCCTGACCTCCGACGCATTGTGGAACTGCCTGCACCTGCAGACTTCCTCGGTTTGAGCAGTGAGACCAAGCCTAAGTTGATGACACCCGACGCTTTCATGACTCCCACCGCTTCCCTACAGCAGGTACTTCCTCAGTGAAGAGAGACCTGGTAATGTTCCGTTAGCAGCCTTAGTGCTCATTCTCTGGCTCTCCCCAGATCTCTGCGTCCCCTAGCAGCAGCAGCAGCAGCAGCAGCAGCAGCAGCAGCTCCCTAACAGCTGTGTCTGCTGTGAGTAGCTCCTCAGCCATGGACCCTTCCTTGCCCAGGTAAGGCAGAGTCTGGGTGATAGCAGAGTCTGGTACCAGATGTGATGAATCACAGTAGCTACTGCCTCACCTTTCTGCCAGTAGGCCATCTGAGGAGCTGACCTTGAGTCCCAAGCTGCAGCTGGATGGCAGTCTGACAATAAACAGTACTAGCAGCCTGCAGGCAAGCCCTCGAAGCCTACTTCCTGGCCTGCTCCCAGGCCCAGCTGACAAATTGACTCCCAAGGGACCTGGACAGGTGTGTGTGTGTGTGTGTGTGTGTGTGTGTGTGTGTATGTGTGCGTGTGTGTATGAGAGCGAGACAGACAGAGAGAATCTGTAAAGTGTGTAAAGTACTGGGTGGAGAGCAATGGGGAATATTGGAGCGCTTTATTCCAATGAGGGCTTCATATTTCCCCAAAGATTATAAAGATTTTTTAAAATCTTCCTTGGAGGGTATCTCCTCAGCCTCCCATCCCCTCTTGTGAACTGTGGCCCTGCTTTTTACTTGCATCTCTCTTCCCTGTTACACCATGTCTCATCACTACAGTAGCAGTACCTTGTCTCTATGCCCCCTACTCCTTAAGCCTCCATCTTTGGTGCTTCTCAGGTGTCTACTGCTGCCTCCGCACTGTCCTTGGATTTGCAGGAAGTGGAGCCACTGGGGCTACCCCAGGCCTCTCCTAGTCGCACCCGTTCCCCTGATGTGATCTCCTCAGCTTCCACTGCCCTGTCCCAGGACATCCCTGAAATTGCATCTGAGGCCCTGTCCCGTGGCTTTGGCTCCTCTGTTCCTGAGGGCCTCATTGAGCCTGACAGTATGGCTTCAGCGGCTTCAGCCCTACACTTACTGTCTCCTCGGCCCAGACAAGGCCCTGAGCATGGCTCTCAGCTTGCCCTAGATGGAGGCTCTGGGGATGGGGATCGGCATAGTACCCCCTCTCTACTGGAAGCAGCCTTGACCCAGGAGGTTGCAACCCCTGACAGTCAAGTCTGGCCTACAGCACCTGACATTACTCGTGAGACTTGTAGTACCTTGGCAGAAAGGTGAGATGCTTAGAGGGGCAAAGTAAGCTTATGGGAAGGGCATTAGGATTATCCACTACTGAGTTTGTGTTTCCTTAGCCCCAGGAATGGCCTCCAGGAAAAGCACAAAAGCCTGGCCTTCCACCGGCCACCTTATCACCTACTGCAGCAACATGACAGCCAGGATACCAGTGCTGAGCAAAGGTGAGCATCATTTGCTCTGTGCTTTTCCTCTCATAAAGGAGGGCCAGCTTGTGAGCAGGCACTTAGTTAGCCCTCTTCCCCTTCCATAGTGACCATGATGACGAGGTTGCCAGTCTTGCTTCTGCCTCAGGGGGTTTTGGCAGCAAAATTCCTACTCCACGGCTGCCTGCCAAGGATTGGAAGACCAAAGGATCCCCTCGGACTTCACCCAAGCTCAAAAGGAAAAGCAAGAAGGATGATGGGTAGGAGGTTTCTAGGATTGGGGCCAGGGAGGGTCTCCAAGCTGTCTGATGTGACCTTCAATGCTCCTTGCCTATGTAGGGATTCAGCTGTGGGATCCCGGCTCACAGAGCACCAGGTATTTAAGGGAGCACCTTTCTACCCATGGGACACCATCCCGCAAGGATGGGAGGGACTTTAAGTTATTCCTTTTTATGGTGGGTGGAGATTGGAAGGACAGACATTTCATGAGCTGTCAATGCTTCTGGCAGGTGGCAGAGCTCCCTGAGGACTGGACAGCATTAATTTGGCAACAACAAAGAGAGCTGACAGAGCTATGGCACAACCAAGAAGAACTGCTACAGCGTCTCTGTGCCCAACTTGAAGGTCTACAGAACACTGTCACTGACCATGTAGAACGTGCCCTGGAGACCCGGCATGAGCAAGAGCGTATCCTTGGGGGTAGTGACACACCACGGCGGTAGGGCACGGCAGCCTTCTTGCCTTAGGAAAAGTATAGGTCCTGCTGTAGCCTGTTCCTTAGCTCTACCACAGAGCGGCGGCTGGAACGGGCCCTGGCTGAGGGGCAGCAACGGGGTGGGCAGCTGCAGGAGCAGCTGACACAGCAGCTGTCCCAAGCCTTGTCTTCAGCTGTGGCTGGGCGGCTGGAGCGCAGTATAAGGGATGAAATCAAGAAGACGGTTCCTCCGTGTGAGTTTCTCATGAGATTTCTTTTGGGTGAGCCATGTGGGTGTAGGAAGCTTTTAAACTTCTTTTGGGCTGGGTGGTGGTGGCGCACGCCTTTAATCCCAGCATTCGGGAGGCAGAGGCAGGTGGATCTTTGTGAGTTCGAGACCAGCCTGGTCTATAAGAGCTAGTTCCAGTGCAGGCTCCAAAGCCACATAGAAACCCTGTCTTGAAAAAAACTTCTTTTGGTTTCATTCGTCTTTCTTAGGTGTCTCCAGAAGTCTGGAGCCTGTAGCAGGTCAACTAAGCAACTCGGTGGCTACCAAACTTACAGCAGTGGAAGGCAGCATGAAAGAGAATATCTCTAAGCTACTCAAGTCCAAGGTGATACAGGGTCCAAGATGGGAAGTAAGGCCAAACTGGACTCAAGCTTTCAACTTGACCTCTCCTTATATTCTAGAACTTGACAGATGCCATTGCTCGAGCAGCCGCAGACACATTACAGGGACCAATGCAGGCTGCCTACCGGGAAGCCTTCCAGAGTGTGGTATTGCCAGCTTTTGAGAAGAGTTGCCAGGCCATGTTCCAGCAAATAAATGACAGCTTTAGACTGGGCACACAGGAATGTGAGTGGCGTCACAAAACCCAAAGTAGTAAGAATGGTTGTGCTCTGCTGTCATCCCTTTGATGATCCCTGTTGTCACCCTTTAGATCTGCAGCAGCTAGAGAGTCACATGAAGAGCCGAAAGGCACGTGAACAGGAGGCTAGGGAGCCTGTGCTGGCCCAACTTCGGGGCCTGGTGAGCACATTGCAGAGTGCCACTGAGCAGATGGCGGCCACTGTGTCCAGCAGTGTTCGGGCTGAGGTGCAGCACCAGCTGCATGTGGCTGTGGGCAGGTGTGTGGGCAGGGCTCTGGGTGAGATGGTAGTTTAGGAAGGGCCAAAATGGGCTTCCAGTCCACCTCACTGGCTCACTTCCCTTTGCAGCTTGCAGGAGTCAATTTTAGCACAAGTACAACGCATTGTTAAGGGTGAAGTAAGTGTGGCCCTTAAGGAACAACAGGCCACTGTCACTTCCAGCATCATGCAGGCCATGCGTTCAGCTGCTGGCACGCCTGTCCCTTCTGCCCACCTTGACTGCCAGGCTCAACAAGCCCATATCTTGCAGTTACTGCAGCAGGGCCACCTCAATCAGGCCTTCCAGCAGGTATGACAGTGTTATAATCCCTTCACAAAGATGTCTCCTGACAAGGTCTATGTAACCTATGCCCAATTCCCCAGCAGGCTCTGGGCTGTCTGGCAAACTGATTCTTTTTGGCTTTCCAAGCTTTTGCTCCTATTGTTTCCTCATGCTAGACCACTTTCTTCCCACTTCAGCCCACCTTTCTCAGGAAAACTTTTTAATCTGATTTTCTAAAGTAACTCTACAGCCCTATGGGTTTCTAAACGTCACTTCTGGAACCTTTAGAATCCAACTTTGGTCTTCTGCCCTTAGGCCATACACCTCAGAGAAGCAAGCATTTCATCCTGTCCTGATGTTAGGTATAAATGAGCATGCTGTCTTGTTCTATTCTCAGGCACTGACAGCTGCTGATCTCAACCTGGTGTTGTATGTGTGTGAAACTGTGGACCCAGCCCAGGTTTTTGGGCAGCCGCCCTGTCCACTGTCCCAGCCTGTACTCCTTTCCCTAATCCAGCAGCTGGCATCTGACCTTGGAACTAGAAGTGACCTCAAGCTCAGGTGAGTGGGACAGTCAGGGATCAGAAGATGAGCTAGAGAAGGGGTAGAGAGCCGGGCAGTGGTGGCGCTCGCCTTTAATCCCAGCACTCGGGAGGCAGAGGCAGGCGGATCTCTGTGAGTTCGAGACCAGCCTGGTCTACAAGAGCTAGTTCCAGGACAGGCTCCAAAGCCACAGAGAAACCCTGTCTCGAAAAACCAAAAAAAAAAAAAAGAGATGGGGTAGAGAGAGAATAGTTCAAAGCAGACACCTACTCTTACCTGACTCCCATCCCTAATTTTTTACCCATGTTCTCCATCCCCTCTGAAATGAGACTTAGAAGATGTCTTTGCCGTTATCCCTCTGGCTTCAGTGCCACTAGGGGGCACTCCTATCTGCTGGCATCCAGCTATAGCCTGTTCTTTCCCCCCATCCCCAGCTATTTGGAAGAGGCTGTGATGCACCTGGACCACAGTGATCCCATCACTCGAGACCACATGGGCTCTGTCATGGCACAGGTGCGCCAGAAGCTCTTCCAGTTCCTGCAGGCTGATCCACACAACTCTCTTGGCAAAGCTGCCCGTCGCCTCAGCCTAATGTTACATGGCCTTGCGACCCCTAGCCTCCCTTAGCTGTTTAAACAGAGATGGGGTAACACTGAAGGCCGGTCTGCAGGTCTAGGCCAAGGCAGGACCATGTCTGCTGTTGACTTGCCCAGACCTCCATCTCTAGTGTTTGGAAGGAGGTAGGGGGTAGGACACACTGTCTACGCATTGTGGTAACCAGCAGGGTTAGGCTGGGCCCAGGGCAGGTATTGTGCTTTCTTGGGTCCTGCCATGCCTGAAGCATGACCCCAAGATCGTGATACCACTTGAGTTGAATTTTCCATGTTCCTTTTTACCTATAATTTGGATCTTTTTGTTTTTGAAAAACATTGAGAAATTCAATTAAAGGCTTTTGGAATAAAACAAAGTATGTGTATGGTTTTGATTTGTCTTTGATGTGACTAACTGTTCTCTCCTCCCTTTGGAGGAGCCTGTCTAAACCAGCCCACCCTGGGGGTTCCCTGGGCATCCGTTCTCATCTGATAAACTGTCTACTCCTATCTCCCCTGTCCAATTCAGACAAAGCTCCTAGAGCCAGCTTAGCATCAACAAACACATCTCTCTAGGCAATTTTGCCCTCTGGGGTCCTTCCTTCCTTCTCTGCCAATCTGGATCCTGGAGGTGGGGCTGACAGCTGGGATGAGGCCCCGCCTCCAGCTCCTATCCAATCAGGATCCCTTTCTCTGGGGGCTGGGCCCACAGACAGCTTTCCAAGCCTCTAGCTCCTGCACTAGGCTCACAGCCAGGGATGATGTGCAGCTGCTGCCACTGCCACTGGCGCTGCCGCTGGCAGCCGCTACCCTGTGCCCTGACACTGTTGCTGCTGCTGCCGCCACTCGGTGAGTATAAGCGTCCTGGACCCAGGCTTCAGCCCTTCTCAGAGTTCTTAGACTGGGTGTAGGGTGAAGGAGCAGAGGGTTTAGGGTAGAGATCAACAAAGCTCTAGGGAAGTGTGGTAGTGGCTTCAGGATGGAAAGTGTGCAAACAGCTCAGTTGTGGGAGAAGATCTTTTAAATCCTGTAGCCCCTCTCTGACAAAGGGAGTTTGTGACCCCTAGCAGAACTCAGGCCATGGACTCTGAGCTTAGGGTGACTGGCTTTGGTTCCCCACCCTGCCACTCAGCTTCAGCAGAGACACTTGTCTTTGAGGAGGAGGCAATGGGGGTTCCAGCTGAAGCTCATTAAAACTACAGAAAGATTGCCTTCTGCCCATGACCTCATGCTTCCAGACCCTATACCCCTGAATCCCTGAATTGACCTAGAGCCCCAGAAACTAGAGAAGGAGCTGAGCTCTGGACTCAATACCCCCTTCCTGTTCCCACATCACATCTTCCATGTGCATGTCCAGATCCTATCTTTAAGACAAGTGATCTTCAGATAGCCTGAAGTTCCCTGGGGACACCTCTTTCATGCTGAGTCAAATCCCCAGAGCACTGCTAGGTAAACAAGGTCCTGATGAATGGATGCTGGCTCATTCTATCAACTATTCTCTATTCCCACCCCATTCCTAGTCTTTGTATCCTCTCTAGCTGTTGCCTCTGAGGGCCCAAACCGCTGTGACACCATATACCAAGGCTTTGCTGAGTGTCTCATCCGCCTGGGGGATGGCATGGGCCGTGGAGGCGAGCTACAGACTGTCTGCAGGTACCAGCAGGTGGGAGGCAATGGGCCAGTGGGAGGTACCACCTGATAATCTGTGCCACAGGGGCAACAACCTCAGGGCCTTGAATCTTCCCACTCTAAAATCTCTGCCCAACTCCCCTAACCTCATTCTGTAACAGATCCTGGAATGACTTCCATGCTTGTGCCTCTCGGGTCCTGTCTGGCTGCCCAGAGGAGGCTGCTGCAGTATGGGAGTCACTGCAGCGAGAAGCTCGCCGTGCCCCCCACCCAGATAACTTGCACATCCTCTGTGGCGCTCCTGTGAGTGTTCGGGAGATGGTTGCTGGCCCAGAGACCAACCAGGAGACACTACGGGCCACAGCTCCTGCACTTGCTCCAGCCCCAGCCCCTGCATTGCTTGCTGCTGCTCTGGCATTTGCCTGCCTCCTGGGGCCTCTGGCCTAAACAGTCTGGTTGGCTAGCCAACAGTGCCCTTGCCTCCCATCACTGCATGCAGTGACCGCTGTGTGGGCTCTGCAGAGTGTGCATAATTTTCATTAAAGTTATTTATATTTGCACCAAGCTGTTTTCTTTCTCCTGGTGGCCCTCTTGGCAAAGTCAGGGTCCCCAGAAGCTGATCCCAGCATGGAATGGGCGGGCTCAGGACCTCCACAAGGGACTCATCCATCCTTACAAACATCGTTTCATGATGGCAGCGTTGAGGTTTCTTTCCATTACACCTTAGATCCCAGGAGTACCTCGGATCCCAAGAGCTCTTGCAGAGACCCAAGATGTGCCGGAATGCACAGCCTTTCTCTGCCTTCCCAACCCGATGGATGTGGGGGAACCATTGGGGTCCAGAACTCACCCCTAGTGGCCAGGTGAAGTCTTTTTCGGGCTCCTGCCTTCTCCTGGTGCCTTACCTGCACCTTCCTCTGCTAAACTGTCACCTCAGCCTTCAAGACATGCAGACTCGGTGCCCAGTCTGGACTAGACTGTCCAAAGAGAGTCCACATTCAAACCCCTGATGGGATCTGACCTTACACAAGTTTAAGCCATAATGAGGAGGTGATCTGGCTTCTGTTCTCCAGAAGCTTACTCTTTGGGGTTTGCAGTGAGAAAACAGAATGATTTAAGAAGGTGTTTCGGAAGCCATAAAATGAGAGTAAATAGTGTGAGCAGAGCCCCTATCCATTCCAGTGGGGGCAGAAGAACAAAGAAGGTTAACTCTATGCTAATTATATGTTAACTTGTTGTTTATTATTATTTTAAATAGTGCCTTCTTTTGTAGCTCTTGACTATCCTGGAACTCACTATGTAGACCAGGCTGGCCTCAAACTTGGAGTGATCCTCTTGCCTCTTCTTCTTAGGTGCTAGGATCATAAGTATATGGTGCCATTCCTTGAATAAGCGCTATGACTTTTGTGGACTTTGCCATGGCTTCCTCATGGGCTACTATTTTTCAGTTCCTCTACTTTCTGGGTTGAGAAACTGATGCTTGTGTTACACTCCTCCCCTCTTGCCTACAAGGTCCTGCATAAGCCAGCTCTGTGTTCCTGCAGAACCAATTCTACCTACCCAGTCCTTGAGGACAGGAGGTAGCACACAGGATGTGAGAGCTCACGAGGACAGCAGCCTTACAATTGATTTGGAAGGGCTGGGGAGCTTGCTAAGCAAAGTTTGCCACTCAAGCATGAGCAGTTTGACCCCTAGGACCTATGTAAAAAGTCAGTGTAGTGGCATGCACTTGGGAAGGCAGAAACAAGTGGATTGCTGGGGCTTAATGTAGAGCCAGCCTAGCCTAATCTGTGAGCTCCAGGCCACTAAGAGATTCTATCTCAAAAAACAAGGTAGATGGCACCTGAGGAATGATACCCAGGGTTGACTTTGGTGAACACACACAGTGCAGGCAATGAGAAGGCTCACCACTCAGTGCAAAACCATAAGGTAGGAGAGGTCTGACTCAGACAAGTTATCCTCTGCCCCCCATGTGTGCACTGTTATATGTGTGCACGTGTACTCATCGGATCAGAAATAACAAGGTGAGAGGTGGTGGACACCTTTAATCCCTGCACTTGGGAGACAGAAGCAGGTGGATCTCTGTGAGTTCAAGGCCTTCCTGGTCTACAGAGCAAATTTCAGGACCACTAGGGCTACACAGAGAAACCCTGTCTTAAAATACAAAAAATAAAGTAATAAAATCAAAATTTGTCATCAAAAAAAAAAAAAGAAGTGATACAAGAAAGGTGAGCAGATATGGAGAGGGATTTGCAAAAGAGGCCATTAGCATCCGCAGGGACTAAGCTTGGGAGGCTAGGCTTATGACATTCATGTTGGGAGGCTGTTCACAGACACATATACACATGCACACGCATACAGACACACATACGCACACGCGTGCACACACACACAGCATGCACACACAGGCGCATATGTGCACACATACATGTACACACGCGCACACACGGTGAAAGGGAGGAACAGGCAGGTGCACCATGTGCGTGCCTGGTCCCCCCAGAGTTCAGAGGAGGGTGCCACATCTCCTGGAACTGGGAACACAACTTCGGTGGTCTCTACTAGAACTTTGAACCTTTGAGCCATCTCTCCAACCTCCCTCATTGACATAGACTTTATCTCCACTTCTAGTCACCAGTTATTGCTCACCGCACATTTCTGTTTTTTTTTTTTTAAGACAGGGTTTCTCTATGGCTTTGAAGCCTGCACTGGAACTAGCTCTTGTAGACCAGGCTGGCCTCGAACTCACAAAGATCCGCCTGCCTCTGCCTCCCGAGTGCTGGGATTAAAGGCGTGCACCACCACCGCCCGGCTTCACCTCACATTTCTGAAGGAGAATCTTGAGCCAGGCAGTGGTGGCACACGCCTTTATCTCAGAATTCACTCAGAACTCAGAGGCAGGTGGATCTCTAAGGTCAAGGCCAGCCTGGTCTAGAGAATTCCAAAACAGCCAGAGTTACACAGAGAAACCACATCTCAACAACAACAAAAACCCAGAAAAAAACAAAACAAAAACACTAAAAAACAAAAGAAAAAAACCCACAAAACCTAGAATGCTGAATCTGCTACTTTTGGCCACCAGAAATTTCTTGAAAGAAAAATGAAATTTTTATTCTTTTGAGTGTATCTTTTTTTGGGGGAAGTCTCACTATGTAGTTCTGAAACTCACTACACTGACCAAGATGACCTCAAATACTTCTGCCACCTGAGTGTTGTAACTAAATTTGTGTAGCACCTTGCCAGGGCTGTAGATGTGTTTTACAAAATACATTTCATGTGTTTGTGTGTGTGTGTGTGTGTGTGTGAGCATGGAGGGGCATGAGTGCTTGTGGGTGTGCCACAGTACACATGTGGTACTCAGAAGAACAACTAGGAGTCAATTCTCTCCTTCCACTATACCGACTTTGGGGACTGAACTCAGGTCACCACGCTTGACAACTTATCATGCTGGCCCTGTACAGCTATATTTTTAATAAAATATCACTTCCTAATTCCTCTTGGTCAACAAGAAACAGCTATATCTTGCTTAGTATCACCTCTTCTAGAAAGTACTCTGTAGCTATGTATATAAGCAGAATTAAAACTACCTCTACAAAGACACAGAACTTGTGCTTTTTCCTGTCTCAGTGTAACACTGGTTTAAAATTCCCAAGTCCCAGTGAAAATTCCCAGCTGTGGACTCCTCAAAGGTAAGGGGTACTTTCTGTGTCTCTAGCACCCAATCTAAGGATAAAGAGTGCAGTATGGATATGAAGAGATGGCTCAGTAGTTAAGAGCACTGACTGCTCTTCCAGAGGACTCGGGTTCAATTCCCAGCACCTACATGGCAGCTACAACTGTCTGTAACTCCAGCTCCAGGGATCCAACACCCTCGCACAGATACACATGCAGGCAAACTACTGATGTACATAAAATAAAAATAAATCAATTATATAAAAAAGTGCAGTATGGAGTATTTGGAATGAAAGCATCCTTATAGTCAACAAGACCTTGGACTGAGAATAAGCTCAGTGTAGAGGCTATATCATTGTGGGTCATCTCCCTTAGTCTGGGCATACAGTTAGGGTCGGGGGGATAGGTTGGGGCTTCAGATCCTAAACGTTTTCTAGACCTATTAAATGGCCAGGAGCAGCATGCCTCTCTGAGCAGGGCTGGCTGCTCTGGTCAGCCATTGTTGGGGATTACCATCCTCCTGCAGTGACCTATTTTTACCCTGATGTTTTACTCCCTAAGTCCCTACTCTTCCATTGGCTGGGCTGGGAGGATGAGTGGGGGAAGAATTTGCTCTCTGGTCAGGGGCTTAAAGGCTTTATGGGTTTTATCTCAGAGCTAGAGCAAAGGGGTGGGATGATAGCCAAGATGCTGGGGCCTGGGCACAGCTGCCTAGGCACGAGCATTGCAATGGTAGTGCTCTGCAGCTGCAGGTCTATAGACAAAGTGCATCTGTTGTTCAGACCTGGCTTTCGGTGCCCTCACACCTGCACACATTGATACCAGACCCAAACCGTGGTGCACCTGAATAGTTGATAAATATTGGTTAATCTATTTGCCAAATATCTGTCAAATGAAAATGTTGTATAATTTCTGAGTGTCATCAACCCTGGAATTCTATATTATTTACTACTTTCTGTGAGGTTGGGATTATGATTATAATAGTTTTTTCCCCCGCAGACAGGGTTTCTCTGTGTAATCCTGGCTATCCGGGAGCTCTCTCTGTAGACCAGGCTGGCCTCGAACTCACAAAGATCCTCCTTGCCTCTGCCTCCCGGATTGTTGGAATTAAAAGGCGTGAGCCACCGTGCCCAGATTGCTAAGTATCTTTTTAAAATCTCTTTTAAAAAACGAGTGGTGGTGGCACATGCCTTTAGTCCCAGCACTTGGAGGCAGAAGCAGGCAGATCTCTGTGAGTTCGAGGTCAGCCTGGTCTAAAGAGCGAATTCCAGGACAGGCTTCAAAAAGCTACAGAGATGGGGCTGGAGAGATGGCTCAGAGACTAAGAGCACTGGCTGCTCTTTCAGAGGTCCTGAGTTCAATCCCCCACAACCACATGGTGGCTCACAACCATCCATGAGATCTGGTGCTCTCTTTTGGCAGGCAGACATATACATAATAAATAAGTAAATAAAAAAGCTACAGAGAAACCCTGTCAATCTTATTTTAAGGTCTGGTCTACAGAGGGAGTTCCAGAACAGCCAGGGCTACACAGAGAAACCTTGTTTTATGGAAGAAAAAAAAGAAAGAAAAGAAAACCCACGACTATCTAGAAGTTGGCCCAAAACTTACTTCACCACAATTCAGAAATTAACTGCCGTCTTTAACACATCTGATTGTTCACAATTGTTTCAAATAGATTTTAAGTCAGGCGGTAATGGTTCATATGCCTGGTCTACAGAGCGCGAGTCAGTACAGACTTCAAAGCTACACAGAGAAACCCTGTCTCGAAAAACCAAACCAAGCCAACCAAACAAAATTAGATTTTAAGGCTACCGTGTAATTGGGGAGGCCGAGGTAGGAGGATTTCCGAGAGTTCGAGCCCAGCCTGTACTACATAGTGTATATTCCTGGTCAGCCAGAGTCAGATCGAGTTTCAAATGAAACAGAACAAACATTTAATTAATGAGATCTAAGCCAGTCATCTGAGGAGATCCACGGGCAGTTTGAGAAACCTCTGCGCTCACTGGGCTCTCTCCTCGCCATTCACGAGCCCCTTCAGCTCTACAACCTTGACATTTTCTCCCAGATCTTCTCAGTTTTTACGTGTCCCTCCCATTATCCCCTCCCCAGCGGCTTCGAGCCACAGATAGACCCACCCCTGCCGAAGAGCCCTTCTTGGCCAGGAAGATGTTGATTGGCAGGTCCTTAGAGGACGCCCACGCTCGGAGGGTCCGCCTCGGTTCCTCCCTGTAGGCCGCCCAAGTTTGTTTTGGCGTCAAGCGCGCGCAGTAATGATGTCACGACGCTGACGCGAGAGAATGGCGGCGGCGTCCGTGGCCTGGGCCGGGAGACGGTGGGCTGAGCCGCCGAGACTCCGAAGAGCCCGCCGGCCGCGCGAGGTGAGGCCTTCCGGCTCGGGGCTTCGGCCTGACCGGCGTGAGGGGCTGGCGAGCTCGGCCGCGGCGTGGGCTTGGCACTGCCGGGCCGCCGCAGTGCAACTCCGAGCCCTCGGCCCCTGTGCACTGGGGCCTTCGGGCTGGGGAGCGGGCCGGGCCGTGGCTACCCACGGTCGTCTGGCGTGGCCTCAAAACCTGCTGCGGCCTTGGGCCCGATGGACGTGGTCAGTTGCCCTGTCTGTGGCTCAGCCGTCCCGCATCCAGCGCGGGTCAGGTCGATCTAACCTTGTGTGCGGTGCCTGCTCTACATCCTGCCTTTGCGAGGAAACGCCAGGGTCCTGTGGGGGCCACCGATCTCCTTCCATGTCCTGGCTGGAAAACGGGCCAGAGTCCAGCTGGGTCGCTTGCACGGCAAACCTGTCATACTTCCAAGGAGAGTCCCATCCCCGCCCAGTCTTCTATGAAGTTGCTGCAGTGATAATTCCCACCTGAAAAATCACTAGTTGTAACTGCCTCCCTAGTCACTGTAGGGAAAAACTGACCCTTCTAGGCTGCGGCATTCAGAGCTGGTCATCACTTGCCGAGGCCTAGCCCTACACTCAGCTTTCGGGCGCTGCGCTGCTTTTCTGGAGTGTATTGCTGAGGCATGTGAGCCTCCTGTTAGCTCCGTGGTTCCATACCCTTCAGGTTCAGATAAGCTGCTTTCTCGATTTGTGAAATTCTTCCTTTCATTCCACCCTCACCCACCAGTATAGGAAATTTACATGTGTCCTTAAGAATCTACCAGCGACGTTTCTTCCTTCTCCCCTGCTTGCACATAGCAGTAGTGTTTGATTAAGGCTGTTGCGGCACTGGCTTGAATGGATACGGTGGAGCATCTGTCATAGCCACCAGCTGAGACAATCACAGCAAACACCTATCTTCGTGTGATAGGTGCTGCTTCCTCTTCAACCTTAATTACCTAAAAAAAAAAAAAATCTTTGGAGTAATTTTCCAAGATACAAATTCAAGAGTTGCTGGGGCTGGGCGTTGGTGGCGCACGCCTTTAATCCCAGCACTCGGGAGGCAGAGGCAGGTGGATCTTTGTGAGTTCGAGACCAGCCTGGTCTAAAAGAGCTAGTTCCAGCGCAGGCTCCAAAGCCACAGAGAAACCCTGTCTCGAAAAACAAAAACAAAAAAAAAAAACAAAAATAAAAGAGTTGCTGGGCAGCACCTTTAATCCCAGCACTCGCGAGGCAGAGAGAGGAAGTTCTGTGTGAGTTCGAGGCCAGCCTGGTCTACAAGAGCTAGTTCCAGGACAGGCCCAAAGCTACAGAGAAACCCTGTCTCGAAAAACAAAAAAAAATTCAAGAGTTTTATTCTTAGTAGAAATGGTGGGATATAGCCAGGCAGTGGTGGCACACACCTTTAATCCCAGCACTAGGGAGGCAGAGGCAGGTGGATCCTGTTGAGTTCGACGCCAGTCTGGTCTACAGAGTGAATTCCTGGACAGCCAGGGTTGTTACACAGAGAAACTCTGTCTCAAAAAAAATTTTTTTTTAAATATTAAAAGGGTAGGATACACTTCTAATCCCATTTATGAGATGGAGGCAGGGTGATCAGTAAAGGCCAGCATAGGCTATGCAGTATATTTAGGACCACCAGCCTCTGTCTTACAAATAAAATACCTCAAAGTCCAGTTAGGGTGGGCATACCTGTGATCACTTGCTCGCCGCAGGTAGAAGCAGGAGGATGCCCAAAAGTTGAAAGAATCTGATATGACTTCCAGAGGCTCTCAGGGAAATTTTTTACTCTGTTTTTTGTTGTTGATGATGATGGTGATGGACACTGTACCCAGGGCCTGTACTTTTGGCACTTAGACGACATGTAAGCTACATGGTCAGTTTATGGTTTGATTTTGGAAGTCGTGTGGTAGCTCCAATGCTGTAACCCCAGCATCTGGGAAACTGAAGGATTACCATGGGTATGAGGCTACCCCAGACTGTATATTGAGTACCAAGTCAGCCAGGGCTACAGAGTGAGACCCTGTCTCACAAAACAAAACAAAAATAAGAAAAAGGATATGAGATAGAGGCCTGTATTTTTTAAAAAATGTATCATGTGTTCAGTGTGCCTGCAGGCCAGAAGGGCACCAGGTCTCATTATGGATGATTGTAAGGTTGTAAACCACTGTGGGTGCTGGGGATTGAACTCAGCAGCTAGTGCCGGAAGAGCAGCCAGTGCTCTTAATTCTCTCCAATCCTAAAACCTGTGTTTTATAAAGTTGTTTTAAGTCTTCCTCCCCTGGAATTGTTCCAGGATGTTTTGCATTCTACCAAATGAGCTGTGTCCCCACTTCAGAAATCTATTTTGAAAAACAACAAAAGCAGGTCATGGTGGTGCACATCAGTAATCCCAGCATTTTGAATGCTGAGGCAGGAGAATCGCTGTGAGTTTGAGGTCAGTCTTGCTTAATAGTGAGTTCCTCAGACCATCTTGGGCTATAGAGTGAGATACTGTCTTGGTTGTGGTGGCACTTACTCATAGGATTTGCTGAAGGAGGCAGAGGCAGGAGGATCACAAGTTCGATGCCAGCCTGGGTTACACATTTAAAAAAACATTTAAAAAAACATATGTATATATATATATATATAAAAGGAGCCGGGCGGTGGTGGTGCACACCTTTAATCCCAGCACTTGGGAGGCAGAGGCAGGCAGTCTCTGTGAGTTCGAGGCCAGCCTGGTCTACAAGAGCTAGTTCCAGGACTGACTCCAAAGCTGCAGAGAAACCCTGTCTCAAAAAACCAAAATAAACAAATAAAAGAAAAAAATTAAAAAAGAAAATGAAAAAAGCCAAAGCTAAAGACATTACTGTCCTTCCTTGGATGAAGATTTTGTGTTAATTGCTTCAGAAGCTACAGCCTTGTAGACTCTTGTTATGGATTCGTTGCCTATATCTTGGAAAAATTTGAAAGACCTAAAAGATTATTGGCTTTTTTGTTGTTGTTTGTTTTCTTCAAGGCAGGGTTTCTCTGTGTAGCACTGGCTGTCCTGGAACTCATTCTGTAGACCAGGCTGGCCTGAAACTCACAGGGATTCACCTGCCGCTGCCTCCTGATTGCTGGGATTAAAGGCATTCACCACTGCAGCAGGACTTGTTACTGACTTTTTAGCATCTCGAGAGTCTCTGAGTTCTATTTTCCCATATCCAAGGTAGGAGAGTCATGTTACTTCATTAAATCTCCTTAGAGTGCAGATGGGTGATATAATATGTATGAAATGCTTAGTAAACTTGAAATTTTCTACATGGAAGCCTATTTACTAATGTCCATATTGTCTTTCATCTTTTTCTTCTAGTGTTGGGTTCAAACCCAGGCCCTATGCATACTAATCAAACATATGCCAATTATATACTCTATGCTACTGAGCTACAACCCCTAGCTCCGGAAATTTTCATCTTTCTGTATTTCTTTTCCTTTTGTCGTGTGTGTGTGTGTAAGTGATAGTTGGTTCTCTCCACATGTTGGTTCTGGGTTGTAAGGCAGGTTGTCAGTCTTGGAAGCAGGTGCCTTCATCCACTGAACTCTCTTGCCAGCCCCATGGTAGTTGATGTCTTTGTTTTGTTTTTCCCTAATAGTAAGTGTTGGACCTAGACAAGAACTGTAGCAGTGAGGTATAACCCCAGCCCTCTTTTTCACTTTTGATTTTGAGATAGGGTTTTACTAAGTTGCCGAGGCTGGTCTTGAACTTACTCTGTAGCTAAGACAGGTCTTGGGATTTTCCTGCCTCAGCTTCCTGAGTAGCTTGGATTATGGGCCTTTCCCACTAGGCCCAGAAAATGTCATCTTTTAAAGTTGTTCTTCATATTGAGCTGTGTGTAGGAAGGTGTCTTGTGCTTTGTGGTTTCTTCAAGGTCACTTTTAGGCATCAGAGAGCTCTGGTAACACTACTCATCAGATAGATGCAGTTGGCCATTCCCCTCGGAGGTCTTTGGGATCTAACTCGCTAGGGGATGTTAGCTGCTGAGTAAGCGAGTTCTCTAAGTCTAATTGTAATCCTGTGCTTAAATTGTATAAATGAGCCAGAGAAAGTGCAGCCTTCAGGGAACTTGTTTGCCTCTGACAGTGAGCTGTACTTTCACATCTCTGATTTTCTTGGCACTTGCCACAGAATACCCTTGAAGCTCCGAGTGCCTGTGGAATTTAAAATAGATGCTGAGGTCTTGTGTCAGAGTCACAAGGTCATGGTTAAATGGGTGAGAATTGTAAGTATGAGCATGTTGTATGCACAGCTCTGAACTTCCTCAACACTTAAGCGTCTGTGTGACAATGTGATCATGCTGTACGCAGCTGAAGCCGTTGACCTTACACTTCAGTGTAGCTGAGACAGCTGTCTGCATTGGTCCAGAGCATTGCACAGGAGTATCATTCTCTGTGTGGATCTTGGCATGTGGAGAAAATCTGAGAAGTAGAACTCTAGAAAGAGGTAAGCAATCCGGTTATTGAGAGCTGGAAAGAGGCTTATCCAAACACCCTTCCCTTCCAGAAATCTTAGTATTGGGTAGGTCATCATGGAACTAATTTTTTATACAGTCTTGCATTGTCAGGGTATTAGATGTTAAGGTAATGAAAACATGATGTTTTCATTTGCTGTAAGGAAATTATCTGAGAGACTTTTTCAGGCTGCAGGTTTGAAGTAGCCTTTCAAGGAATCATATGAATGATGGTCAGCTGGGTTTAGTGACATACACCTTTAATTCCGACACTTGAGAGACAGAAACAGGCAGGTCTCTGTGGGTTCGAGGCCAGCCTGGTCTACATAGTGAGTTCTATAACAACCAGAGCTATATACATGGTGAGAACCTGTCTCAGGAAAAAAAAAAAAAAGGTCAAAAGCACTGTCCAGGGTATAAATTCCTTGAGAGCAAAGACTATGCCTTATTTTTTATCACTGCCCTAAAGAGTTTCTAGTTCGAAGCAGGATATCAGTAAATATTTGTGGGTTGGAAAGGAGAACTCGGTAAATTACTAGATCTGTATTTCTGATGGTGGGATGTCTTAGATTTGGGGAATCATGACAAAGTGGGGAAACAAAGGAAACCTTGGAAGTCTCGTTCTCAGCAAGATGGGGTTGTTGTCTACCAACTATTACCATGAGGACAGTGTTCAGCTGTAGTCCTGAAAAGTGGAGTCCCAAGAAGCCATAGCTGCGCATGGTGGTGTATGATTGTGGTGCCAACTCCTTAGGGGACTGAGGCAGAGGTATTGCTTGAGCTTAGGAGTTTAAGACCAGCAAGGACCTTCTCAAAAAATAAATAAGAAACAGAGTAAAGCCGGGCAGTGGTGGCACACGCCTTTAATCCCAGCACTCAGGAGGCAGAGGCAGGCGGATCTTTGTGAGTTCGAGACCAGCCTGGTCTACAAGAGCTAGTTCCAGCGCAGGCTCCAAAGCCACAGAGAAACCCTGTCTTCGAAAAAAAACGAAGAAAAAAAAAAAAAAAGAAACGGAGTAAATAATAAAAACTGTAACAATTGTGGTAGCACACACCTTTTATCCCAGCATTCAGGAGGCAGAAGCAGATGGATCCTTGAGTTTGAGGCCAGCCTGGTCTACAGAGTGACTGTTGCACTGAGAAACCCTGTCTCGAAAAACTAAAGAAAAAAATTATTTTCTATGTATGTTTATTTGTATGTGTTTGTGTGTGTGCACCAACACATGGAAACCTAAGGTAAATGTCAGATGTCTTCTCTATCAATCTCTTATTTTTAAAAAATAGTTTTTTAGATTTATTTATTTTTATTTTATGTGCATGAGTGTTTTGCCTGCATATGTGGCTGTGGAGGTCAGAAGAGAGCATAGAATCTTCTGGAACCACAGTTAGAGGTGGTTGTGAGCCACCATGTGGGTGAGAATTGCCGGCCAGTGATCTCCAGGAACCCTCCTGCCTCCCTCTCCTCAGTGTTGGGATGGCATTCCTGTGCCACAATGCCCAGCTTTTTACATGGGTGCTGGGTGTGCAAACTCAGATCTCATGGGTTCAGGACAGACAGTTTACCAGCTGAGCCATCTCCCAAACCTTATTTTCCAGCTTAAAAAGAAATTACTTTCTCTGTGATGGGTTTGAATCCAGAGCTCTCACATGCCAGGCACGAACTCTGACACTAGCTATATTTCCAGGCCCTAGTTTTTCATCATGTTAAAGAATGCTACCATGAATTTTCTTACACACTTATTAGTAGCAGGCTTTCTTGGACTGCCAGCCCCCAGTCATGATACAGAAATGACACAGAGACTTCTTATTAGTTATGAATGTTTGGCCTTAGTTTTCTAGCTAACTTTGTCATTGTCTCCCCACCTTCCCAACACAGTGTTTCTCTAAGTAACAGTCCTGGCTGTTCTGGAACTCACTTTGTAGACCAGGCTGGCCTTGAACTCTCCCTGAGATCTGTCTGCACCTACCTCCTGAGTGCTAGGATCGATCAAAGGCATGCGCCATCACCGCCTGGCCTCTAGCTCTTATAACTTAATTTAACCTGTTTCTCTTTACCTACATTTTGCCTTGGGCCTTTCTTACCTTTATTTCCTTCTGTATGTCCTATTTCATGCTTCTTCCCTGTCCGTCTATCTGGCCCTGGGAACTCTCTGCAGCCTAGATTCCTCCTCCTATTTATTCTCTCTGCCTACCAGCCCCACCTATCCCTCTGCCTAGCTAATGGCTGTTCACACATTGTTACCTCTTAAACAAATGCAGCATAAACAAAAGTAACACATCTTTACAGTTAAAGTAATACTCCACAACACATATCTGTACCCTTATGAAAGTGGTTTTGTAGCGTTGTTTCTAGAAGTGGGATTGCTGCGTCAGCAGTTTTCCTGTTATAGAAAGCAGAGTCTCTTCAAGTCTGCAGCGGCTCCTGTTCAGAAATTTTTGTCTAAAATGGCAAGAATGTTTGTCTGGTGTGTGTTTGCCTTGTTATGATGTGATGGTGAGAAGTACTCATTCCTGAGATTACTGAGAGATTTATGTTTTTTTTTTTTCTTTTTTGACACAGGGATTCTATGTGTAGTCTTGACTGTCCTGGAACTCACTCTGTAGACCAGGCTGGCCTTGAACTCAGAGACTCAGAGACCCACCTACCTTTGTCTCCTGAGTACTGGAATTAAAGGCATGCACCGCAACTGCCC
>JAQHUG010000397.1:834162-851160 GCA_028555095.1 Dicrostonyx torquatus | reverse complement strand
CAGGCTCCAAAGCCACAGAGAAACCCTGTCTCGAAAAAAAAAAAAAACCAAAAAACAAAAGAAAGAAAGAAAGAAAGAAAGAAAGAAAAACAGAAGAAAGCAAAAGCTGTGAGCCCCATGACAGAAAAGGGCTCAGCAGAGGTGTGCTGACTCACCACCTTAGTGAGGTGAGCAAACAATTCAGGCTTTGACCTGGTGAGGTCGAATTCTGCTGGGCCCAGATACTTCAGAAATCTTGACTGAGTTATAAACAGATCCTTGGATGGAGAACCAGGAGACAGGAGTCTATGCTTGAGCACAACAATTTGAGTGGCTTTGGACAAGTCTCACTACCTCTCTTGACTTGTCATTTCTGTAGCGTCAGGGAAAACTGGTGCCAAGTGCTCACTCCCTCTGGCACTATCCAGCATACTTGGGCTTTACCAGAGGAGTGGCTTGTATCAGTCTGGGATCTGAAGGTATAACACAGACCCTGGAGAATTGATTAATTTCTGTGTTAGCTTTGTGACCTGGTATAACATGACCCGACGGGAGTCTGTTTCCTGAGGCTTCTTTCTCTCTTGTCCTGTCTACTCCAGTACCCATGCTGGCTCCTAAGTTGGGCACATACACAAGAAAGCTCAAGGACTAGCTTCTCACCAGGTTCTTGCCAATCACCACCATTTTCCCTGTGTCACTTTGGGAGAAGTTACCAGATGTGGTGGAGCTGAGCATCCAGAGGCAGAGACAGGTGAATTTCTGAGTTTGAAGCCTTCCAGGTTGGTCAGGGCTCCATTGTGAGGCCCTGTCTCAAAAAATAAAACACAGATGTGACTGGAGTTTGGAGCTGCTCCAACCATCTGGAGGATGTTACTTATGCCCCCTAGCTTGCTTTCTAGTGGCACCTTTTCCAATTTCAGTCCTTATTTGGAATGGTAGAGTACTAATAGCAGCCCACCTTTGAAGTGTTTTACTGCTGACTTAAGATTTTTTTTTTTTACTTAAGATCTTTTGTAAAAAATATTTATTTATTTATAATTTATAATGTATGCCTGAAGGCCAGGAGAGGGCACCAGATCTCATTACAGATAATTGTGAGTGAGATAAATGTGGGTGCTGGGATCCAAACTCAGCACCTCTGGAAGAACTGTCACTGCTCTTAACCTCTGAGCCATCTCTCAAGCCCCTGACTTTGTGCAGGCTTTGTTTAAAGTGAAAAGTCAGGGTTTTTCCTTTTTTTTTTTTCAAGGTTTTTCAAGACAGGGTTTCTCTGTGTAGCATTGAAGTCTGTCCTGGAACTTGCTCTGTAGACCAGGCTGGCCTTGTCAAACTCACAAGAGATTTGCCTGCCTCTGCCTCCCGAGTGCTGGGATTAAAGGTGTGTATCACCATTGCCTGATGTTTTTTTCTTTATAAACCTTATTTTTTTTGTCAAGTGTGTATGGATAGAGATAAGTAATTATTTGTAAATCTAGAGTTACCCTTACTCACCTTGAGGAAGAAGTGAGTTCTGAGTGGCTCATGCTAGGTCACCCATGCAGTATGTATTCCTTCTCATTAGTGAGATGTTACTTCCTACGTGGGCCTGAGGCTTGGGAGCCAGATGCCCGTGCTCTACCCAAGATATGTCTTCTTCCTGGGTTTCAGTACGAGTATTTCCCTGAAGGAAGAGATGAGTCTACAGAATTCTTGGTTCATAGTTATAATCATTGACCTGAATGAGAAGGAATCTACTTTCTTTCTTTTTTTCTTTTTTCTTTTTTTTTTTTTGGTTTTTCAAGACAGGGTTTCTCTGTGGCTTTGGAGCCTGCGCTGGAACTAGCTCTTGTAGACCAGGCTGGTCTCGAACTCACAAAGATCCGCCTGCCTCTGCCTCCTGAGTGCTGGGATTAAAGGCGTGCGCGACCACCACCCGGCCCAGCAGACACTTTTTAAGAGTCAGTTTTCTTCTTCCCCCCTGTTGGTTTCAAGAATCAAACAGGGGCTGGAGAGATGGCTCAATGGTTAAGAGCATTGCCTGCTCTCCCAAAGGTCCTGAGTTCAATTCCCAGCAACCACATGGTGGATCACAACCATCTGTAATGGGGTCTGGTGCCCTCTTCTGGCCTTCAGTCATACATGTAGACAGAATATTGTATGCATAATAAATAAATAAACATTTTTTTTTTAAAAAGAATCAAACGCAGGTTATCAGGTTTGGTGGCAAGCTCCCTTAGCCACTGAGCCTCCTCAGTAAATCTAAAGTTCAACAATTCAGCTAAACTAGTTAGTGAGCAAGCCTCAGGAATCTTCCTGTTGTCATCTTCCTGGCACTGGGATTCTAGGTCCAGGATAGCATGCCAAACTGTTTTGTTTGTTTATTTGTTTGAGGATGGGTGTTCTGGAGGTCCAACTCAGGTTCTCTTTCTTACATGGTAAACAGTTTGCCAACTGAGTCATTTCACCAGCTTTTTTTTTTTTTTTTTAACCATATTAGGGATCAGCTCAGAGCCTCATGCCTGTTAGGCAAGTGTTCTGTTTCAGAACTACACCCCCAGTCCCTCTTCAGTGTGGTCTAACCTGGTCTTTTGTTAGGCCTAGCTTCCCCACCTTGAGTTCAAGCCCCAACTCATTATAATTTGAGGGCCTCTGTGAATTTTCTGTGACCCTCGGATTGCCACAGTTAAAGAAGCCTAGGTCTCTGCTGCCTTTGATTGGATTAGTTTCTGACCTCACTAGCTGGTGAGGTCCTGACCTTATATGTGCCTTATTATACATATTGCACGACTTTTGAACACCCCTAGCCAGCTCTTCTGAGATGTCAAATTCTGTATCCAGTGGTCCACAGTAAATATCACGTGGGCAGTTCCAAAACTGAGCTGTCAGCTGGGCGGTGGTGCTGCATGCCTTTAATCCCAGCACAAGGAGGGCAGAGGCAGGCAGATCTCTGTGAGTTCAGTGTCTACAAAGAGAGTTCCAGGACAGCCAGAGATACACAGAGAAACCCTGTCTCTAAAAAAAAGCAAACAAAAAACCCAAAACAAACAAACAAACAAACCATATTGTGACCCCAACTATAAAATTATATTTGTTTGGTTGGTCTTTTTTGAGACAGGGTTTCTCTGTGTATCCCTGGCTGTCTGGGAATTTGCTGTGTAAACCAGGTTGGCCTCAAACTCACAGATAGCCACCTGCCTCTGCCTCCCAAATGTTGGGTTTAAAGGTGTTCACTATCATTGTCCAGCTATAAAATTATTTTTGTTGCTATTTCATACCTGTAATTTTGATACTGTTATGAATGGTAATGTAAGTATCTTATATGCAGGATATCTGTTATGTAACCCATGCAAAATGGTTGTTTGACCCCCAAGGGGGTCATGATCCCCAAATTGAGAGTCACTGCTCTAGTTCTTGGCTATTGTACTGCTCATATCTTTAATTCCATCTCACCATCTGGGGACACCACACTGTGATTGGCCCATTTAGACCACTTAGACCATTGGTTAGGCTAACCTTATACTTCTTTCTAAACAAAGATGAGATTAACTCTTTCTTTATAAACTATTTGGTAATTCTCCATCACTTCTCAAGAAGGCCTGGTCCTCACTATAACCTGGTTCCTGCTAATCATCCAAAACTTCATGCTCAGCTTTATATCATTCTAGCGCCCATTCCTAGGCATACTCTGGACTTCTGGGCCTTGAAGTATGTTACTCTTTCTATTTGAATCTCCATTCCTACCTTTGCTGACTTAACTCTTTCTGGAAGGGCAGAGTTTGAGAATCAAACCCAGGGCTTTGTGCATGATAGAAAAATACTGTGCCATTGAGTTATACCTCAGCCCATCTCTGCTCTCCATGAAGTGAGGGCTCACACTGTATCCTGGGTTGGCTTTGAACTTTTAGCAGTCCCCCTTGCCAGTTCGCTGAAGGTTAAGATTACTGGTTTGAGACAACATACCCCGTTACTTGATTAATTCGTGTCTTTCTAACACCATGTCACTCTATATATGCCAATATTATTTCTCAAGCTTAACATTATGATCTATTGAAATCCACCTCTTTCCTGGGCATGGTGGAACATGCCCAGCATTGGGCTATATATTGAGTTCAAGGTCAGCCTGAGTCACATAAGACCCTTACCTCAAAAAAGGGGAAAAGAGCTCCAGGTTAGGCTGGGCCACATAGAAAGACCCTTTCTCAACCTAATCTTAACCATTTTCTATAAAAAATATATTCCTATGCTTTTTCTATTTCACTTAAATTTAATATTTATTGATCATGTCCTATATTTTTGTGTTTTAAAAAGAAACAATAGGGATTCGAGAGATGGCTCTGCTAAGAGCACATATTACATTTGCAAAGGACCTGAGTTGAGTTCCCAGCACCCACATCAAATGGTTCACAATCACCTGTAACTCCAGCTCCAGGGCATCTAACAACCCTTTCTGGCACCTGCACTTTTGTGCATATCCCTTCCCCATAATTTAAAACAAAAATCTAAAAAAGACATATATTGGAACATGCCTTTATCCTTTATTCCTCCCTGTATCCTATAGATGTTTGATAAATGTTTCCCTTGGTCATTTTACTACCAAGTCTGTATATCATAACTAATAGACAGTTCCCAGCTGGCTCCAATCCATGGGCCTTAGAGGGTCAGTGTAGGAAAAAAGATGATGCTCTCTGCAGAGCATTAGCACTTCTACTCCGAAGGCAGAGGCAGGAAGATCTCTGTGTGTGCATTTGAGCCAGCCGGGTCTACATAGTGAGTTCCAGGTTAGCCAGGGTACACAGTTAGGCCCTGACTCAAAAAGGTGGTCTGATGTCTAGCTACCATCAGACCTGTTCTGTCTGAGCTCAAGTCCCCTCAGTCTCTTGGAGCACAGATTTGTTTGGCGCTACCTAGTGACACTGTGCCAAGATTTCTGGTCTCCAATTCACTGGGCTAGATTTTAGCCATGTGGAAACTGGGCAAATATGAGACTGTGAAGCAGGATAGCTGCCAAAGAGAAGACTGTACATGAGGAAGGCTGTAGAAACTGTGCAGGAACGTGAAGTAAGGACAGACTCAAGGTAGTTTTGCTGTTGTAGGGGTCCACCTCTATAAGAAGATAACGGTTAGAAGCTCTCTATGGAGACCTTGGAGATACAGCTTTCTGAGTTTTTATGGATGCTGCTGGAGGAGGTCTCCAACACTCTACATCCCTGTCTCAGAAGAGATGAGTCAGAAAGATGAGGAGTGATTTTAACACTTAGGAAATATAAGACTTCAGCTCTGAGGGTCAGGAAGACTAAAGAGGAAATAAAGGACCCAGCAGCTGTGCCCTCTGTCAGGCTTGAAGAACAGCATGAGACTGCGATCCAGGGAAATGTAAGCCAATGCCACAGAGATCAGTCCTGGTCTTTTCCCTAGACCCTCCCCTGAGATTGAGGTCTGAGTTGTTTTTATTTTGTTTGAGACAGGGTCTCTGTAACCCTACTCTGTCTCAGAAGTTGCTATTAAACTTAGCCTAGTATTGAACTTAAAATAATCCTCCTGCCTCAACCTAAATTTGAAATTACAGGTGTGAGTTGCTACTATGCCTGGCTTCTGTACTCTGTCTGATGTCTCTTTTTATTTTCCTTTTATTTAAAATTTTTATGTGTGTGGGTGTTTTGTCTATATGTATGTCTATGTACCATGTGTGTGTCTGGTGCCATTAGAGGCTAGAAGAGGACATCACATCTCTTGGAACTGGGGTTTCAAACAATTGTGAGCTGCCGTATGAGTGCTGAGAATTGAACTTGGATCCTCTGGAAAAAGCAACCAGTATTCTTTTTTTCTTTTGTTTTTTATTTTTATTTTATTTTATTTTTTTGTGACAGGGTTTCTCTGTACCTTTGGAGCTGTCCTGGAACTCACTTGGTAGACCAGGCTGACCTCGAACTCACAGAGATTCGCCTGCCTCTGCCTCCCGAGTGCTGATATTAAAGGCGTGTGCCACCAATGCTGGTGCAACCTGTGCTCTTAAACTGCTGAGCCATCTTTCCATCCCCTACTTTTAACTTCTTAAGATGTCAATGACACCCCTTTTCGGGGTATTGTGTCAGTTTGTTTTGAGACAGAGTCTCAGTATGTAAAGTTGGATGGCCCAGAAGAATTGCTTTGTAGACCAGACTGGCCTTAAACTTGCATGGTATTCCTACTTCTTCCTCCAGAGTCTGGAATTACAGATATGCACCATCATATCTGACTTTATTATATTATTATTATTATTATTATTATTATTATTATTATTATTATTATTTTCCG
Organism: Dicrostonyx torquatus; assembly: GCA_028555095.1. Taxonomy (NCBI): domain Eukaryota; kingdom Metazoa; phylum Chordata; class Mammalia; order Rodentia; family Cricetidae; genus Dicrostonyx; species Dicrostonyx torquatus. The sequence continues at coordinate 844,908 of JAQHUG010000397.1, read as the reverse complement.
AGACAGGGTTTCCCTGTAGTTTTGGAGCCTGTCCTGGAACTAGCTCTTGTAGACCATTCTGGCCTCGAACTCACAGAGCTCTGCCTGCCTCTGCCTCCCGAGTGCTGGGATTAAAGGTGTGAACCACCACTGCCCAGCATGACTTCATTCTTAATTAGACTGTATTTATCAAGGCGACAGGAAGAGGGACAATGACTGATGTCTTTCAGGGGTATCCTTGACTATACTGACTAACCCTCTCTTCTGTTTGCATAGGTGTAGACGGGGCACTGCCTACAGAGCAGGTCCTGCCAGCCTCGCTGGAGAGGATGCCCTCGTGTCCGTGATGGGCTGTGGGACAAGCAAGGTCCTTCCTGAGCCACCCAAGGATGTCCAGCTGGATCTGGTCAAGAAAGTGGAGCCCTTTAGTGGCACTAAGACTGATGTATACAAGCACTTCATCACAGAGGTAGACAGTGTTGGCCCACTCAAAGCTGCCAGTCAGTATGCACCTCCATGCCCTGGTGTTCCCACTATTGGCCACACAGAACCTCCTTCAGAACCACCACGCAGGATCAGGGTGGCGAAGTACAGAGCCAAGTTTGACCCACGTGTGACAGCTAAATATGACATCAAGGCCCTGATTGGCCGAGGCAGCTTTAGCCGAGTGGTACGGGTGGAGCACCGGGCAACCCGACAGCCATATGCTATCAAGATGATTGAGACCAAGTACCGAGAAGGGCGGGAAGTGTGTGAGTCTGAGCTCCGAGTGCTGCGCCGGGTGCGCCATGCCAACATCATTCAGCTGGTGGAAGTGTTTGAGACACAGGAGCGTGTATACATGGTGATGGAGCTGGCCACTGGTGGTGAACTTTTTGACCGGATTATTGCCAAAGGTTCTTTCACTGAGCGGGATGCCACAAGAGTGCTGCAAATGGTATTGGATGGTGTCCGATATCTGCATGCCCTGGGCATCACACATCGAGACCTCAAGCCTGAGAATCTCCTCTACTACCACCCAGGCACTGACTCCAAGATCATTATCACTGACTTTGGTTTGGCCAGTGCCCGAAAGAAAGGTGATGATTGCCTGATGAAGACCACCTGTGGCACACCTGAATACATTGCTCCCGAGGTCCTGGTTCGAAAACCCTACACCAATTCTGTGGATATGTGGGCACTGGGTGTCATTGCCTACATCCTACTCAGTGGCACCATGCCCTTTGAGGATGACAACCGCACCCGGCTTTACCGGCAGATCCTCAGGGGTAAATACAGTTATTTGGGGGAGGTGAGTATGTCTTGCTTTTGTTTCAGGGATGTTAGAGAGGCCCCTCTGTGGGAAGGTATTAACTCCTGGTCAGAGGGATCTGCTTTGAGGGCAGATGATGGGGACCAGGTAGACAGTGTAGAAACAACAGAGACTAGCAAAGTGTCCTTGTTTGGTTTCTCCTAAATGTAAATTTGGAGGTGAGGACCTGGGAGCAGAAAGCTTATGTGGGAGGTGGTTCAGTAAAGACAAGAGAAAGTGGTGCGGGAAAGAAGTCTAATGAACAAGTACATTTAGAAGTAGACTGACTAATTCTGCTCTACATATCAAGTTACAGACCAGCTCGTGCTGTGTAGTGAGACCCTGTCTCAAAACAGAACAGGTGGGCTGGGACTGGGGAAATGGCTCAGCTAGTTACATGCTTGCCATGTACGCACAAGGACCTAAGTTCTGGTCCTCAGAACCCATGAATAGAGTTAGATGTAGTGTCATGTGCTTGTCATCTGAGTACTGGGGATCCAGTGATGGGAGGGTCATCTAGCCAAATTGCTGAGTACTTGATTCAGTGAGAGACCCTGTCTCAAAAAATAGGGTAGGGAATGATAAAGGAAATCACCCTCTGGCCTCATCACATATGCGCATGTGTAACTGTACACACACACACAAACGCATGGACATCCAGACACCACACAGAAAAGTGAACTGCCACTGTGGGCTACTACTGTAGGGTACTAGAACTTAGTCCCACTCCCAACCTTGTGAATAATCATGTGGAATGTGTCACAAAACTGTATCACCAAAGAGCAAGTGTGTGTGTTTAAGTATAATTAGTTTCTACCCTATGAGTTAAGAATTTCTTTTGAGGTAGGTAGAAGCTGAAGAGATGGTGCCGTGGTTCAGAGTGTGTGTGTGTGTATTATTTATTTATTTATTTATTTATTTTTCTGGAGACAGGCTTTCTCTGTGTTGCTTTGGAGCCTGTCCTGGAATTAGCTCTTGTAGACCAGGCTGGCCTTGAATTCACAGAGATCTGTCTGCCTCCCAAGCGCTGGGATTAAAGGTGTGTGCCACCGGTGACTGCCTGGCTGTTATGTTCTTGTGGAGACCCTGGGTTTAGTTGCCAGCACCCATGTTGGTTAGCTTATAATAAATAACCTATGTAATTCCAGCTCCATGGGCAACAGCATGTACATACCTCCATACACACACTCATAATTAAAAATTAAACATCTTTAGATTCTTTTTTGGCATTAAATACCTTATGTTTCTTGCCTATGTTGAATGTTAATGAGTGCTGGATAAAACCCTTAAGTAGAGAGGCAGAAAGATGCAGGCCCTGGCAGTGGGAAGCTATGACTGGGCCTAGTAGCTACAGGTGAGCTCAGAGGTGGATGTGGGTAGGGTCTCTCTAGTGTCTATTCCGCTGGGTACCACTTAAGCTAGAATGAATATGCCCCTACATGCAGTAGTTAATATTGCTAAGAAAAGTCTTAAGTTTACCTATTTGGAGGTGCTGGAGTCAAGAAGGCAGTTTGGAAGTGAGGGAACATTCTGTTAAGGGGCAAAGAAGACCTGTATAAGGGTGAGAGAAGATTGAAGACACAAAGCCACACGAGGCAACAGGAGGCCTCAGGAGGCTGGAGGAGCTGTTTTAAAGGAGTGAACACAGGATGTGAGTCATCTAGACTCATACTGAAATATAGTGGGGGTCTCTCACTCAGCTGCCGTGTTTCACTTGACAAGTGTGACACTCCTTGGCCTGATGTCATTGCTTTTGTCAAGGGTTCTATTCCTAGAGGCAGGATGTATGAAGAGGCTCTTGGAGGAGTGATGGCAGAATGATGGTGCCATCAGCAGTTCTTCTGTCTTTCGAATTTAGAAGCCTGAATTTTCATCCTCCTCCACTTGGGCATTCTGAGCCGTGGGTGAGCCTGGGTGACTATACCAGGAGCCTAAGTGCCTCTGAGCAGGTGACAGAGTTGGTGGGAGAAGAAACCCACCGTGCTTCTGCCTGGGAAATATGGGGTGGTGGGAGGTGGTCCCTGGGCTAGCCATCTTTCTTCTTAGAGCCAAGGGTCCTTGAAGGCAGTGAGTTGGACTAACACCGTTTAGTTCTGATCACCTGTAATAAGATGGGTTCCCAGAGTCAGCTCTTCCCTGACCTGCTCCTCACCTCACTCTTCCTCACTTCTTTTTCTCATAGCGCTTGCACTCAGGGTTATATGATGTTCCAAAATCTATAACTGCCATTTCAAGAAGATACAAATAAGGGACACTGGGACTTGCCTCAGGACCAGCACTTAGACAAAAATAGCATAGCAGGATGAATGAAGAGATGAATCTTTTCCTCTCTGTATATAGCCCTGACTTTCCTGGAACTTGCTTTGTAGACTAGGTTGGGCTCAAACTCACAGAGATACACTTGTCTCTGCTTCCCAAGTGCTGGGATTAAAGGTGTGTGCCGCCACCACCCTGCATGACGCAGTTTTCTATTCCAAGTTGAACTGGACCACATTGGACAGGACCTCAGTTTTCACCATTATTTATGCCTTAGACAGACAAACTAGATTGCTGATACCATCAGACAGGCCTTCCTTAATACCTAGCAACATGTGCCTCTGAGCGATGGCCTTGTTTGGGCCACTGGGTATGGGTAGTGGCTTCTCAATTGCTGGAGGGAGACCTATCCTCATTTGGAATCCTCTTTTAGGAAGATAAGGGCTGTTTTTATGTGATGGGACAGGAGACAGGCTCCGAGGGAAGAAGGCAGAGCCCCATCATGTGCTTCCTCTTGGGCTGCAGGCTCCAGAGTCTAATCCTTTAGGCATTTTTCTGTTGCTGCTGCCCTGGTTACACACTCCCCAGAGAGCGGAACCTTGCCTGTAGTGGCAGAAGCAGCTGCCATTCCTTACACTGCTACATTTAGCCCTTCCTACAGAAAGGCCTTGCTTCAGACACTTCAGCAATATGTCAGCCTTAGCTAGAGCTACCTTTTATCTCTGCCCTTTGCACTTGCAGCCCTCAGAGGCCCTCCAGCAAAAGGAAACAACATGACTGTGCTCAGAGTCATTCCTTGTGGTCCCCTCCCTCTCCTTTTCACCGTCTGACTTCACCTGGATAGTACCTCTTTGTCATAGGCTCTGTTGCTTCCAGGCTCTCTAGTTTTGGGAGCTAGCTGCCAGGCTGTCATCTCTCCCACATTCTGACTTCAGAGTCACTCTTGGCCTGAACACTCCTTCTGCCTCAGCTAAGATAGATGCTAACTCTCTATCGGGTGGGTGGTTATGGTGATCTACTGGTCCACCTGTCCCCTACTGGCCATACCTCTGCATATTCTCCTTTCCCACTTAGTCTCTCATCTCACAGAACCACTCTTTCTGCCTAGAATGCCTTGTTTTCTCTGTCCTCGTAAATGCATGGTACCCCATATTGAGCTCCGGTCCAATGCTGTCTGGTTCACTTGCAGAAAGCTGAGTTACCTTTATCTCTTCGCTCATCCTGTCATTCGGTCTTGCCCAAGTACTTGTCCTGAATTAAATCCTACTGTGCCTAGGGTTCTAGGGACACAGACCTCCGAAGACAGAGACCACAACATCTATGAGAGAGATTCTAACAGCCACTGAGTCTCAGTATCACCTCAGAGTTAAAATGGGTATGTATCTCAGTCGGTAGGGTGCTCCCCCAGCATACCTGAGACCCTAGGTTTGATTCGGAGCGTTACATATTATCAGAATTGGTGGTGCTAACCTCAGGAGGTTAGAGCAGGAGGATCAAAAGTTCAAGGTCATCCTTAGCTACATGATGAGTTTGACCCAGCTTGGAATACATCTAAATTTTTGTTTTATATGGAAAGAAGTCGTATGTTTAAGAAACAAGGGAAACGGGCTGGATAGATGGCTCAGTGGTTAAGAGCACTGCCTGCTCTTCCAAAGGACTCGGGTTCAATTCCCAGCACCCACATGGCAGCTCACAACTGTCTGAAGATCCAGTGTCAGGGGATCTGACACCTTCACACCAATGCACATGAAATAAAGTTAAATAAACTATAAAGAATATTTAAAAAAAAAAAAGAAACAAGGGAAAGAAAGTTAGCTCAGGCTCTGGACACTACTTGGCTTTGGCAGAATCCTTGAATGGAAATAAAAGAGATCATTTTTAATCATTTAGATTGAGAACCCTCCTGGGTTGCTCCAGGACATTGTTAAAATAGACATTGCTAGATAGGCTGGCACAGGTTGTCATTCTTCTAGGCGCTTAGTTATACCCTCTTCTGTCTCCATTCCCTTTCCTGTCCTCCTTTGTTTCATGAGCTCTTAGAAGGGACAAGATTGCATTTTGTTCTCATTCTCTCTCTCTCCTTTCTCCCTCACTCTCCTTTTCCCTCCTTCTCTTTCTCTTCTTCTCTATTTTGCTGCTTAGAATTGAATTCTGAGCCTGTACAGCGATAAGCAAGGACTATTTTACTGAGCAACACGCTTACCCTCTCTATGTCTATTTAATTAAATTAAAAGTTTGTTTTGTTTTGTTTTTTCAAGAGAGGGTTTCTCTGAATAACCCTGGTTGTCCTAGAACTCACTCTGTAGACCAGGCTGGCCTCAAACTCAGAGATTCTTTTTTTTTTTTTAAAGATTTATTTATTTATTATGTATATAATATTCTGCCTGCATGTGCATGTATGTTTGATCTCATTATAGATGGTTGTGAGTCACCATGTGGTTGCTGGGAATTGAACTCAGACCTCTGGAAGAGCAGTCAGTGCTCTTAACTGCTGAGCCATCTCTCCAGCCCAAACTCAGAGATTCTTTTGCCTTTGCCTTCCGAGTGCTGGGATAAAAGGTGTGCTCCACCACCTAGCTAATTAAATTTAATTTTTAGAAATAAATTTTTTTTGGGAAAAAAAAGCCAGGTGGATCTCTGTGAATTCAAAGCCAGCCTAGTCTACAGAGTGAGTTCCAGGTTAGTCAGGGCTATGCAGAGAAACCCTGTCACAAAAAACAACAATAAAAACCCAAAATACCCTCTGTTCTCATCTTTTGTTTGTTTGGTTTTGTTGTTGTTTTCTTTATGTTTCTTGGCCTTTTGGCTAAAACAGTGGTTCTCAACCCTCTTAATGTTATGACTCTTTAATACAGTTCCTCATTTTGTGGTGATCCCCCAACCATAAAATTTCATTGCTACTTTATAATTCTAATTTTGCTGCTGTTATGAATCTGATGTGCAACCCCAAAGGGGTCAAAACCCACAGGTTGAGAATTGCTGGGCTAAGATCAAATGCAAATTTCAGGGCTAGAGATGATCTACTTGCTTAGTATGCTTGAAGCACCACAAAAACCAAACAAACACTGGGTGGTGGTGGCACGCGCCTTAATCCCAGCACTTAGGAGGTAGAAGCACATCTCTGTGAGTTCAAGGCCAGTCTGGTTTACAAGAGCTAATTCCAGGACGGGCTCCAAAGCTACAGAAAAACCCTCTCTTGAAAAACCAAACAAAATAAAATAAACCAACAAGCAAAACACTACATCTCTGTTTTCAGCTGAATGCAGCTGAGGATGTCAAGGCAAGTGGTAGGGTCACTTAAGCCCAGGAGTTTGAGACTGACCTGAGAAACAAAGAGCTGTGTCTCAGCCGGGCAGTGGTGGCGCACGCCTTTAATCCCAGCACTCCCGAGGCAGAGGCAGGTGGATCTTGTGAGTTCAAGGCGGAGCTAGTTCCAGGGCAGGCTCCAAAGCTACAGAGAGACCCTGTCTGGGGGTGGGGAGAGCTATGTATCAAAACAAAAACAAAAGCAAAGCCTAGCAAGGCATGATGGTACACCCTTAGAATCCCAACACCCAGAAGGCTGAGGCTGACCTGAGACCTTGTCTCTACAAACTCCTTAAAACTTCAGTTCTTTCTGTCTTTAGACTGTCTTTCTACATCCTCTTCTCGGCTGTCCCTCCTTCCCTAGCCACCATGGATCTCAGGGTGGGAGAGAGCTGATGTTGCTATCTTGATCAGAGGGTTTGCTGGCTCTACCAGTGTCCAAACTTGCTACATTTTTCAAAAAACATAATGTTGGGGGCAACTTCTGAGTGTATTGTCCTTATTGTTATAAGACAATGTTATGAGAGTTCTGCTCTCCTGAGTAAACCCAAAGGTCTATTTCCAAGAATTTCTTCTGTGCCCTTTTCTTGGCTTTGATTCAGGCCCACGTAAGTACAGAAAGGAGGCCTTTGAGGGTGGGAATACTGGGTTTGAAAATATAAAAATACATCTTGAGATAAAGCTGAAGGAAGAACTGAGTCATGGTAGCAAGCCCAACTTTGTTCCTTCCTCCCCCGACTGCTGTACAGTGGGACCTACCTTCTCATCCCAAACTCATGGGCTGTATGAGGAGCCCCAGGGGTCAGGAGGTCTGCTAGAATAGCACATCCTATGCCCTCACATGCAGCCAAGGAGTGAGAGAGATGGGAAGCCATTTCTTAAAATCTAGAACTTTCAAAATCAGGAGGGGCTTAGAATTATATTGTGTTCAGTCTCTCTGTGTTGAAAATAGTTAGGCTGTGAGTTCCCTTAGGTCATACAAAGAAATGGAATTGGTCACTGGGCTTGTAGCCTGACACTTTAACCTATCACCCTGATGCCATCTAGAAAAGACCTGGGCCATTTGTCCTCTTGTAATCTCACTTGAAAGTGGTCAGCCGGCACAGGCAGGCAGATCTCTGTGAGTTCGAGACCAGCCTGGTCTACAAGAGCTAGTTCCAGGACAGGTAGGACTGTTACACAGAGAAACCCTGTCTCAAAAAAAAAAAAAAAGTGGTCAGCCTTCTACCAGAGGAAGTCTGGGGCAACAGGTAAGCAGGGTTTGCTGCTAGGAGGAAGCAGCTTTCTCATCCCTATGCAGCCTTGGTTGGACAGCTGCCTCCAGCCTCCTTTTCTTAGCTTTCAGGCTCAAAGTGAGATTATGTCATAGCCTTGGGAAATGTTCTTGCCATACCTTCCCACTCAAGTAGAAGGGGCAGAGAAAAGGGAGACACGCTCTCTGAGCTGGAACACAATGCCTTTGTATATTGGTGCCTCTCCCTCTAGAAGAGAGTTGGAGTCCACAGAGGAATGGCTATGTCCAGGAGAAAAGTAGGGGATAATGAGGGGAAATTGGTGAGGGGGTGCTTAGGGTGTGGTCCCTCCCACTCTCTGTAGTTGTCTCCTCTGCTGTTAGAATCTCAAGAGTAGGTACTTTAACTGCAAGGGAACAAGGTCTTTCGGAGTTTGTGTACTGGGAAAAAGGCAGCCAGCTTGATGGTCAGACTTGGAGTGCTAGTGATTACCCTCCTCCCACAGCCTCATCCCAGGGCCCAGCCCCACGCATGCAAGGTCCAGAGACTTGTGGAGAGTATGAACTAGTGTAGCATATACTGAAATTGTCATCTGATCTCCTCATTGTCTGCAGTCAGAACTAACTGGCCTCTTCCTTCTAGTCCTCATCCCTCCTGTGTTTCATATCGGTCCAAATGCAGGTAGAGGCCAATAGGAGACTAACCAGCTGCTATTGGGATCTGTCCCATCTGTCAGTCACCTGACGCCCACGAATGTCCCTATCTGACCACAAGGATATATACTGAGGTCAGAGTTCTGTCCTTTAGCCAGAGAAAGCAGTTAGAACTTTGGAAACTGAAGGGTGTGCTGTTTAATCATTTTGCTTTTTCTCATGTCCAGAATGCCTCCTGACCAGTCAGTCATAGCCTGACAGACATACCTAGGGTTCAGAGAAGCAGGTGGGATGGGCTGCTTTCTTGGGAGGTGCTGGAATGAACTTGAGTCCAGAAGTAGGACTGTGGAGGACACAGGAGGCCTTGCGTTTCTGAGTAATGTGGGAGATTAAGGTAAGAGGTCGCTCAACTGGAGTCACCCCAAGCCCCTGCCTCACTGTCTGAAAGCTAGACAAGGGCCACTTCCCTGTGTTCAGCCTGCTTGACTTCCTACTGTAGTTTCTTCCAACACACAAAGATTAGATGGAGAAACGTTGGTTAGTGTGACTTGAGTCACACTGGCTTGGAGACCACTACCAGCATAGCTGCTCCCAGCTCCTCAAAGATGGGGAGTGTTGGGGGCCTTCCAGAGAGCTGGGCTGGCCTGCAGACAAATGAGTCCATTGGCATTCTGTACCCAGTGGCACGAACACAATAATTGATGAGGCGAGAGTCTGGGGAGTAGGAAGGGTGGATCAATCTAGCTCGCTTTGTCACTAACAGGCTGAGCGCTTGGCAGGCAGCAGGGGTTAGTGCCTGGTGTGTGCCTGTGCTACTCTGGAGATGGAGATGTTTAAAAGCTCACTGTGCAGGTCTGCTGAGAGGCCCTTCTAAGACAGTAGAAGACTTGTTGCAAGCCGCAGGAGTCCATGCTTTAACTGTGTGAGGACCTGAAGGGAGAAAGCCTCCAGCTCATCCTTGTTTAGGCTTCTAGCTTGTGAATCCAGCTGTACCACTGTTCCACAGAGAATGGCTACTTTTATTTGGAGGAGTGTGTTTGTGAGGGTCTTAGGAGGCCTCAGTTGGCTTCAAATTGTCTATAAAGTATAGGGTGGTTTTGAACTCCTTATCCTCCTGCCTCCACCTGCTTAGTACTGGGATTTTTTTTTTTTGGTTTTTTTCGAGACAGGGTTTCTCTGTAGCTTTGGAGCCTGTCCTGGAACCAGCTCTTGTAGCCCAGGCTGGTCTCGAACTCACAAAAATCCGCCTGCTTCTGCCTCCCCAGTGCTGGGATTAAAGGCGTGCGCCACCACTGCCCGGTTTACTGGGATGTTTTTTATTACTTCTACTACTACTACTACTACTATTTTTTTTCAAGGCAGGGTTTCTCTGTGTAGCTCTGCCTATCCTGGAACTCACTCTGTAGATCAGGCTGCCCTCAAACTCAGATCCATCTGCTTCTGCTTCCTGAGTGCCATGATTAAAGGTGTGTACCACCATTGCCTGGCTAAGTGCTGGGATCTAATGTGTGTACCAAAATCCCTGGCTTAGGAGTTGCTCCTGTTCAGAACTGAGTAAGGGACAGACTCAGAATCATTCAGCTCTGTTTGGAGTACCCTGGGCTGCCTTGGAGTTGTTCCTCCAGCAAGCCAGTCTGGGCTGCAGAAGGTTTCCCAGTTCCCAGAGAAGTAGCACAATGCAGGTATTCTGATCTGCTCTGTTCAGCTCTGGGCTTGCCATGTTCATCACGTGTTATTTTTATTTTTATTATTTTATTATTTTTTATTGATATTTATTGAGCTCTACATTTTTCTATGCTCCCTTCCCTGCCTCTCCCCTTCCCCGTTCAAACCCTTCCCCAATGTCCCCATGCTCCCAATTTACTCAGGAGATCTTGTCTTTTTATACTTTCCCTTGTATATTGGGTCTATGTAAGTCTCTTAGTGTCCATATTGTTGTTCTCTGCGATTATGGTTTTTAGGCTGGCTTTCTTTGCTTTATGTTTAAAAACCACCTATGAGTGAGTACATGTGACAATTGTCTTTCTGT